>CM060480.1:2696823-2701823 GCA_030544235.1 Lepturacanthus savala | reverse complement strand
TTAAAGCAGACAGACCCAGAGATTAATGGTAAAATCACTGAATAAAGCAGCTTCATCTTAACAATCTGTGTTTCACATGTGCAAAACTAGCTTAGTTTAATGCTCTGGTAACTTCAGATCTTGATGTTCATGATTAAAATCCTTCATCAGGTTAAAGACAGTTATGAAAACAACTTAAATGTGCTAAAATCTATCTTAAAGTGTGAATTACGGAAGCAAAAAACTCAATTCAAACCAGATAGGCTCAATGATTAATGGTAAAAACACAGAATAAAGCAGCTTCATCTTAACAATCTGTGTTTCACATGTGCAAACTAGTTCAGTTTATTGCTCTGGTAAGTTCAGATATAGATGTTCATGATTAAAATCCCTATAACCTAACCCTAACCCTTCATCAGCTTGAAGACAGTTATAAAAAGAACAACCATATTTACTAAAATATCATAGAAACGTGAATTAAACCAGAAAAAAAGTCAATTCAAAGCAGACAGACCCAGAGATTAATGGTAAAAACACTGAATGCAGCAGCTTCATCTTAACAATCTGTGTTTCACCTGTGCAAAACTAGTTCAGTTTAATGCTCTGGTAACTTCAAATATAGATGTTCATGATTAAAATCCTTCATCAGGTTAAAGACAGTC
This sequence comes from Lepturacanthus savala, assembly GCA_030544235.1. Lineage (NCBI taxonomy): Eukaryota > Metazoa > Chordata > Actinopteri > Scombriformes > Trichiuridae > Lepturacanthus > Lepturacanthus savala. Next base: position 2,701,182 of record CM060480.1, on the reverse strand, counting down.
AAAAAAAGAACAACCATATTTACTAAAATATCATAAAAATATGAATTAAACCAGAAAAAAGGTCAATTCAAAGCAGACAGACCCAGAGATTAATGGTAAAATCACTGAATGCAGCAGCTTCATCTTAACAATCTGTGTTTCACACAGATTTTACTCGTTCAGCTTGATGCTCTGGTAACTTTACATCTAAACACCCATGATTAAACTTCTTTTATATCATTTTATTCAAGATTTGTGGTCAGAACAAGTTAAATGTAATATAGTAACTTAGATCATTAGAAGATGCTGTTAAATGCAACTAAATCTTACAAACTGCACCTTTAAGACGTTGTAAAATGATGTAAAAACACCAATGATGTTATAATACGTGATAAATCCTGAACAGGAGTCTTTAGTATTGACAGTATTGTCTAAATAAATCATGTTAAACATTATAAGTGGTATATTTATGATCATTTAAAGGGGCGGTGACACCAGTGGTCGACCCGGCCTCCACACACGTGTAATGACATATATCCAGTTCCAGAAATTGGTTTTAGATGTAAAGTGAATTTTAGTGTTTTTTTGGACCATTTAAATGAATCATTGTGCATCAAAACAGCTTTGATTGGCTGCTGGCTCTGCCTCGTTTGGACTAAACGAGCTTAACGAGGCGTCGAGATTTCTCCGTCGGAGCCGGAAAAAAAACCCAAAGCTGTTTACAAAAGAAGGGCGGTTTTATTCTTATTCTCGAATCAAACAAAAGCAGAATCACGGTTAAATTCGACGGATGAAATGAGCCGAGCCGCTTCGCTGCTTTTACCTGATTGGATTCTTCTCAGGCAAAAAAAACAACAAAACAAATAGTGAAATATGACAGAAATCCACGTAGGATGACTCCTTTTGAAAAATGTCCATTGATTTTTTATTTTTTTCCGAGTGATTAAGAAGCACTTTAAGCTTTCAAACACAAGTGTGGGTAATTGCCACACGAGAATGAGCAGTCAGCTTTATTCAAATATGCCGGAGAATACTTTCATTTAGATTGGACCGTCTTTTCACACCCTGAAGTGGAGGCTTTTCACGTTGTTTTAATATTCTGAAAATGGTTCTCACACGTGTAACACCGCTATTAAAATGAAATGCAACCAAAGGCAGAAATGAGGAGCTTTTATTCTGGAAAACTAAGAAAATGTTTGTATATTCAGCCTGTAAAGGGTATTTATTCAGGTATTATACAAATATATTAGCTCTTATGTCACAATAAGTAAATGCTAAATGTAGTTTGTCCAAATAATTTCTTGTTAAATCAAAACCTGCAAAGTTTTATCTGTAATAAATGTTAAGGAAATGCAAATAAAAAGACTAAATTAAAGCTAATGTTGCGCCAATGATGATATAAACTTTGCAATTTAACTGTATAAATGTAGCTTTAAAGGTACAGTGTGTATGATTACGTCTTGGTAGAATTATAATATAATATTCATTAAAATAATAAGTATGTTTATCAACATGTGATATTCTGGATTCATCAGATAATATAACATCATTGGTGTTTTTACATCATTTGGTTTAGATTTAGTCACATTTAACAGCATCTTGTGGAAAAGACTTTGCATAAATACAATATTTATAATTTTATTATAGTTAGGATTTAGCTGATTCACCTGTTTTTTGAATTAATAAAGTTTCTGTTGTTCAAATAATTAGTTTGATAAGTTATAACAATGATAAATGTGAAGGAAAAGACAGAATATGTCAGAAATGTATTGGGTCTGTTTTATATCATGTACCCGTCATTAGCTTTTAAGGAGAGATGGGTCCATTAACCCTTGACCTCCAGCCCTTTTTTAGGTTTAGGACATCCCCATAGTCAGCAGGGTATATCTGGAATAAACACAGAGATGTTGGTCGACACTAAACGACCATTTATTGATCTCAAATAAACATTTTCATCCCAAAACAGCAACAAAAAAACACATTTTTTGTTTGTCGCTTCAAACAAGCGACCTTTTACTGTAGTGTTTTTTGGCTGCTAGTTTACTGAGTTTTTGTCATAAAGCTACACTGATGGTACCGTTGGACTCGTCACAGTCTCAGCTTTCATATGAGATGTCATTTGTTTGTGTAGCATGAAGTATCAGAGCGCTAGCCATCAAAATGTGGCGAGTGGGTTGGCTTTATGATCGTATACCGATTTTCATATTCGTTAATGAATTAGCTTGGTGTTGGAGTTGTGTTTGGTGTGTGTAAATATGACTTATATGTGCTTGTAGTGGAGTTTCTCCTGTTTAATTTGATGTATAGCTTCACTATATTTGGACATGATTAGTGCAGCAATCTCAGGAGTTTAACGGGTTAAGGGTTAACGTTGTTCGATTGCCTCAAAAACAAAATCAAACCTACTTTTAATGTGAGGTTAACTTTGGACACTGAAGATTTAAACTCAACAGACTTTAACGGTTTGCAGGAAGATGAGTATCAACATGGATGGTCCTCAAATCCTCAAGTGCTTTTTTTAATGCAACTGACCTTTTAAATTACACTACACTTCCCATATGAGAGATATTTTTAAAATCTTGTTCTACCTCTTGATCCTAATTTTGCTCGGTTCAGAATAAATGACGTGTCGTTAAATGTCTCGTATCAAACGTCCTCATGAATGATATTTCAACTTTAGCTCCATGCTGACATTTCCCAGAAATGTTATGTTAAAGAATAAAAGGGTTATTATATGATTTGTTTTCTTTTTTTTACAGAATATGATACATTTTTGATGGCTGGAGTCCATTAATACAGATGGACGGTAAAGAAACCGTCACCACAGACGACCACTCTTCACTCAAAGACGTATTTTCCCCTTGTCGCCGTTAACATTTGCTTCCTGTGGGTTTTTTTTTATTGGGTCTAAAAAACTTCTGTTGAGCTCCTCGGTTTCACCTCATCTCGCCATGCGCCACACGTTCTTGTGTTTGACAAAAAGTTAAGTGTTAATGAGAATGTGAATAATAATCTGTACCCACACCCCTTTTTTTTTTTTCCTTCGCTGCTTCTTTTCTGCAAACCCTTATCGAGTTGTTCAGTGGGCATGTCACAACAATTAAATCCCCAGACTGGGAAAGGCTTATTCATCACGCCAAATGGCTTTTCCCACATGAATACTTTGCTCCATTCATGACAGCGTTTCAATCTAAAATGCCCTTGAGATGACTATCTAAGGCATCGCCCCGGTGACTCTTAAAATAGATTAATGCCTAGTTTTAATTTGGTAAATAAGTTTGCTGTGTCTTTCTCTCACCTGCTTCAGAGTTGGATCAACCTTGCTGTCGGCAGGTTGTGGTTCGTTCCTCGAAAATCAGAGTTTTTGAGCGTCTCTTTGGTACGAACAAAGAGAACCGAGTCCTACTAGAATCCTTCTTGACAGGCTTCAAATTGTGGGCGACACGGTGGCGCAGGGGTTAGCGCTGTCACAGGTTCAAGACCTCCTTGGTCCTGGGTCTGGGACCTTTCTGTGTGGAGTTTGCATGTTTTCTCCAGGTACTCCGGCTTCCTCCCACAGTCCAAACACATGCTGAGGTTAATTGGCGACTCTAAATTGCCCGTAGGTGTGAATGGTGTGTGTGCCCCGTGATTGGCTGCCTCTTGCCGTAATGCCCTGGGATTGGCTCCAGCAGACCATGTGACCCTAATGAGGAATAAGCGGGTATAGAAGATGAGATAAGGCTTCAAATTGTCTGTTTTTGTCCCAAAAAAAAAACAGTGGTTCTGACTAATCAGCATCTAATAGTTCATCCAATCAGCTGCCAAGTATTGCTTCTACTTTTCCAAACCAATTTCTAAGAAAAACCTCCAAGATGGAGTCTGAGTCCATTTACAAAACCCTAAAAACTAGAAAATGGTAAATCTCTGCCTCATACCAGGGCCATAGCCACCATTGAGGACATCATTTCAATCTAAAATGCCCTTCATATGACTATCTAAGTGAAAATAAGTTAAAATAATGAATGTCTAGTTTTATTTTGGTAAATAAGTTTGCTGTGTTGGATCAACCTTGTTGTCGGCAGGTTGTGGTATATTCATCTCGTCTAGTCCTTGTTGGTGAGAGATGTTTTTGTACATCATTGTGCCTTGAATCCAGAATCGTGAAAAGCAGCTGGATTTGTAATATTGGGAGGATCCATCTGGACAATCTTCAAATTGTCTGTTTCTGTATTAAAAACCAGCGGTTTTGATCACTCGTCCGGTGATAGACAGTGATCGTTCATCCAATCAGCTGCCAAGTATTACCTCCACTTTTCCAAACCATTTTCTAAGAAAAACTTCCAAGATGGAGTCGGGTTCCATTTACAAAACCCTGCTGAAAAAAATAAGGTTTGGCAA
>CM060480.1:2631823-2691823 GCA_030544235.1 Lepturacanthus savala | reverse complement strand
TACATTTTTATTTGAACCTGTTCCTCCCCTCACAATAAACATAAATGTGTAGATTTCTGATTTTTTTAATGATATTTTTAATGAAATTTGCCAAAATCAGGTCTGGTTTAACACTCATCTGTACTAAAACTGGTCTGCTTCACCTTGTAATTCTGACATTTTGTGCAATTACTTACTTTACTAGACTTTAATGTGGTTTTCAGCTTGAATCGATGATTTTTTGTAAGGGGGCGGAGCTAATTCTAACTGGATTCAATACATTTAAATCAGATTCTGCTGCTGATACAACTATCTCACAGGTGTTAGCTTTATTTTAACCCCTTGACCTCCAGCCCTTTTTAGGTTTAGGACATACCCATAGTAAATAGAGTATATCTGATGTTGGTTGACACTAAACGACCATTTATTGATCTCAAATAAACATTTTCATCCCAAAAACACGTTTTTTGTTAGTCGCTTCAAACAAGCGACTTTTTACTGTAGTGTTTTCTGGCTGCTAGTTTACTGAGTTTTTGTCATAAAGCTACACTGATGGTACCGTTGGACTCGTCACAGTCTCAGCTTTCATACGAGATGTCATTTGTTTGTGTAACATGAAGTATCAGAGCGCTAGCCATCAAAATGTGGCGAGTGGGTTGGCTTTATGATCGTATACCGATTTTCATATTTGTTAATGAATTAGCTTGGTGTTGGAGTTGTGTTTGGTGTGTGTAAATATGACTTATATGTGCTTGTAGTGGAGTTTCTCCTGTTTAATTTGATGTATAGCTTCACTATATTTGTACATGATTAGTGCAGCAATCTCAGGAGTTTAACGGGTTAAACCTGTAGTTGTGCAGATGCAGCACATTAAGTCTGGACATGTCATTTTAGAGAAGTAGGCTGATAAATCGGCCTGGAGAGGAACAGGTTAAGTATAAAATGACAGTTCTAGACTTAAAGGCTCATAGGCGTCAACGTGTTAAGAGCATTTACCCAAAGAAAACAGTCTCAGGTTTCTGCGACGTCTATAAATCGTGTCTTTCGCTCGTCTGGTGCCTCAAATTGTTTGGAATCGACAGAAAAGCCTGTTGAAGTGGCTTGTTTTTTTGTTTTTTTGCTCTTATTTACTGTACCTGTGAGGCTTCATTTCCCGGAGTCTCTCACACACATATTTACGAGCTCAGATAAAAGTGTGTCGCTTCCACTCTGAGCCGCGATGATTCTTCATGTTTCGCTGTTGTTTCACGGCGGAAAAACACTGATCAAGATCAATTCAAGCAGCCGAGCAGCTTGGGCTCGGTTATTATTTCCCACTGAACGCGTTTGTCACGCTGCGTTCTTTGAATTTCCGTCGCTCTAATATAGATTTGAGTTTTTTCTTTTTCCTGCAGCAGCGACACGGTGAACCTTCTGAGATCACATCCCAGATATATTATGTTGTTCTAACTAAATCACTGTAGGATATTTCCCCCCCCTAACAAAACAGCCCTGGATATTATTATCTAATCCTTAATAAAATCCAGAAAAGAACAGAGATTTCATTACATAGTTCAGCAAAGTTTTGCCGGCGTCTAAATCATCACTCACACATGCGGAAAATCAGCAAATTTAGGATTACAAGCCCTCTGGGTTTGTGTTTTTCCACCTTACCTCTGCTGTTTTTATACTTATTTCTCCTCTTTTTGTTTTTTAGAGGCAACTTTAGCATCCAAGGTGTGTGTGTGTGTGTGTGTGTGTGTGTGTGTGTGTGTGTGTGTGTGTGTGTGTGTGACCCTCTGGAGGGTTTTTGAGTGATGTTGCTGGTTATTTTTGGTCTCATCAGCCTTTTCTTTTTTTTTTCTAGGCGACAGGAGGATGTTGTTATACAGAAAACTCTAATATATATATATATATATATATTTAAAAATTATTATTAATTTAACTATTTTAGAAAATCCTCCTCAATATATTGCTGCACACCAACAAATTCCACATTTTAAAATGATTTTTAGACATGATAAAAAACATTTGGAATGTTTTTATTAATTAAAATGGCCTAAATTATAGATATATGTAAGTCAGTGGGACTGTTTGCATATTCCATATGGAAACAAATCTGTTTTAACATATTAGAAAAATTCAATTAAGGTTAATTGCTAATTAACTTTCAGTTGTGAGATAATGATGCTCACATGTCAAATGTCCATGAGCAATAGGGATATCCTGGTCATGTGACCTCATAAATTGCATGTCCTTCAAAATAAAAGACCTATTTTCACACCTAACTATAAAAACATAGATTATATATCACAGCTTCATAGAAAAATTAAGATAAAGTAATTGTTGCATTATGGAAAGACGATGTAATACATGGTTAAAAGCCTGCAAGCTACAGTAGAGCCACACATTTAGCTTGTTAATGTCCATGAGCAAACAGGATATCCTGGTCATGTGACCTCAAAAATTGCATGTCAAAATAAAAGACCCATTTTTACACCTAACTGTAAACACATAGATTTATATCATAGCTTTATAGAAAAATCAAGAATGAAGATGAAGCTTGCAAGCTACAGTAGAGCCACACATATAGCTTGTCCTTCAAAATAAAAGCCCCCTTTTCATTCTTAACTGTATAAACATTTAGATAAAGTAATCAATGCCATATGGAAACACTGCAATAGAGGGTTAATCCTTTTTATCTGTTCCTTATTTCCAAAAAATAATTAATAAAATAATTTAACATTATTTGGAAATGAATCAATAGCTGCCACTGTGTAGGGGACCTGACTAACGCCTGGTTTTTATTAACAGGGGTCCTGGCTAATACATGGAAGGGTATTTAATCAAATTACCTGCATATTTGAACTGAAAGTGATGTCTGGATGTTCTTCTACTGAAATCTACTTATGTTGCCTTTAAATTATAATCGTGTTTCACCTCCAGCTGCAGCCTGGTCACATTTAATGATGATGATGTTGAGTCTGTAGAGTGAAACACAGACTGAGACGTTAGCAGCAAATGAAGGATGAAGGTTTGTCTAGAAGTGTGTGTGTGTGTGTGTGTGTGTGTGTGTGTGTGTGTGAGACAGCCACTCTGTGGGTGGGTGGACTGATGGGTGGGCTCTCAAGTCGGAGGAGAAAGATATATTCTCCACTAGTGAGGATATATCCTTCATCTGAAAACCATAGGATTGATTTTTGTGGCTGTATCACATCAGGTTATTTTCTCTCTGGGTGAATGGAGGTTATGTTTTAGCCGTTTAGCGTTTGTCTGTTTCTTAGCACGATATCTCAGAAAGTTTTGGTCGGATTTTCGTCAATCTTTCAGCGAATGTTGACAATGGTAACATGAACAGATGAGTCGATTTTGGTAATGATCCAGAAGACTTTCAGGTTTATGGATGACTTTTATGTTTTGGTTCTGCACTGGCTACACCAGAGCTTTGGGTTAGGTATGAACTGTTGAGAATTGCATACATGTTATGATAAGATGATTCTTGTGTTTCGATGGCGTCTTTTATTTTCTATGTGCAGATTTTGCATCTGCAGAACTTTGATGTGTGTGAAAAGGAAAAAAATGGCACATACATAGTTTGTCTTCGCTACTGAAGAAGGTATTTTAGCTCCTAGATGGTACCACCTGACAGATGCTGTGCTGTAAAATCACTGTCTGATTTATTAAAGCTGAACAACTTGTATCAGTGAATCTGACAAATATTGCAAACATTGCATGTAGGAAAAAAAAACCTGAACAAAAGAAATAAAAGAATAAGAAAAATGAATAAAACCAAATATGCTAAATGCTAAATGTATACTGGTCTCCGTTAAATAACTAGAATGTGTTCACAGAAATAAATGTATATCTTAATTATAAATGCATATTTTACTGACAATATAAATTAATAACTTTATTAATAAAGATTTGCTCACAAAAAAAATAATCAACTTTACCTCTTTTAGGATTAAAAAGTGAAAATTGCACTTAATTTCTTTGTTTTTCACTAGTTTATCTGTATTTTCAGCAGCATTGCTGCCACATCTCCATCGTTAGAGTGCGTTGTCATGGTAACGGCAGGTCGGTAACGAGCATAGACGAGTGACGCTGGATTAATGGGTCAAACTAACTTGGTCGGGGGTTCGTTTTTTTCTTTTTAGGATAATAAAATTAAATACTTAATCTAAAATTTGATGTATGAAAACACATAAAAGCTTCATGTACCCCCTGCAGTACCTCCACGTACCACCAGGGGGACAAAGACCCCCATTTGAGAACCGTTCTCCTAGAGGACATTGTTTTTAGTTCCAACGAGGGCACTTTAACGGGCATTTTAGATACCAATAGGGCATTTTAGATACCAAGAGGGCACTTTAGATACCAAGAGGGCACTTTAGATACCAAGAGGGCACTTTAGCAGGCATTTTAGATACCAAGAGGGCACTTTAACAGGCATTTTAGATACCAAGAGGGCACTTTAACAGGCATTTTAGATACCAAGAGGGCACTTTAACAGGCATTTTAGATACCAAGAGGACACTTTAACAGGCATTTTAGATACCAAGAGGGCACTTTAACAGGCATTTTAGATACCAAGAGGGCACTTTAGCAGGCATTTTAGATACCAAGAGGGCACTTTAATTGGCATTTTAGATACCAAGAGGGCACTTTAACAGGCATTTTAGATACCAAGAGGGCACTTTAACGGGCATTTTAGATACCAAGAGGACACTTTAGATACCAAGAGGGCACTTTAACAGGCATTTTAGATACCAAGAGGGCACTTTAGATACCAAGAGGGCACTTTAACAGGCATTTTAGATACCAAGAGGGCACTTTAACAGGCATTTTAGATACCAAGAGGGCACTTTAACGGGCATTTTAGATACCAAGAGGACACTTTAGATACCAAGAGGGCACTTTAACAGGCATTTTAGATACCAAGAGGGCACTTTAGATACCAAGAGGGCACTTTAACAGGCATTTTAGATACCAAGAGGGCACTTTAACAGGCATTTTAGATACCAAGAGGGCACTTTAGCAGGCATTTTAGATACCAAGAGGGCACTTTAGCAGGCATTTTAGATACCAAGAGGGCACTTTAACAGGCATTTTAGATACCAAGAGGGCACTTTAACTGGCATTTTAGATACCAAGAGGGCACTTTAGCAGGCATTTTAGATACCAAGAGGGCACTTTAACTGGCATTTTAGATACCAAGAGGGCACTTTAACAGGCATTTTAGATACCAAGAGGACACTTTAACAGGCATTTTAGATACCAAGAGGGCACTTTAGCAGGCATTTTAGATACCAAGAGGGCACTTTAACTGGCATTTTAGATACCAAGAGGGCACTTTAACAGGCATTTTAGATACCAAGAGGGCACTTTAACAGGCATTTTAGATACCAAGAGGGCACTTTAGCAGGCATTTTAGATACCAAGAGGGCACTTTAACTGGCATTTTAGATACCAAGAGGGCACTTTAACAGGCATTTTAGATACCAAGAGGACACTTTAACAGGCATTTTAGATACCAAGAGGGCACTTTAGCAGGCATTTTAGATACCAAGAGGGCACTTTAACTGGCATTTTAGATACCAAGAGGGCACTTTAACAGGCATTTTAGATACCAAGAGGACACTTTAACAGGCATTTTAGATACCAAGAGGGCACTTTAATTGGCATTTTAGATACCAAGAGGGCACTTTAACAGGCATTTTAGATACCAAGAGGGCACTTTAACTGGCATTTTAGATACCAAGAGGGCACTTTAGATACCAAGAGGGCACTTTAGATACCAAGAGGGCACTTTAGCAGGCATTTTAGATACCAAGAGGGCACTTTAACTGGCATTTTAGATACCAAGAGGGCACTTTAGATACCAAGAGGGCACTTTAGATACCAAGAGGGCACTTTAGATACCAAGAGGGCACTTTAGCAGGCATTTTAGATACCAAGAGGGCACTTTAGATACCAAGAGGGCACTTTAACTGGCATTTTAGATACCAAGAGGGCACTTTAGATACCAAGAGGGCACTTTAGATACCAAGAGGGCACTTTAGATACCAAGAGGGCACTTTAGCAGGCATTTTAGATACCAAGAGGGCACTTTAGATACCAAGAGGGCACTTTAGATACCAAGAGGGCACTTTAGCACAGGTTTTCAGCAGCTGGGCCATGAGGCTGAGCCCACCGCCCTCGGTGGCATTGTTTTTTTCAACTTAGTTCCATGTTTCATTAGTGTTTGAGGGAATATGGTCCACAACGCGCTGCATCCGAGCTAATGCCTGAAATGGAAGCATGTTGTCTGCAGCTGCATGTGACGTCCTCTGGGACGTTAACTTGTTAATTACGATTAATTAAACACAAAGAAAAAACGAATGCATTGCTAAATATTTGTTATTGCACCATGTGTTGGTCGCCTACAGTAATTACACCGACACACACAGTTCCAGCTACAGCAGTCAGCAGGATTACATGGTTTAACTTGATTAAGAGGGAGTTATTACTATTATTTTCATGTATACACCTTAGTTTGACTAAAAATCAGACGAGTGCAACGTCACAGTCTGCATCTGAACTCTCAGAGCTTTTCTAGATTCCATTCTTTCAATGATTTAACCTTTTTAAGACACATACACAACAATTATGGTACCAGGCAGGAGCCAATCAAAGCACAGGGCCAGGAGACGGCTAACTGGAAAGCCAATGAGGACTTGCTATGAGAGTTTGACCACCTTTGGTTTGAGTGTGACAGCCAATAGCGATGGCTTTACAACGACATGTGACCTCTATGTACAACTACAATAGGACTGGAAAAGGGGGCGTGTCCGAGTCCAATTAAGCTTCCTATAAAGCACAAATCAAAGTATCTAATCAAATGAATCATGTGATCAAGAATAATTAAGACCTCGGTGTGATTGTGTCATTTAATTGTCTTACATGTGTTTTTATTTGCTTATAACCCTCTTAAGTGGGGGCTGTAATCTCCGATGACTCGGATAGAGAACAATCTGTCTCCTCATAAGCATTCATATCTCCGAAGATCCATCACTGTCTATTGTTATTATTAGTTTTGGCATAAAAAAGCAATTTAGGAACCAGAGTCAGATAATTAAAAATCCAACTAAATCCCTTCCCGCAGGAGCGAGTGCAGCGGATGGAGGAGAACGATGCCAGAGATGTGAGTCTGGAGGCAGGAGGAGCTTCATCTTCTGTGATGCTAACCTTGGAAAAAGCCTGATTGTCTGTGAAGGAATCGAGTTACTTCATATTATTTAGAGTCGTTCCATGGAAGCTGCTCAGATTGGACCTTGGAAATTCAGAAATGTTTATTTCGTAGCATAGAAGAAATAAGAGATTTCACAGTTTGTTTGTGTTTGGTGAACCAGTCTGGATCTGACAGGTCTCTACTGGTTTTCACTTGGTTTATGGACTTGGTGTGTGACCAAGGTCCAGACAAACAGCTGGATTTTGGTCCAATCAGATGGTCTCAGTCCAGATCAAACTGGATCTTGGTTGGTTTGTAGTGTGAACGCCTTTTTTTGGATGATTTGAATGAGTTTTTTTTGGTGCAGTTGCATATTTGCAGTGTGAAAATCAACCTGATAGATCAAATCTATCAAATGCAATGAAAACACAAGCTTTGCATTGCAACAACTTTTGGTACAATTAGTCCAATATTAAGTAGAATTATCTTATTTTGGCAGATAATTTAACTTATTTCTAGCAGAAATCAATATATTAAAGAGGAAACGTTGCAGAAATGTTACTTAAAGACAATAATCTGCTCGTTTTGTTCATTTGTCTAAAATCTTAAAATTTTTTTAAGCTCATTTCGCTCATTTCGCCTTTTTTGGATGATTTGAATGAGTTTTTTTTGGTGCAGTTGCACATTTGCAGTGTGAAAATCAACCCAATCTATCAAATGCAATGAAAACACAAGCTTTGCATTGCAAAACCTGAAATTGTAACAGGTGCAAATATACAATTAGTCCAATATTAAGTAGAATTATCTCATTTTGGCAGATAATTTAACTTATTTCTAACAGAAATCAATATATTAAAGAGGAAAAACTCTTGCAGAAATGTTATTTATAGACAATAATCTCTGTTTTTTTCATTTGTCTGAAATCTTAATTTATTTAAGCTCATTTATACCTTATTTCATTTGTTTTCTTTATTTTAGTTAATGTAATTGACCCAAAAAGAATAAGATTAAGATAATTCTACTCAATATTGGACTAATTGTACCAAAAACAGGTTTTCACTTTTTGCAGCGTGCAAGTACAGTAGATTTTGATGCGTCTCTGGTAGAATATGGTCTGGATATGGAGAAAAAAAAGGCAGTGAAATAGTAATAATTGAATATAAAATCTATAAAGCTCGGCTGGTCAATAAGAAAAAGAAGCTTCACTATTGTCGTCTCAGTTTCTCCAGACTTTTTTAAACCGAGACAGGCAGAAATAGCAATAAGACTGAAAATCAGTTTACCATGAGAGAGGCCAATAAAAAAAAAAAAGAATCTACAGTTAAAACGATCAAAACGTAGGATTGTAAATCAAGTAACGTCTCCTGTGACTTTGTGTAGATTCGCAGCTCCAATAGTGTCAGTGACAGGCCGATGTCGGCTGTTTCCTCCCGTGTGAAAAAGACAGCGATTTATTTTGCGGCTGAACGGCTCGGCGGGTGGATTTAAATTTATGGGCTGCATAACAAAAGACCTAAAGCACTCACTCAGGTTCTTATTATTGCATTGTATTATTTTTCAGGAGGAGTCGGTGGAGTGCATAATGCAGAGCAGCACGGGAGGAAGCGCCTGCACTCGTTTTTATTTTATTTCCGGCTTTTTTCAGGAGCTGATGTCAAACTCTTGTAAAGTTGCTGCTCTCGGCGTGGACAGAACAGTTGGATTCGGCTGCAGCTGCAGGGTTGTAGTCCCGTTTGTTGAAAGACTTTTTAAAAAGCAATAACATGTTATTTTCAGTCATTTTTTTTTTTGCTAATGATATTTACTGCAGCAGGGCTGTCATTTTCCCCTGTTGTGCCTTTGTGACCACTCAGTATTCTTCCCACATTTTCACATTTCACACAAGAGCACCGATTCTCCCGAGTGATTTTAAGGAAGCTGGTACACGGGGACCTAACGATTAGTGAAGAACACAAACTATTCCACTACTTTTATCTGTTTCCGGTGACAAAGTTCTCTAAATATGTAGCAAACGGACTGTGATTTTAGACCGTCACTCATTAAATTTTCATGATTCTCTGTGACGACTGGTGCAAAAGGCTGATGTTAAAAGACATGACGTGTTTCTATTTCTGCACAGAAGCCGCGTCACCACTAAGGATGCAGGAAAGTATAGATTCTCTTTGATTAGTTCAGTAGATTGTTCCATATGCATCAAAGTCAGGTTTGTATCTATGGATCTATTCCATAGCGTCGCCGTATAGGAACAATTATTTGGCTCAATATTAGTAAAAAGCAGTAATATATAATCCATTGTTACTGCTGGAGAAATGACATGAGCAGGACATTTTTGGCTGAGGAAAATCTCTTGAACCTCTAAATTCATCATTCTGGACCAGAATTAGATTAGAAATTAGAGACCTATAGGTAAGAATTTGCACGGAGTTGTCCTATGGCAAGGAATAGAGCAGGGGTTCCCAAAGATTTACAACTGAAGAAGAATTATCAGGGTTAGCGCTGTTGCCTCACAGCAAGAAGGTCTCAGGTTCAAGACCTCCTTGGTCCTGGGTCTGGGACCTTTCTGTGTGGAGTTTGCATGTTCTCCCCGTGTCTGGTGGGTTTTCACCAGGTTCTCCGGCTTCCTCCCACAGTCCAAAAACATGCTGAGGTTAATTGGAGACTCTAAATTGCCCGTAGGTGTGAGTGTGTGAGTGAATGGTGTGTGTGTGCCCCACGATTGGCTGGCGACCATCTGGGGTGTATCCCTGCCTCTCGCTGTAATGTGCTGGGATTGGCTCCAGCAGACCATAGCTTAACTTACCAATCAAGGAGAAAAGTTTCCATTTCCATGCGTGTTTTGATGTAAATGTCTGAGTCCGTCTCCTTCACAGATATTTACTCTAATATTTGCTTTTCTCTCGTCACCGTTCTCCGAGGCTTTGCAGCCGCTGCAGGATTTTCCATCTCTGGCATTTTTATCCAGTAGCTTTGCTGTGTTGGGCATAGAGACCCGACCTGTCAGTACTGGCTAACATGGAACCCTCTCATGCATCAATTATAAAACAAAACAAGAAAAACCACTGGTTGTAATCGACTTTGCACTGAAACTGAAACAGCTGCATGACAAACAGTTGGATGATTAATGAGTGTTTCCTCCAAATATAAAATCAAAACTAGGAAAATCTTTCACTTGATGCATTTATATATATTTTTACCTGTAATGATATATTTTTATAGAAGGTAGAAGCTGAAGAAAAACTTTTAAACAGCCGTTCACTGCAGTGAAAGAGTTAATGTTTGTTTTACAATAAATTCTAACTGTTATAGGAAAAGAGTGTGTGTGAACGGCATCCTGCAGCTGACATGCTGTTTACCTCATCACGGTGGTAGAAACGAGAGGAAATTGGAAATGGGGATGAAAAGGAACTAACTTTAAGGCTGTTTTGCACAGTCACACACGATGGGATCAATTCTGTCCTGGAAGGACGGGAGGTGGCGAGTCGATAGGAAAACAATACGGAGGTTAATTACGTTTCCGTTGTTGTGCTTGAAAAGGAGATGTAAACAAGCTCATTTGCATATTATATTTTCAACAGAACAATGTGGTGGATGTAGGAGATTTTATTTTGTTTTTTTTTTTTAAAGTGAGAAATGAAGCAGGACAAATGCAGCAAGTATTTCAGATTGTTGGACTTTGTAAAACAAAGCATGCTTATTATAATGAATATATGATGATTACTATGCTGTAATAGATTATTTCGCATTAGTAAATTTAATCTGAACAGATGTTGTTGCAGGAATTCTTCAATATCCAGTGGTTTTAATAGCCTGATGTCAACAGACACAACATACAATTATTAACAGAACCAAATATTAGCTACGATGCTGTTAATTCATTACAAAAACGCAAATTAAGACTTAAGAACTTTAAAACAAATAGTCAGTAACAGTTGACCTTAGTTATTGAGAATATTCCCTTATTAATCCAAGGTTTTGGTTCCTAGAGGGCACTTTAGTATGCCTTTATCTCCCAAAGAGGAGTTTAATACACTTTTAGCTCCCAAGAGGGCACTTTAGCATAGGTTTTCATTCCTAGAGGGCACTTTAGCACATGTTTTGGCTCCAAAGAGGGCACATTAGTATGCTTTTAACTCCCAAAGAGGACTTTTATAGACTTTAGCTCCTAAGAGGGCACTTTAGCATAGGTTTTGGTTCCTAGAGGGCACTTTAGCACATGTTTTGGCTCCAAAGAGGGCACTTTAGTATGCTTTTAACTCCCATAGAGGACTTTTATAGACTTTAGCTCCTAAGAGGGCACTTTAGCATAGGTTTTGGTTCCTAGAGGGCACTTTAGCACATGTTTTGGCTCCCAAGAGGGCACTTTAGCACATGTTTTGGCTCCCAAGAGGGCACTTTAGCACATGTTTTGGCTCCCAAGAGGGCACTTTAGCATAGGTTTTGGTTCCTAGGGGGCACTTTAGCACATGTTTTGGCTCCCAAGGGGGCACTTTAGTATGATTTTAACTCCCAAAGAGGACTTTAATACACTTTTTAGCTCCCAAGAGGGAACTTTAGCATAGGTTTTGGTTCCTAGAGGGCACTTTAGCACATGTTTTGGCTCCCAAAAGGGCACTTTAGCATAGGTTTTGGCTCCCAAGAGGGCACTTTAGCACATGTTTTGGCTCCCAAGAGGGCACTTTAGTATGCTTTTAACTCCTAAAGAGGACTTTAATACACTTTTAGCTCCCAAGAAGGCACTTTAGCACATGTTTTGGCTCCCTTTAAAGGTCAGGTTGAGCTTTCATCTGCACTTAGCTGCCTATAAAGAGGATTCTGCAAATTGAAGATGTAGAATTACAGATTGACAACAATTGTTGTGGTGGGAGATTTAAATGAATTTAAGGGGCTGTGCATTGTTTAGGATGAGGGGTCAGGCTGTGCTCTGAAATAAATCCTAAAAAAACAAAAGCTGCAGAGAACAACGTGCACCTGGAATGGATTTAAGCTGTGACATGTCCTGGCTGACAGTCGCTCCCAAAGGCATAAAAACCCTGAGAAATAGCTGAGAAGAATATACTAGTGAGTAGCCTATCAATAAAATAAAATAAAACCTAAAACCCAGAGAAGGAAAAAAAAGAACAGAACACAAGTCCAGTTTCAGCCCCGTCAGCAAATACATATTCAGCAAAGTAAACATTTCGCAGCGTCAGGATGTTTATGTGAGGTTATATTGAAACTACAATATGCTTTTGTGGGCTATTTATGATCAACATTTCACGGGGTGTTAATCCACACTCTGCAGGTCCAGGTCTGAGCTGCATGTGGAAACCAGAAGTGAGCGATTCTAAACCCGACGAGACCCGGCGCTTGGAGCTGCTATTGTTCATAAGCATCATGGGGGTTTGTCAGCTCGTCCAAACATTTATGCCCCAGAGACGGAAAAAAAATGCGATGGAAAATTGTAAAGCTGCTCCTTCTCTCTATTATATCTCCTATTAAGCTTCAGTCAACACACGGCGTCTGAGCCCATTTGATTCACTTTAGAGATCACGTCTTAACTCTGCTGTTGTGCAGGCAGCCGGTGTTTCTGCTGCTCGGCAGACGGTGACAGCCGAGCTGAGAGGAAACACAAAGCCCAGGGAAAAAAGAAGGGGAACAAGAAGTACAAGAAAACAGCCAATCTGAGCCCTCGTGTTGCCGATAATTCACAAAACGTCAAAACGTCTTAGACAATAAGAGCTTTAATTTAACAACTCAATGGTACAAAGCAGCGTGCAAAGAAAAAAGAAGGGCATGTATAGCATGTCTCTGCCACTGAAGAGGGCATGTTAGCACACGTTTTGGCTCCTAGAGGGCACTTTAGCACAGGTTTTGTCTGCGATTAGGGCACTTTAGCATGGGTTATAGATAGTAGGGGATACTTTAGTACATGTTTGGGCTCCTAGAAGGCACTTTAACACGCTTTTTAGCTCCCAAGAGGGCACTTTAGCATAGGTTTTGGTTCCTAGAGGAAACTTTAGCTTGCTTTTTAGCTCTTAGAGGGCACTTTAGAATGGGTTTTGGCTTCTAGAGGGCACTTTAGCATTGGTTGTAGCAACTAGAGGGTACTTTAGTACATGTTTGGGCTCCTAGAAGGCACTTTAACATGCTTTTTAGCTCCCAAGAGGGCACTTTAGCATAGGTTTTGGTTCCTAGAGGAAACTTTAGCTTGCTTTTTAGCTCTTAGAGGGCACTTTAGCGTGGGTTTTTGCTTCTAGAGGGCACTTTAGCATTGGTTATAGCAACTAGAGGGTACTTTAGTACATGTTTGGGCTCCTAGAAAGCACTTTAACATGTTTTTTTTAGCTTGTGTATGTTTTTAAATCCCAAAAAGCACTTTAACACACCTTTTTAGCTCCAAATAGGGCACTTTAGCATAGGTTTTGGTTCCTAGAGGACACTTTAGCTCACTTTTTAGCTCGTAGAGGGCACTTTAGCATGGGTTTTGGCTTCTAGAGGGCACTTTATTGTGTGTTTCAGCTCTTAGAGAGCACTTCCAGGGCACCAGAGGGCACTTTAGCATTGGTTATAGCAACTAGAGGGGACTCTAGTACATGTTTTGGCTCCTAGAATGTACTTTAACACGCTTTTTAGCTCCCAAGAGGGCACTTTAGCATGGGTTTTGGCTTCCAGAGTGCACTTTAGCATTGGTTATAGCAACTAGACGGTACTTTAGTACATGTTTGGGCTCCTAGAAAGCACTTTAACATGCTTTTTAGCTTTTGTATGTTTTTAACTCCCAAAAAGCACTTTAACACACTTCTTTAGCCCCCAAGAGGGCACTTTAGCATAGGTTTTGGTTCCTAGAGGGCACTTTAGCATGTGTTTTTAGCTCTTAGAGAGCACTTTGCATGGGTTTTGACTCCTAGAGTTCACTTTAGGATACTTTTTAGCTCCCAAGAGGGCACTTCAACATGCCATTTAGCTCCCAGGTGGGCACTTTAGCATGCCTTTTAAATCCTAGATGGCATTTCAGCATACTTTTTAGCTCACAGAGTGAACTTTAACACACTTTTTAGCTCACAAGAGGCTGCCATGAGGGCCCTTTAGCACATTTTTTAGATACTAGGAGGCATTTAGCAAGCATTTTTGCTGTCATGACACCACTTTAGCACACATTTCTGCTCCAAGAGGGCACTTTAGCATTCTATTTAGCTCCAAAGATGTCAGTTTAACACATGTTTTAGCATGTATTTTCTCA
The DNA here is from genome assembly GCA_030544235.1 of Lepturacanthus savala. Taxonomy (NCBI): domain Eukaryota; kingdom Metazoa; phylum Chordata; class Actinopteri; order Scombriformes; family Trichiuridae; genus Lepturacanthus; species Lepturacanthus savala. Next base: position 2,677,436 of record CM060480.1, on the reverse strand, counting down.
CCTAGAGGTTATTAACCACACATTTTGGCTGCTAGAGGGCACTTTAGCACATGCTTCATCTTCCATAATGGTACTCGTGGATGCAACTGCTGCAGAGAATTCTTCAGACGTGGGTTTATAGCCTTTAAAGGTTATAGAGACATCCCCCTAACAAATCCCTAACCCATCTTGATATGTCAGCTGCCATGTATGAACGGCTTCATGTAACAGATGTGGACCATCACTCGGACTCTCTAAGGCTGCCAGAAGGATCCTCGCTGCCGTTTTCCCTGGCGAACAAATCGAAGTCCATCACAGGTCTATTTCTCTGCTCCAGGCACAAATCAGCCAGACTGAGACCTTATCTTTTCCCTTCGATACTGTAACACGTGGCAGAAATCCTCACCGGGACCAGAATTAATCCGTCGGTGACTCGCTGAACGTGTTTGATAAAGTTCTATCTACGAACTTCCTGTCAAATAACCTCCACTGGGTCTTTAGTGAATATGAGATCAATCACAGCCGGTTTTAATGGACTCTACTAGACGTTGGAGATGTGGATTATTTTCTTATCGTTCTCTCTGAGAAGTCAGAGATATGATGGAATTATACTGTAGATCATTAGACACTAATGATGCCCAAATATATTAGATTAGGATTCAGGCTGATCTAGTCTGGTTGGTTAGGGACTGTATGAAAATGATCAGAACTGTATTAAATTAATTTATTTAAATTATATTGTGTTATATGTGCAATCACTGATTAAAGAAAATAACAGTATATATACAGATGGTAATTTAATATATTTTATTTATTTATTTTACATGATTTAATTGATTTTAATGTCATTATTTAACTGTGTGATATAATTCAATATCTCAAATAATTTCATTATAATGAAATGCTCTGATGTTATAATGTGTGTAAAATGATTCTTCTACATTTTAGATAATTTAAGATAATAAAATAAATATTGTAAAATAATATAAAATATTGGGGCACAGTCAAATAATTAATTTAAAATCAATTCAATTACATGAATAGAAAAAATATGGGACAACCAATGGAAATTATTATTATTATTATTATTATTATTAGGGATAATGTCAATAATATAATAATAGTTTAACTCTCTTAAAAAAATATTAAAAATAATTTTAAAAAAAACAGGCTATAAACTAGTTTTATATTTTGCTGGATTAAATCTTTTAATAAACATTTTTATTTATTTATTTTTATTTTTGTAAAAAATAATATGCTATAAATAATCATGTCATCAAATGACATGAAACGGATATATTATTATATTATATTATTATTATTATTATTATATTTTTGAGACCTGATGATTTCTTCTTAAAACTATATTTTAAAAAGTTTTTTTCTCACAATAAACATTATTTGACACTGACCCCTTATTATTATTAATTATTAATTAATTAATAATTAATTATAATAGTAGTATTAGTAGTAATAGGAGTATTAATGATGATAATATGTATTTATTATTATTATTAACAATAATATTTATAATAATGATAATACCAGTTCCCTTTCCTTACAATAATTTATACACGGTCCCTTAAAGAATCCTTATTTAAACCTACATTTCACTAAACTCTCACTGTGATCCCAGTTTCTTAGTTCATTATTTGTAATAAATAAATAAATGTCAGCATCATTTCAGGGCCAGTACAGCATCAGAGCATCCCACTATAATTATTACTAATTAATTATCCCCCTCCCTGTGTATTGGAGGCTGGTTATAGCTCATGACTCAGCACTGAGGCTGAAACATGACAGAATTGATCGTCCTGTATTTCCCTCTAATTACAACAGCTGTGATCAATTTTTTCAGTTGTTGTTGTGTCCAATTACTACGTTGACCAAATCCCCAAAGTCTCAGCAGCCTAATGTCGTCTGAACATTTATCCAACAAACATATTTAATACAACTCATTAGCTGCAGCTAATTTATCTTTCTATCTTAAATCGGTAATGAGGCACTAACGGTATGTTTCCATGCATGTTTCACTGTTTTTGTAACCCATAATTTACATAATTTGTGTGAGATCTACACTAAATCACCAGGTGCATGCATGTTAAAGTGCCCTCTAGGAGGCAAAACGCATGCTTAAGTGCCCTCATAGGCCAAAACATGTGCTAAAGTGGCCAAAATGTGTGTTGAAGTGCCCTCTAGGGCCCAAAATGCATGCTAAAGTGCCCTCTTGGGATCTAAAACATGTGCTAAAGTGCCCCCTAGTCAAGAACATGTTCTAAAGTGCCATTTAGGAGCCAAAATGCATGCTAAAGTGCCCTCATAGGCCAAAACGTGTGCTAAAGTGGCCAAAATATGTGTTGAAATGCCCTCTAGGACCCAAAATACATGCTAAAGTGCCCTCTTGGGATCTAAAACAAGTACTAAAGTTCCCTTTTTGGAGCCAAACATGTTCTAAAGTGCCATTTAGGAGCCAAAATGCATTCTTAAGTGCCCTCATAGGCCAAAACGTGTGCTAAAGCGGCCAAAATGTGTGTTGAAATGCCCAAAGGGCCCAAAATGCATGACCCTAAAGTGCTTGCTAGCAGCCAAATATGCTAAAGTGCCCTCTTAGGATCTGAAACATGTGCTAAAGTGCCCTTTTTGAAGCCAAACATGTTCTAAAGTGTCATTTAGGAGCCAAAATGCATGCTAAAGTGCTTTCTAGGAGCCAACACATGTTCTAAAGTGCCCTTTTTGGAGCTAAACATGTTCTATAGTGCCATTTTGGAGCCCAAATGCATGCTTAAGTGCCCTCATAGGCCAAAACGTGTGCTAAAGTGGCCAAAATGTGTGTTGAAATGCCGTCTTCACAGCTAAAATGTGTGTTGCAGTGCCCTCTAGGACCCAAAATGCATGCTAAAGTGCTTGCTAGCAGCCAAATGCATGCTAAAGTGCCCTCTTGGGATCTAAAACAAGTGCTAAAGTGCCCTTTTTGGAGCCAAACATGTTCTAAAGTGCCATTTAGGAGCCAAAATGCATGCTTAAGTGCCCTCATAGGCCAAAACATGTGCTAAAGTGGCCAAAATGTGTGTTCAAATGCCCTCCTCAGAACTAAAATGTGAGTTAAAGTGCCCCCTAGGACACAAAATGCATGCTAAAGTGCTTGCTAGCAGCCAAATGCATGCTAAAGTGCCCTCTTGGGATCTAAAACACGTGCTAAAGTGCCCTCTAGGAGCCAAAACATGTACTAAAGTGCCCTTTTAGGAGCCAAACATGTTCTAAAGTGCCATTTAGGAGCCAAAATGCATGCTTAAGTGCCCTCATAGGACAAAATGTGTGTTGAAATGCCCTCTAGGACCCAAAATGCATGCTAAAGTGCTTGCTAGCAGCCAAATGAATGCTAAAGTGCCCTCTTGGGATCTAAAACATGTGCTAAAGTTCCCTTTTTGGAGCCAAACATGTACAAAAGTGACCCCTAGGAGCCAAAATACATGTTAAAGTGCCTTCTAGGAGCCAAACATGTGCCTAAGTGTAGGTAAATTACCTCTGGGAGCTAAAACATGTGCTAAAGTGCCCTCTTTTGGAGCTAAAACGAGGTAATAATGCACTAATGGTATGTTTTCCATTTTTTTAATCCATAATTTACACATTTTTCCTCTCTCATTCTCTTTCACGTCTTAATTTCACCATTTAAAATTCTGCTCTTGCAGGGAAGAACCATATTTATCATTCTTAAGCCATGTAGCAAATAACTGTCCAATTATTCAGTAAAAGGAAAATGCTAATTCTGCATGATGTCAGGCTTTTAAAATGCTGGATATATTACCTGTGTGAGAGCTCGGCTGCTTTTGTTCCTCCCGGTTTAATATCTAAAGTAAATGACCAGGTTTTGGCTTCGTGGCCAAAAATTAAACTAAGGTGCAATAAAAGATGATAAAAAGTAATTAAGCGAGGCAGCGTTGAATGATGTGTGGTGATGTACGATCCAAACAAATCTACCTCTGCCTCTGAGATGGCGGCTGGTGTTGCTGATGTAATTAATCTCCATAATCTTCAACTATTTAGTGACGATGCTGCTACAGGAAAAAACCAACAAAACCAGACCTGTTTACACCCAGGTGCTGTTTGTAATGTTGATTACTGGCTTTGTTATTACTCAGGAAGTGTCGTCGTCGTGGAACTTTGCCTTAAGATATATTGTTATGAGGTGGAGGATTTTACCGGCTCCGTTATTGTCTTGAATCACATCATGGGAAGTGAGGTTTTAATTAGCTTTTATAAGAACTAGTGGCATGCTCAGGGAGGCCCAGTTGTTGAAAGATGTGTGTTAAAGTGCCCTGTAGCAGCCAAAGGACATGCTAAAGTGCCCCTTTGGGAGCCAAGATGCATGTTAAAGTGCCCTCAATGAGACAAAATGCTTGTTTAAATGCCCACTACGAGCCAAATCATGCTAAAGTGCCCTCTTGAGGTTCTAAAGTGCCCTCTATGAGTCAAAACTGTATGTTAAAGTGCACCATTTGGAGCCAAAACACATGCTAAAGTGCCCTCATGGGTGAAAAGGTGTGCTAGTGTGCTAAAGTGCCCTCTAGGAACCAAAACTATTCTTAAAGTGGAGTCAAAACATGTGCCAAAGTGCCCGTATGGTCCAAAACATGTGCTAACCTTCCCTCCTGGGAGTTAAAACACATGTTAAAGTGCCCTCTAGGAGCCAAAAGACAAACTAAAGTGCAAGCCAAAATGCATGCTATAGTGCCCTCTAGGAGCCAAAACACATGTTAAAGTGGACCCTTGGGAGCCAAAACATGCGCTAAAGTGCCCTTATTGTCCAAACATGTCCTAAAGTTCCCTTGTGGAGGCTGAAACACATTCTAAAGTGCCCTCTTGTGAGCCAAAATGCATACTAAAGTGTCTTTTAGGAGCCAAAATGCATGCTATAGTGCCCTCTAGGAGCCAAAACACGTGTTAAAATGGACCCTTGGGAGCCAAAACATGCACTAAAGTGCCCTTATGTTCCAAAACATGTCCTAAAGTTCCCTTGTGGAGGCTGAAACACATTCTAAAGTGCCCTCTTGTGAGCCAAAATGCATACTAAAGTGTCGTTTAAGAGCCAAAATGCATGCTATAGTGCCCTCTAGGAGCCAAAACAAAGTTAAAGTGGACCCTTGGAAACCAAAACATGTGCTAAAGTGCCCTTATGGGAACTAGTGGCATGCTCAGGGAGGCCCAATTGTTGAAAGATGTGTGTTCAAGTGCCCTGTAGCAGCCAAAGGACATGCCAAAGTGCCCTTTTGGGAGCCAAAAGGCATGCTAAAGTGCCCTCTAGGAGCCAAAAGTACAAACTAAAGTGCCCTCTTGCGAGCCAAAATGCATACTAAAGTGTCTTCTAGGAGCCAAAATGCATGCTATAGTGCCCTCTAGGAGCCAAAACACGTGTTAAAATGGACCCTTGGGAGCCAAAACATGCACTAAAGTGCCCTTATGGTCCAAAACATGTCCTAAAGTTCCCTTGTGGAGTCTGAAACACATTCTAAAGTGCCCTCTTGTGAGCCAAAATGCATACTAAAGTGTCTTTTAAGAGCCAAAAGGCATGCTATAGTGCCCTCTAGTAGCCAAAACAAAGTTAAAGTGGACCCTTGGAAACCAAAACATGTGCTAAAGTGCCCTTATGGGAACTAGTGGCATGCTCAGGGAGGCCCAATTGTTGAAAGATGTGTGTTCAAGTGCCCTGTAGCAGCCAAAGGACATGCCAAAGTGCCCTTTTGGGAGCCAAAAGTACAAACTAAAGTGCCCTCTTGCGAGCCAAAATGCATACTAAAGTGTCTTATAGGAGCCAAAATGCATGCTATAGTGCCCTCTAGGAGCCAAAACACATGTTAAAGTGGACCCTTGGGAGCCAAAACATGCGCTAAAGTGCCCTTATGTTCCAAAACATGTCCTAAAGTTCCCTTGTGGAGGCTGAAATGCATGCTAAAGTGCCCTCTAGCAGCCAAAAGACAAACTAAAGTGCCCTCTTGTGATCAAAAATGCATACTAAAGTGTCTTATAGGAGCCAAAACACATGTTAAAGTGCCCTCAAGGGAGTTAAATCATGTCTAAAGTGCCCTCTTCAGTGGCGAGGAAGTTCTATATGTGCCCTTTTTTTCTATGTCGCCCCTTCCCTTCACTGATAAGAACCCTAAAGTTGCCGTGGGGACTTCCTTGTGATGTCATAACTATACAGTCACTGCCAACCTTCCTATTTAAATCAGCCTTTCAGCCAAGAGTCTCATTACTTATTAATGAAAGGACGTGTTGTTTCTGGAGCTCAGAGATGTGAAACATTGATTTTTTGGTTGTTAAAACCACAGATATCTCTTGTTGGGTGACATCACAGCTCTGAACAGAGGGTGAAACTCACCTCCTGATGCTGCTGACGCCAACAAACTCACTTTAATGTCGGATTAAAGATAAACTGATTGAATTAAAATGACTTTAAATGAGTGGTTTATCACATCAAAGAGCCTTAAACTCGTGAAAACTAGACCATAGACCCCATAAAATAAGATTTCACATTTATTTGATCTTCCATTTTGTTTCTGGCACTTCTTCGAGGACCCTTGGGGGTCCCCAGACAAACAGCTTATGCTTTTTTTAATGGAGTAAAAGTATAAAAAGTTCTGGTTTCAATGCTAATTTAAAGTAATGCAAGGGAGAAAAAAATAGCCCATTGAAAATTAACGTATTTTGGTACAATGCAAATACGCAATATATGTGATTTCTGGGCAAAAACAACCTTTTACTCCCAATATATGAGTTTTATTGACTTTTTGCCAAGAGAAAACCTGTTTCATGTGTTGGATACTTCCTTTAAAGCTATTTTAACAGGTGAAAAGGGTTCGATTGGCTGTAATTTAGAGCACAGAGCAGGTCAAATAATGAGCTTTCTGACAGAAAATCACTATATAGCTCGATAGTTGTCACGACAAGACGCCGGAATGAAACAGCACGACAGTAACCAACTTTAACAAGGATGTTTTTAAATATAATGAGTAGAAAGTGCAGATAATTATGTGAAAATGTAAGAAGTAGAAGTAAAAACAGGTCCGAGCCTCTCGGATCAGATCTGATTGATTCCTGTGGATGAAGCGACGTTACGTTTTTCACTTAATTGGATTTAAATAGAATTTGATTCGTCGACTTCCTGTCGTTAGCAGCGTCGTTGCTGCTCGTTTGTTGCTGCTCGTTTGTTGCTGCTCGTTTGTTGCTGCTCGTTTGTTGCTGCTCGTTCGTTGCTGCTCGTTTGTTGCTGCCTGCTGTTTGTTTTTAGGAATTAATCCACGTCCTGACCTCAGTTCACAGGAAACTCAGCACCTGCTGCTGCTATAATAAGAGAAACAAGCATCTTCTTTTCTTTATTTCTTTATTTCTCCACCACTCAGATCTCGTTTTACATAACACAAGTGACACAGAGAACACGTCGCGTAAATAACAGAATTTTATTTATACCGTACATTAAAAATAAAATCACCTTCCAGACCTGAGAGGAGAACTGTCTTTTTCCTTAATAAGGAGATTTTTTCACATTAAAATGTTGTTTTTATCAGTTTATATCGTCCAAAAGGACTGAAACGGCTCTAATCAAGAATAAATAAATAAAATACTCAGTACATAAATAAATATACCAGTAAATGTCCATACATATTTAATTTTCCATTTCATTAATTAATTAAAAAAATAATTATTTCTGGATTATTTTCACATTTATTTGATTTTCCCTTTTTTAAATTTATTTATTTAATCATTCATCCCATTTATTTTACCTCAATATATAAAATGGAAAATAAATATTTTAATAATATTTAATATTAATATTTTAATATTTTAATAATATTTTATTTAATTTCTCACATTTATTTGATTTTCCACCTTAATTATTAATTTGTTCATTTTAAACATATTTATTTATTTACCCCATTTATTTTCATCTCAATATCTACATAAATAAATATACCAGTAAGTGTAAGTGTATTTAATTTTTGAATTAATTAATTCATAAAAAAATATTTCTGGATTATTTTCACATTTATTTGATTTTCCCTTTTATTTTTTTAATTTTCTAAATTTATTTATTTAATCATTCACCCCATTTATTTCACCCCAATATATAAAATTCAATTTTAAATGAATATTTAATTTAATTTCTCACATTTATTTGATTTTCCCTTTAATTTGTATTTTTAAATGTATTTATTTAATCATTTACGCCATTTATTTCACCTCAATATAAAAAAAATGGAAAACAAATTTTAAATAAATGTTTAATTTAATTTCTCACATTTATTTGATTTTCCATTTTAATTATTAGTTATTTTTTTACCTCATTTATTTTCATCCTAATATCTACATAAATAAATATACCAGTAAATGTCTATATGTATTCTTTGATTTAATTAATTCATAAAAAAAATCATTTCTGGATTATTTTCACATTTATTTAATTTTCCTTTTATTTTTTAAAATTTATTTATTTAATCATTTACGCCATTTATTTCACCTCAATATAAAAAAAATGGAAAACAAATTTTAAATAAATGTTTAATTTAATTTCTCACATTTATTTGATTTTCCATTTTAATTATTAGTTATTTTTTTTACCTCATTTATTTTCATCCTAATATCTACATAAATAAATATACCAGTAAATGTCTATATGTATTCTTTGATTTAATTAATTCATAAAAAAAATCATTTCTGGATTATTTTCACATTTATTTAATTTTCCTTTTAATTTTTTTAATTTATTTATTTAATCATTTACGCCATTTATTTCACCTCAATATAAAAAAAATGGAAAACAAATTTTAAATAAATGTTTAATTTAATTTCTCACATTTATTTGATTTTCCATTTTAATTATTAGTTATTTTAAACATAGTTATTTATTCACCCCATTCATTTTCATCTCAATATGTAAAATGGAAAATTTTCCATTTAATTCATTCATAAAATGAATTACCAATTAATTTGACTTTTAAAGTCATTAATTTTTTACATTTTAATTCATTCACCCCATTCATTTTCACCTCAAAATATAAAATGGAAAATACAATTTGAATAATTAATAATTATTTGTGTATTATTTTCACATTTATTTAAATTTTGTATTTATTTATTTTCACTTCAAAGAAGTTTTAATCATGTTTTGGCAGAGATATTGAAGTTCCACATAAACTAATATAGTATTTGAACAGGTAATAATGAGTGAATGAGGTAAAAACTATTAAATATAAAAGTGATTTTTATGCAAAAACAACCTTTTAATTTACAAAATATGAGCTGTCATCACTTTTTGTCAAGAGAAAATATCAAGTATTGTCATTTTTAAGGTATTTTAACAGAAAAAAGCAGATCAAATAATACAAATAGTTGCCATGAAAACAAGCCAGAATGAAATATCAGTCCAGTAAATAACTTTTAATAAGGAGGAATCTGTAAATTTATGTCATGACAGGAATTTCGGAAGCCAAAATGGTGAATTATCCCTTTAATTTTGTACATGAAGCCATAGCAGAGGAGCTGGACTCATCCATGGAGGCGTAAATCCTCAAAGAAAATAAACATTCTCCCTTTTTTTTTAACATATACGCAACAAATATCCTCATATTGACCTTTTTTCTCTTCAATAGACCAGATTAGTCTCCAACACAGAGTAATATCCTCTTATCTTCTTCCTCCTTTAGATATAAACTTTCAAATAACGGCTCCACTTCTTTCCAACACTCAGAGAATCGGCCATATTATCACTTTTTGAAACACTGGAAGTGTCAAGAAGAACCTTATGGGGTAACTTTAAAAAAAAAAAAAAAGGCCATATAATATCTCACAAAACCCATTTAAAGAAGGAAAAAAGAGAGTTCCTGACAGTTCTAAGTGTCAAAGGAGAGATGGATGTTGGCGATGATGATTTCCCAGAGCCATCACTCTACAACACCCGTCTGCAGCTCCAGACACGCTTTGACCTTTTAAATAGGAGTAAAACAGGACTCCGGTCGTTGCTTAAACCAAAAAACAACGACGTTTCCTCCATTTGTTTCCTTCCATTCATTGTCGGGAAATACGCGAATACCCTCAAATGTTCATTTTAATGGCCAGATCCACTCAGAGCTGCTTTCAAAACGCAGATTCTTTTCTTCAGACTAATTCTAAATGTACCTGCTGGAGCTCTCAGTCGTATCCACATCCATTAATCAGGTAGAAATACAGATATAGGGTTTAAAAATACTTCTGTAGACGTTTTTTATTCAGAATTTCTGGTTTCAAAACTACTTGAAATGTAAAAGTAATGGAAAACAATCAGTTGCCCGTCAGTCCAACTAAAGGAGCTTTTTTTTCCAGAGGTTTTTTCAGTTTATTTGTTGTATTGTTCCTTTAAAAGATAAAAAGAAATGTTGTTTTTCCTTATTCAAATGATGAAATGGATAATTTAGCTTATTATTATTATTATTTAAAGAAAATTTGACCCAAATTCTCCCAAATCAGGGAAAAAAAACTACAAATTAGCTAAATTATCTGCCAACGGAATGAGATTCTACTTAATTCTACTCAATATTGGACCTATATAAAATACCTACACTGTGGGGACCACCCTGTTTCTCTGTCTCTCACACACACACTCGTTATTAACACCCTGTGGGGACCTATATAAACCACCTACACTATGGGGACCACCCTGTTGCTCACTCTCTCACACACACACACACGTTAATAACACCCTGTGGGGACCTATATAAAATACCTACACTATGGGGACCACCCTGTTATTCTCTCTCTCTTTCTCTCTCTCTCTCTCTCTCTCTCTCTCTCACACACACACACACATACACACTTGTGAGGTCCCATATAAAATGCCTACACTATGGGGACCACCCTGTTTCTCTCTCTCTCACACACGCACTCATTATTAACACCCTGTGGGGACCTATATAAAACACCTACACTATGGGGACCACCCTGTTTCTCGCTCTCTCACACACACACTTGTTAATAACACTCTGTGGGGTCCTATATAAAATACCTACACTATGGGGACCACCCTGTTTCTCACTCTCTCACACACACACACTCGTTAATAAAACCCTGTGGGGACCTATATAAGATACCTACACTATGGGGACCACCCTGTTTCTCTCTCTCTCACACAAACACTCGTTAATAACACCCTGTGGGGACCTATATAAAATACCTACACTGTGGGGACCACCCTGTTTCTCTCTCTCTCACACACACACTCAATAACACCCTGTGGGGACCTATATAAAATACCTACACTGTGGGGACCACCCTGTTTCTCGCTCTCTCACACACGCACTTGTTAATAAAACCCTGTGGGGACCTATATAAAATACCTACACTATGGGGACCACCCTGTTTCTCACTCTCACACACACACTCGTTAATAACACCCTGTGGGGACCTATATAAAATACCTAAGCTGTGGGGACCGCCCTGTTTCTCGCTCTCTCACACACACACACTCGTTGATAAAACCCTGTGGGGTCCTATATAAAATACCTACACTATGGGGACCACCCTGTTTCTCACTCTCACACACACACTCGTTAATAACACCCTGTGGGGACCTATATAAAATACCTACACTATGGGGACCACCCTGTTTCTCTCTCTCTCACACACACTCATTAATAACACCCTGTGGGGACCTATATAAAATACCTACACTATGGGGACCACCCTGCTTCTCTCTCTCTCTCACTGCATTTAGTCCAAAATCAGTGATATAAGCTAAATGTAAGAAGTAAAAGTATAGATGCACAACATTTCTACTTAAATAAGGTAATTTAAAAGCCACAATATAGAAGCTGTGATGTCTTAATGTGTCGTATTGCACCTTTAAAAGTATTTAAAGAGGTAATAGTGAGTAAAATCTATTAAATATGACATTTAAGAGTGTTACGGGTTCTATGTGTTAAATATAACATATAAAAGGTGTTTGAACTGGGAAAAGGCAGCGTTGGGTATAATTTAGGATCAAATAATGCACTTTCTGGCAGAAAAATCACTTTTTAGCTGGATAATTGTCATGAAACAGGATATTTATTACGATGAGTAAAGAAAGTACAGATAAGAAGTAAATAATAAAGTATTTGTACTTCGTTAATTGACACCTGCTCTTTCATCGTATACGTTTGTTATTAACTCGTCCTGTCTTGTAATATTGTGTAATTCTCCTGAAATGTGTTAATGAATTAAATGAAATGTTATTGAATCAGCTGCAGGCTCAATGATCCAGAGCTGCAGCTGCGTCCAGGCTGATTATCAGAATTAAATCACCGTCAGGTGTTGTTGTTCCTGCTGATCTGAACAGGATCCATCACAGAATTTACCCCGTTTAACGCAGAGTTATAGAATTCTAATTACAATTAGACGGGAGTGAGTTCCAGGGAATCGACAGTAAACTCTGCAGGAGAATGAATAATAAAAGTGATTTAAACGTTAAAATGTGGGAAATCATCTCCTCTAAAAGGATTTAATGTAGAATTCTACCACAAGTTTGTTTCTTATTGCAGCAAATCTATAAAACCTGTTTATTGGATGGTTCTGGACCTTTAAATATTGACAATATTGAAATATTCTGTTATATTTTTTATATATTTCCATCTACTTCTACTAAATTATCTGCCAATGGAATAAGATTCTACTCAATTCTATTCAATATTGGGCTAATTGCACCAAAAATCAAATGTTTTAATCTGATCAGATTTCAGTTTTTACAGTTAGGTGTTTTTAATTCATGAATATTGTTATATTCTTTATTTTTTTTTAAGAAAATGTTAGTTAAATGATCCAAATCTGAGGGAAACAACTTGGAATGAAGGATAATAATTCAATATTAGTCCAATATTGAGTAGGAGTACCTTATTCAAATGATAAAATGGATAATTTAGATTATTATTATTAATTTTAAAGAAAATTTTACCCAAATTCTCCCAAATCAGGGAAAAAAAAACTACAAATTAGCTAAATTATCTGCCAATGGAATGAATTTGAGTTTGAATCATGCAAAACACACACACACATACTCATTTGTCTGACCTTGTGGGGTCCTATATCAAATACCTACACTATGGGGACCACCCTGTTTCTCTCTCACACACACACATGCTCCCTATTTGTTCACATGTCAGTTATATAGTCACATAAAAAGATCAAAAAAGGAATTATCTTAATTATATTTACAAGTTGAATAATCAAGACAGAAACACACACACACATATTCTCATTTATCTGACCCTGTGGGGTTCTATATAAAATACCTACACTATTGGGACCACCCTGCTTCTCTCTCGCTCTCTCGCGCTCTCTCTCACACACACACACACACTTGTGAGGTCCTATATCAAATACCTACACTATGGGGACCACCCTGTTTCTCGCTCTCTCACACACACACACTCGTTAATAACACCCTGTGGGGACCCTTATCAAATACCTACACTATGGGGACCACCCTGTTTCTCTCTCCCTCTCTCTCTCACACACACACACACACACACACACACTCTTTAATAACACTCTGTGGGGACCTATATCAAATACCTGCACTATGGGGACCACCCTGTTTCTCGCTCTCTCACACACACACTCGTTAATAACACCCTGTGGGGTCCTATATAAAATACCTACACTATGGGGACCACCCAGTTTCTCGCTCTCTCTCACACACACACACTCATAAATAACACCCTGTGGGGACCTATATCAAATACCTACACTATGGGGACCACCCTGTTTCTCGCTCTCTCTCACACACACACACCTATATAAAATACCTACACACACACACACTTTCCCCCTATTTGTTTGGATCAGGTCAGATCTTTTAAACCTGTAAGGATTTTATTTCCTCTGCAGATTTCCAGTTGCTCACCTCTTTTTTTCCTCGTTGTTTCATGTAAAATTATACACAAAATTCTTTATTCTCACCACAAATTGTCTAAAATATCCACAGAATATTTAATATTTACATTCAATCTTAATGGAAAGTTGTGTTTGTGTGAAATGAATCATCTTATGGTAGAATATGGTAGAATAAATAAATTAAATATCACATTTAAAGGAATAATTAAGGATAGTATGATAAGGAAATATAAGGAAATGTGTAAATTATGTTGAATTATCAGACCGGTTTGATTTTTATTTAATTTTATTTATTTTTTTATTTATTTTTATTTTATTGTGTGTTAATGCTGTTCTTTAAATTACATTGTATTAATTATTAAATTACTTTTTTAAAATTATTTTATAAATTAACAACATAAAGAATGAATAAATACATTTAATTACAATTAATAAATAAATAACATACAGTTTTGATTAAATTATTTAACTTTATTATGTTAAATGGTTTGAATTAAATTATTTTATGTAACTCTAAATAGATTTTTATAAATTGTACTTATATAATTTACAAATTTACTTATAATTTAAAATAATTATTTTTAGTAGAATTAACTTGATTTTTTTATTAAATACATTATTATTTCTACTTCTTATATTCGGTACTAAAATAAATTATGTAGATTCAGTTAATGTAATAATTTAACTGAAGTTAAATTAATAAATTCATCAAATTTAATAAGTTAAATCCAGTTTAATTAAACTTTTAGCCATTTTTCTGCATCTCAAGCTTTAATAAATTTAACATTCAGACAATAAATCAAATATTTTACTAGAAGATGGAACATTAATTATATTTATTCGTCTAATTCATTTTAATTGAGTCAAATGATCTTGTTTTAGTTTAGTAATAATAATCTATTAAATAAACCAGATAAAACATATGACAAAGGGTCAGAATTAGCTTTTTCAGTATAACGAGACTCATTAAATTGGAAACACTGAAAAACCAAGGTTGTCCCTTAGAGGTTCTTTAAAGAACTTTGATAAAATATGAAGACTTTCTTTTTTATTATTATCTCTCATAGGCAGTGCAGATATTATGCCCGGCAGTTCCTTCACTTAATTTATTTATTTCCCCCTAAGGTGTGTTTTGTTTTGTTCTGTTTGTTATCTGAGGTTCAGCCAGGGTTTGTGGGGCAGGGGTTAAAAAAAAGAAGAAATAAAGCATTGTTCTTCGGCCGATCTCCCCTTTTTTTTAATGTATATTTTATACAGTTGAGGCTCAATAAATTAGATATATTAACTCCACTCCGGTGATAAGGTAGATGTCTTTGAACCTGATCCGAGGTAAAATAATACGAGAAAGAAACACCTTTGGTGGGAATGTATGCAGGAATGCAGAAGATAATCCCTGCCCACACACACACACACACACACACACACACACACACACACACACACACACACACACACACACACACACACACCATCCCACCTAAAAATAGTGTCCAAAAAGATGTTTTTTCCGAATGGATTTCTTGAGCTCATCCTTTGATGCGACTCTGCCTGTTTCATTGATCTTGTATGTTATCTCAAATTGGGAAAAAAGGACCTCTGGTCCAATAATGACAGACTGATGAAAAGTTCCTTTAGGTTTTGTGTGTATATATATATATATATATATATATATATATATATATATATATATATATATATATATATATATATATATATATATATATATATATATATATAATCTTTCAAAAGTAAGAAATGTCCTTATTTCTGATAGAAAAGCACTGTTTTTTCCAATGATATAATCTATACATTGCTAAACATTGGTAAATGACTATTGTAGCTGCAAACGTCTGGTTTTTCGTGCATCAATATCTACATAGGAAATGTAGATATTGTAGATATTGTAATTATGACACCCCCCCCCCCTTATTCCTCAAAGTGGTTCGGTCCAGATGCTGTTTTCCAGTGGGCGGGGCTAGTGGCTAACGGCTAATTTTGACAGTGGATTTATTAGCATAATGATGGAAATAGTGTTAGTATAAACCTCACAGGATATAATCTTTAAATTAAAATGGTTCCTTCTATCTTCTCTATACACTACCTTCAAAGGTTTGGGATCACTTAGAAATTTCCTTAATTTTGAAAGAAAAGCACTGTTTTTATCAATGTAGATAACTTTAAACTAATCATAAATCCACTTTATACATTCATAATGTGGTAAATGACTATTCTAGCTGCAAATGTCTGGTTTTTGGTGCATCAATATCTACATAGGTGTATAGAGAGATTGTCCAGTGTTCTAATGGATCAATGTGTTTGCTCATTGCATCAGAAGGTTAATGGATGATTAGAAAACCCTTGATGCTAACATGTTAGCACAGCTGGAAACAGTTTAGCCGCTTAGAGAAGATAGAAAACTGACCTTCCTTCTTCTAACCTTGTCAATGTCTTGACAAGGTTTGGTCCAGATGCTGTTTTCCAGTGGGCGGGGCTAGTGGCTAATGGCTAATTTTGACAGTAGCCAATAGGAGCTTTGAATTGTAGTGAAACACACACTAGTGTTCAAAAGGTGTGTGTTTTCCATGAAAAGTCACACTTTTATTTACCACCATGAGTTGTACAATGAATAAAAAATATAGTCAAGACATTGACAAGGTTAGAAGAAGGAAGGTCAGTTTTCTATCTTCTCTCAGCAGCTAAACTGTTTCCAGCTGTGCTAACATGTTAGCATCAAGGGTTTTCTAATCATCATTAACCTTCTGATGCAATGAGCAAACACATTGTTCCATTAGAACACTGGACAATGGGCAATTCTATACACCTATGTAGATATTGATGCACCAAAAACCAGACATTTGCAGCTAGAATAGTCATTTACCACATTAGTAATGTATAGAGTTGATTTATGATTAGTTTAAAGTTATCTTCATTGAAAAAAACAGTGCTTTCCTTTCAAAATTAAGGAAATTTCTATGTGATCCCAAACTTTTGCTTTATAGAAGATAGAAGGAAAACACAGAAACAGAAAGAAAGCATTTTAATTTAAAGATTATATCCTGTGAGGTTTATACTAACACCGTTTCCATCATTATGCTAATAAATCCAGTTATATCTGCTGCATAGATGCAATTTTACACTCTGATCTACTCTAATCTGCATACCTGCTGCAACGCTTTGCCATTCTTACAATGAAAATACCTACAAAAAAATGATTAACCGTGCTTTTTCATGTATCATCATTTCACAAGATGGAATTAAATGCGATTTAATTCACCTATTTTTTGACACTGATCAACCCTTTACTGTCAAAGTGAAAACGGAGTGTTTCTGCGTTTCACCGTGGAGACAAGTGTGTGAAATGATTCATGTAGAAATCATCAGGTGATGCATAAGCAGCGTTTTAATAATCGAGGTGGAGCTATATTAGTTTGACCTGTTTATAACGGTCTGAAGATAAATCCGAAGCGACTCCAGGTGATAGATCGTGTAGGAAATAAGGAAAAAACATAGTGCTACATACATTTTGATTAATTTTTCCAAAAGTTTGAAGCATATCAGACTTTTTTTTACCGCTTTGTGCCCTGAATAGTCATTTATCTGAAAGCATGGGAGGGAATATTTAGAGGGGAAATGTGCTTTTTGATGGAACTGCTGACATCTCTGGGACATGACAGGAAGATATAACTACACTGATATTTTAGAAGAGGCCAAGAAGTTTGGGAACTAATCACTAACAAAGCAGCTTTATACTTTATTATATATAAAGTGTTTATAGTCTAAGGGATAACCACAAGAATTACTTAGATAGTATACACAGAACAGTAGATTAGCTCTCATATTACAACAACTGTGCATTTTAGGGCTAATTTTTAGATGTGAAGGGAAGTGAGATTTGACCTCTGAGGATTTTTGGAGGTCAAATCCAATATGGCCGCCAGTCCCCTCCAAGAATAAGGTTCAAACATGTTTAACTTTGGAAGCTATTAAGTCTAGAAGAACAACAAATGTCTTATTTCCAACTACAATGGGGATTCCATTCATAAACAATTACCCAAAAAATGACCCATTAGATCTGGGGGACTGGCGGCCATCTTGAATTTGACCTCTAACAGTCCTCAGAGGTCATGTCATGAGAATCTCAAGGAGTTAGACCTTGAGATTCCGTCTGATGATGGTTGCATCCAACTTTTCAGTTTTATGTCTTGTTTTTCCCAGAGTTACGAGTAGATCATAAACATTTGTCTTAGTAATAAAACTTCTCATTGTGTTAAAAGTTCTAGAAGACGTTGAATTCTCAGTTTTCCTGTAAATTGTCCAAGTTTAATGTGTCATGTGACAGATGATGATGGTCTGATGTGGATTATCTTGCTGTAAGATGAACTCCTGACTAACTAGGTCTAGATGGTCCTGGTCCTGGAGATCTGTGGGTGCAGGTTTTTTGTTCCAACCCAGCAGGAACACACCTGATTCTACTAGTCCACCATTAGAGCCTTTGCTCTGGAGCTTCTTAGTAGAATCAGGTGTGTTCCTGCTTGGTTGGAACAAAAACCTGCACCCAGAGTAGGTCTCCAGGACCAGGGTTGGAGACCCCTGGTCTAGATCATGGGGTTCTGCTTAGCTCTAGAGCTCTAGTCCTAGAAAAGACCCAGACATCAGGCTTCATCCATGCTGATATACAGACGGGGGTTAATTAACCAGAGAAACTTGGTTTATTTAAGTCCATTACTGCAGAAAAGCTGGATGTCTAAGTTATTAACTAGTACTTGACTCCTGGAAATTGATATCTGTCTTTTTTTGGGGGTCGTTGGTAGTTAACTGATTATTTTTGTAACATTTAAATTAATAAATTCTCCACTTTCCTGTTTTTTATTGTGAATTTTTCATCCCTAACAAGATTTGAAGCAGCAAAGATCATCTCAGTATAGTTTTCCACTTCTTTTCTCCAGCTTCTTCCTCCTCCTCTTTAAATGGCTGTTGGTGGTGACTGTATAGTAGTGACATCACAACTTCACATAAGTCATGACTGCTTGTTTTAAGGCTCAGTTTCTGGTTCTCTGTGGATTGAGTGTTTTTTTTAAACATGGGACAGTATTAATACACTCTCTGCTGTCATATATACAGTAAATATATATATAGGGGTCTAATAAATCTAGACCAGGGGTCTCCAACCCTGGTCCTGGAGATCTACTGTGGGTGCAGGTTTTTGTTCCAACCAAGCAGGAACACACCTGATTCTACTAATGAAGCTCCAGAGAAAGGGCCCTAATGGTGGACTAGTAGAATCAGGTGTGTTCCTGCTGGGTTGGAACAAAAACCTGCACCCGCAGTAGATCTCCAGGACCAGGGTTGGAGACCCCTGGTCTAGAAGGTATTCATTGGAATTAAACTGATTACATTTCAATAAAAATGTAAAAATGTGTGTTTTGAACTGTAGTTTATATCTGTGAAACAAGGGCTGGTCTTTCCTTTGGATGAAATTATTCCTAGACCGAGTTATAAAGTTGTAGGAGCTGGATTTTGGAATTCAAACTTTCCCATATGGGAGTTTCTCAGAAACATTTCTATCATGTAATTATAGGTGCTCCAGTGAAGTATAGACACCAAAAATATCTTCTTCATTTACCCTCTCAGTCATTTTATGGCAAATCCACCAGGTGAAGACTGGAATTTACAAGGAATGATAACGAAAGTTTAAAGCCACTGTAGCTTACAGCAATCATGACCGAACAGCTAGCGACTCATCAGTGGGTATCTGTATGAGAGGAATTACAATCACTGTGTGGTTACCCTGAGGCCACTTCTACTGGTTGATTGTGAGCGGCTGACAACAGGTTGGCCGGTATTAAGCCTCATCTTCCTCTGGCTGGTTCAGCACCTGCCTGCTGGACACACGCCTAATTTTTTTGTGACAGCCAGAGAAGGAGTGATTGATGCCCAAAGGCCTGTGATGGTGTGTGTGTGTGTGTGTGTGTGTGTGTGTGTGTGTGTGTGTGTGTGTGTGTGTGTGTGTGTGTGTGTGTGTGTGTGTGTGTGTGTGTGTGTGTCGCGTTGCCAAAAAGCTGCTTCTCTCTGTGCAATACCCCCCTCTTCAAACTCAATTAGGCCGCACCTGTCGTCGGGTAAAAAAAAAAAAAAAAATGGCTGCTTGATGTTTTCCCTTTATACTGAACATTGCTGATTATATTATAATCACCTTTCTGGGATTTGTGGATCAATTTTGGGTCAAATATCTACTCCAACTGTATTCAATTAATCTATTTTTCTATTAAATTGCAAAATAGATGTTTAATTTTCACCTATGACAATGTGATGGATATGAATATTCACATTTATAAAACTAAAAGTGGTGGAAAGTAATTTCTTTTTCTTCTTCCTCTACTACCTATATTTTCCAGCTGTTGGGTTGGATTGGATTTTTATACCATTTTTCTAAAAAGCTGTGATATTGAATCTAAGTTTTTGCAGTTGAGTGTGAAAAGGGGGCTTTTATTTTGAAGGACATACAATTTATGAGGTCACATGGACATTTGACATGTGAAAACCATTGTCTCACAATTGAAGGTTGTATTTTATTCAGAATTTTGGACATTTTTCACCAAATAAAAAATGGAACTCACATTATTTAGGCCATTCAAATCATTCAAATCATTGTTTTACAATGACTAAGTTATATTTCATGCAATAGAGGATTAAAGATGAAACAAACCTTTATTCTTTTTATGTCTTACAAACAGCAGAGTGTCGTCGACAAATAGATTTGTTCCCTCTAAAATTTTTCAATGGAAAATATTACAAGCTTCTAACCTGTTGCAGATAATTTGGCTTATTTCAAGTTCTTTCCTGTTTTGAAGTTTTAAATAAAGTATTTTTATTTTCAGCAACACCTCACATGTTATAGATTTCTTTTAATTCCAAGTTTAAGTCCAATAACCTTTGTGTTTGTAGAGATATTCCACATTTATTATCATTTATATGTGTTGTATATGTGACTTAAAGATGAAACCAGTGGTTTCTACCTCTAAACTTCCCACATGGTTCCATTCCAATACATTTTAAATGATCCAATATTTCACCAAATTAAACAATTATAGAAAAAGTCCAAAAAGAGAAAGTCTCTCCCATTAATTATCTCAGGACCCCTCACATTTATCCGGTGACCCTTTGGAGGGGCCCAACCCTTAGATTGGAAACCACTGGACTAAACATAACTATATACTATACTAGTTACACTAGCTTGATGCTTTATAATAACAATCTAATGATTTATATGGAATAATCCATCAGTCAGAGATGAAACTAATACTTTTACATTTCCATTGCTGTGTTGGTACTTCTACTAAATAAAAGCCCTGAATCCGTCTCCCACCACTTTTTAGCTGATACTGCACCATATTTTTCTCTAAAATCAGTTTTCTGAAGACAATATCCTGCATATCTGTCCACATTGTTTCATAAATGTGTTATAAAAGAGTAATTCCCATGGTCGTTTCACCTCTATTTCGTCAAATCCCTACTCACAAATATCATAAGACCACCTATATGGAAACACTTGAGCTTTTTCTCTATTGTTTAGTGTCGCAATAATCTCAGTATTTTCCTTGCGTATGATGACCTGAATACATTTGAGGTATATTGAACTCTTTATCCTCTTTTTTTATGCCACACACATACACACACACTGGTTCTTTTAGCTCCCAAAGAATTTTAAACCTCCCAATGTCCTGATGCTATTGAATTTTTCATTGGTATTTTAAGCAAAGAGTTGTGAGGTCTTATAAGTCAGCTGGCATTAATTCCTGCGAGGCCCAGGGATTCAACGTCTCCCAGGAAAGAGGCTTAAAAAGAAAGTTCTCCTTCCTCCAAATGACTAAATTTCTCATTTCTCACACATATATAAACTTATATTCCTTAGTGGACAGTAAAACAATAGATCATAACCTTCTAATTTAATGAATATGAAGTTATACGTCTTCCATATGCATTATTTCTATTAATTTGACAAACCAGAGAAGCTGATTAATTGTTTGTGAGACAGTCAGAGGTTGAGGGGCTTCATAATACATCAAGGCGAGAAGGAAAAACACGGCAACTGAAACCATTAATGCCGCGATGTGGAAAAAACATGAAATTCAATGTGCTTTTCCTTTTTTTTCTACCATGATGTAGTTGATAGTGAGCTTCGTATCAGATGCCAAGGTCTTATACTCCAATTCATTTACGAGTCGATAGTTCCGAGTTCCCGATTTATAATCGAGACGCATCCCGATGGATCCACTTGGGAAAACATGGACGCCTGCAGCAAACTGATGCTCGGATAGCAACTCTCTGAACTTTACAGGCGTCTACCGCACTGCAAAAATGAAAAGTATAGTTGGGTCAACTCAAAATTTCAAGGCAGGAAACTTCGTTATAATTTGGGCATTAGCTTGCTTTCCATTATCGGAGGATGAAATTCAGGTGGAGGGCAGGAAGTGAAATTAAAGATCACAAAAATTCTAATATTTTGTGCAGTTTACAATGGCGCCAATGGAAAAATACAAGCGTCTCTTCAGAGTATTAAAAGTAATTGTTCAAAAAAATGGAAAAAGATGCCAGAACACCACAAATGTGTTCTCATTGTAAAGTAAAAATACTAAAGATATGTATCTTAGCTATAAAAATACAAACTTTAATTAGTGTTATATTGCTAGTGGCTAAAATAGCTAATGCTAGTGGCTAGCATGTTCACATAAAACAATCTCAGAGCCATTTTATTACTTCCATTTGCTGTTTTTGTTATAATAATTTGTAATAGTTTTTAAGAATATCATTCAGTTCTGCTGTAAATTCAGTAAATTCATTAAATCGGGGTCATGTCCAGTTTATTTTCTGATTAATTCATGATATCTTTTTCTTCCAAATTAAATCTAAAGCTGTCTACATCTTTACTTCGGATTCGCCCAGACAAGCTAATGTTAGCGGCTAACTGCTGTAGCCCTGCTAGCATCGGTTAGCCGCTAACTGCTAAAAGCTTTGTGTTTAAATGGTGAAAACGAGTAGCTTTCTCCATTACGACACGACCAAAAATAAAAAAATAAAGTTGTTTTTCCTGATTTTCACAACAAATAAAATAGTTAGCTCACCTTAAATGATATTAATTAATATTCTCAGGTTTTACCACCATAAATTACTGTTTTAGGCTTTTTGCAGTGTGACAATCTGTATTAATTATGACATGATTAATAGAAACCAGGTTTAGTCAAGTCAGGTTTATTCATATCATAGCGTCAGATCACAACTAAAGGTTTAGACGCCCCACAAGCAAATATAAAGTAAGTCAGTTGTCTCACTTAAATAACATTCAGCTACTCAAAATTTGTGTAAACGAGCACCAAAAGTCACAAACAGATGTTAAAAGTCTTTAAAATATGTTTGTACAAGTTGAAGAATCAACTCAAGTTTATCTGGAGAAGTTTGTTTAATGAAAAGAGTCGAACGTACAGATAATTGTCTGAAAATGTATGAAAATAAAGTAGAGATGCCACAAATTCTACTTAAATATGTAGTAGAGGAGTTAATGGGATAAAAAAATAGGTTTTTGCTGTAGGTTCTGACACAAATGCATTGTTTTGGTGTCTTTAAATAAAGTATTTATATCTAATATATTATATTCTAACTATGTTTGTTCTGTAACAGCAACATATATAGATTCTGACTCGTCTGTCGTCACTTCACATGTTGTAGATTTATTTTAATTCCAGGTTTAAGTCTAAAAACCTTTGTGTTTGTCGATATTTCACATTTATTATCATTTATAGCAATAAAACCGGGGCCTTTAAAGTGGTTTAAATGAACTTCTCCATCCTCAGCACCTTGATTCCTGCCAGTCTGGAGAACCAGCGGTTGGCGTGCGTGTTACGGTGCGACGCCGTCTGGACGAAGCCCAGTTTCCCGCACATGGCGACGGCCGCCGTCTGCGGCGAGCTGACGTCCATCACGAGGCGGGCGTACCCACGTTCTTTGCAGAACTCCAGCGCCTTCTGCGCCAGCTCCGTTCCCAGCGTTTTACGGCGTTGCGGGAACGCCACGACCAAGGCCGACACCTCGCCGAAACTCCCGTTCACGACGTCCTGGGCGGAGAACGGCGCCACCCCGCCGTTCTCGCTAGCCTCCCCCCCTCCGGTCTTTCCCGTCACCGCCACCACGCCCACCACCTTGGACCGGTCGTCCTCCGCCACCCAGAAGCCGTTACAGGGGTCGTCGAGGTAACCGGCGGGGATGTCGGCCATGTCGGCGCTCAGCCGGCGGATCATGTAGGTCTCGTAGATGTCGTAGCAGCAGTAGTAGACGAAGCCGGCGAAGGCGCCGCCGAACAGCAGCGCCTGGAAGTAGGAGCTGCCGCCCAGCACGTAGCCCGCCATGGAGATGCTGAGGGCCACGCCCACGTGGTCCGGGTGCATCATGGCCTTGAAGAAGGCCGGGTACACGTGCTCCAGGACGCCGTCGCAGAACAAAGACATGACCTGGGGTTTGTCCGAGGGCCGGTAGTCCCTGATGGAGAACGAAACTGGAGAATAAAGAGCTCGGTGAGGCTAATCTGAATTAATCGATTTGAGTGAGCTTTAAGTAGAAAATGTCCAAATTCTCTGGTTCCAGCTTCTCTTCTCTGATTATTTCCTGGTTTCTTTAGTCTCTATAATAATAAACTGATGACTGAAACTTCACAGGATCTAGAAAGGAACCCTGAGGAACCCCACATTTGATTTGACAGCGAACTATTTTGGTAATTGATTAATCGATTTGAGTCATTTTTTAAGTAGAAAATGTCCAAATTCTCTGGTTCCAGCTTCTCTTCTGATTATTTCCTGGTTTCTTTAGTCTCTATAATAATAAACTGATGATCTTTAGACAAAAAAAAGACATTTTAGTCACTAAGAACTAATCAGTTATTCGTTTCAATAATCAATAGATCAATCAGAACAGATTCAGGGTCAAAGAAAATCAAAGCAGAAATCTTTTATTTGAAAACCTAATACTTTATAATAATAGATAAAATGTATTATTTCTAATCTATTTGCTGTTTTATTCTTTCTATTTTGTGATTGTAACAGACACAAAGTCCCCAGAAAAAAAGGAGAATAATTAATTTAAATTATAATTCCACAATAACAGAATGTTATTATAATTTATAATAAATAAATATATTTTTCTATTTATTTATATAAAATAAATATTTATATTTATAATATAAATATTTATGTTTTTATATATTTTTTTAATTTAGTAGTATTTATTTTGTATTATTTTCCCTTTACACATGGATTTATTTAATTTCAAATGTTATTTTCCATGAAAATAAATGGTGTGAATTAATTCATAAATTAATTAATTAATTAAAAAATAATAAATTAAAGGGAAAATCATATAAATGTGATAATAATTAATAATTAAATTGATTAAAATAATAATAAATTAAAGGTAAAATCAAATAAATGTGATATAATTAATAATTAAATTGATTAAAATAATAATAAATTAAAGGTAAAATCAAACAAATGTGATAATAATTAATAATTAAATTAATTTACAAAAATACTAATTAAAGGGAAAATCAAATAAATGTGATAATAATTAATAATTAAATTAATAAAAATGATAATAAATTAAAGGGAAAATCAAATGAATGTGATAATAACTAATAATTAAATTATGTTTTTAAAAATTACTAATTAAAGGGAAAATCAAATAAATGTGATAATAATTCATAATTAAATTAATTTTTAAAAAATTACTAATTAAAGGGAAAAACAAATAAATGTGAAAATAATACACAAAATTATTATAATAATAATAAATAATATATAAAAATAAAAATAATATAATAATAAATATATTATATATGAATTAATTGCATGTAAAGTTAAATAAATATGGACATTTTCTAGTATATTTATTTATTTACTTATTCATCATTTATTATAAATCATTTTAAAGCACAAATCTTTTGAGATGGGGTAGTTTGAAAACGTTGATTTAGAAAATCTTCCCCTTTTCATTTTTAATTTACCTCTTCTGCACATTAATATTAGAGAAAAAACGACGCCTGAGGTGAAAATCACAATTCAAATTATTATTATTAGTGCCAATTTATGAAAAATCCAAGTGAGGCAACAACAACAAAAGGTGCTTAGATTGTGTGAGATGTGTAATAAGTCATCCAGGAAGGTTATTACTGCCATTTATCTACACCCTGGAGCTCTATAATTAGTCTTTGTAATCAACTTAATAAATCGAAGAAAGGGGGAAAAAGGAATAAAAGATTAACATAACATCACATTAACATAATCAGAAGATCAACTTACAGTTATTTTTCTGGGCCATGACGACTCTTTCCCCTCGTTCTCGCTCTGAAGGACTTAACGCTGCAGCTGAACTTAAGCTACAGATTCAGATAATCAGCCATTCACAATAGGGGCTGAAATCACACACACACACACACACACACACACACACACACACACACACACACACACACACACACACGCACACAGATCCATTATGTAAGTAAAAGTGCTAATACAGTAATGTAAAAATACTCCGTTACAAGTAAAAGTAGGATTAGCATCAAAATGTACTTAGTGTTGTAACTGTGGTTCCCAACATAGGGGTCGGGTCCCTCCGAAAGGTCACCAGATAAGTGTGAGGGGTCAGGAGACGATTAACGAGAGAGGAAATAGGAAAAAGCTGAATTCTGACTCAAACATCTGTTCTGTGTTATACATGTTTAAGCTCCCAAATGGCACTTTAGCACACTTTGTGGCTCCTTTTAGGGCATTTAAGTGCACATTTTGGCTTCCAAGAGGGTAAATTAGCACACTTTTTAGCTCTTAGAGGGCACTGTAACACACATTTTAGCTCTAAGAGGGCACTGTAACACACTTTCTGGCTCCTAGAGGGCACTTAAGCACATTTTATCTCCCAAACACATGTTTTAGCTCCAAAGAGGGCAATTTAGAACACTTTTTGGCTTCCAAGACGGTAAATTAGCACATTTTTTAACTCTTAGAGGGCACTTTAGTACACACTTGTTCATCCCTAGAGGGCATATAAGTTTGTTTTAGCTCCTAAGAGGGCACTTTAGCATGTTTTTAGCTCCCAAGAAGGCAATTTAGCACGCTCTTTGACTCCTAAAAGGCACTTAAGCATGTTTTGGCTTCCAAGAGGGCACTTTAGCACATTTTGTAGCTCCTAGTGGGCACTTTAACACACGTTTTAGCTCTTAGAGGGCACTGTAACACACTTTCTGGCTCCTAGAGGGCACTTAAGCACATTTTATCTCCCAAACACATGTTTTAGCTCCCAAGAGGGCAATTTAGCACACTTTTTGGCTTCCAAGAGGGTAAATTAGCACACATTTTAGCTCTTAGAGGGCACTGTAACACACTTTCTGGCTCCTAGAGGGCACTTAAGCACATTTTATCTCCCAAACACATGTTTTAGCTCCCAAGAGGGCAATTTAGCACACTTTTTGGCTTCCAAGAGGGTAAATTAGCACATTTTTAGCTCTTAGAGGGCACTTTAGTACACACTTGTTCATCCCTAGAGGGCATATAAGTTTGTTTTAGCTCCTAAGAGGGCACTTTAGCATGTTTTTAGCTCCCAAGAAGGCAATTTAGCACACTTTTTAGCTCTTAGTGGGCACTTTAACACATTTTTTAGCTCTGAGAGGGCACTTTAGCACATGTTTTAGCTTCCAAGAGTAACCTATAGCACACTTGTTCATCCCTAGAGGGCATATAAGTTTGTTTTAGCTCCTAAGAGGGCACTTTAGCACATTTATAGCTCCCAAGAAGGTAATTTAGCACGCTCTTTGGCTCCTAAAGGGCACTTAAGCATGTTTTGGTATCCAAGAGGGCACTTTAGCACATTTTGTAGCTCTTAGAGGGCACTTTAACACACATTTTAGCTCTAAGAGGGCACTGTAACACACTTTCTGGCTCCTAGAGGGCACTTAAGCACATTTTATCTCCAAAGCACATGTTTTAGCTCTTAGAGGGCACTTTAGCACATGTTTTTGCTTCCAAGAGGAACCTATAGCACACTTGTTCATCCCTAGAGGGCATATAAGTTTGTTTTAGCTCCTAAGAGAGCACTTTAGCACATTTTTAACTCCCAAGAAGGCAATTTAGCACACTTTTTAGTTCTTAGAGGGCACTTTAGCACATTTTTTAGCTCTTAGAGGGCACTATAACACACTTTCTGGCTCCTAGAGGGCACTTAAGCACATTTTATCTCCCAAGCACATGTTTTAGCTGCCAAATGGCACTTTAGCACACTTTTTAGCTCCTTTTATGGCATTTAAGCACACATTTTGGCTTCCAAGAGGGTAAATTAGCACGTTTTAGCTCTTAGAGGGCAATTTAGCACATGTTTTAGCTTCTAAGAGGAACCTATAGCACACATGTTGGTCCCTAGAGGGCATATACGTTTGTTTTAGCTCCTAAGAGGGCACTTTAGCACATTTTCTAGCTTTTCAGTTACTTTCCACCACTGTTATGCACCACACACACTTTCAGACCTTAAATAACTATGACGCTCTCTTCTGACACGAGAGATACTTGAGTTTAATTGAGGCGACGCTGATTCCAGGGAACAGCGCGTTTGTTTTAATTGAAATTAATCACAGTGTTGTTTCCGACTGATGAAACGTGCGGCGTGATGTTTTAAAACTCAATTAGTGCAGAGAACAACTCTATCATCGCATTTCTGGAGGAGGACAAGCTCAGATCTCCAATATATCGAGTCCTGTTGGTTGGTGGATATTTCCAGGAATAAAATGTTCTTATTAACCTCTTTGGTTCTAGCCGTGTCCTCTCAGGATATATATATATATATATATATATATACTTCTTAGCTACCAAGAGCATTTTAACATGCTGTTTCAGCTCCCAAAATGCCACTTTACCACATTTTACCTCCCAAGAGTACAATTTAGCGCGTTTTTGGCTAATAGAAGGCCTTTTAGCACATGTTCTAGCTCCCAAGAAGGCACTTTAACACACTTTATGGCTCCTTGAAAGAATTTAAGCACATGTTTTGGCTTCCAATAGGGGAATTTACCACACTTTTGAGCTCTTAGAGAGCACTTTAGCACAGATTTGAACTCCTAACAGGCTCCTTTTTAGCTACCAACGGGGTATTTAGCATGTTTTACCTCCAAAAAGTGCAATTTAGCACCGTTTTTGGCTCCTAGAGGGGAATTAAGTACACATTTTAGCCTCCAAGATGGTACTTTAACATAATCATTATCTCACAAGAGGGTAGTTTAGCACACATTGTGGCTCCTAGAGAGCACATAAGCTTTAACACACTTTTTTTTGCTCCAATGAGCACTTTACCATGCATTTTAGCTCCCATTAAGGCAATTTAACACATTTGTTGGCTCCTTGGGAGCATTTAAACACACTTTTTAGCACTTTTTAGCCCCCAAGAGGGCATTTTAGTGCATGTTTTAGCTCCAAAGAGGGCACTTTAGGATGCTTTTTGGGTCTTAGAGGACATTTTATCACATGATTTGGGTTCCAAGCTTCAAAGAGGGTAATTTATCACACGTTTGAACTCTTAGAGGGCACTTTAACACACTTTATAGCTACCAAGGTAGCATTTAGCACATGTTTTACCTCCAAAAAGTGCAATTTAGCATGGTTTTTGGCTCCTAGAGGGCAATTAAGTACACATTTTAGCCCCCAACAGTTTTTGCCTCCTTGAGAGCATTTAAAAGCACAGGTTTGGCTTCCAAAAACTAATGTTTGAGCTCTTAGAGGGCACTTTAACACACTTTTTAGCCCCTAAGAGTGCACTTTAGCACATGTTTTACCTCCAAAAGGTGCAATTTAGCACAGTTTTTGGCTCCTAGAGGGCAATTAAGTACACATTTTAGCTCCCAAGATGGCAATTTAACACCCTTTTAGCTCCAAAGAGGGCAATTTATGATGCTTTTTGGCTCTTAGAGGACATTTTATCACATGATTTGGGTTCCAGGCTTCAAAGAGGGTAATTTATCACATGTTTGAGCTCTTAGAGGGCACTTTAACACCCTTTTTGGCTCCAATGAGGGCACTTTACCATGTATTTTACCTCCCAATAGGACGATTTAGCACATTTTTGGCTCCTTGAGAGCATTTAAACACATGATTTGGTTTCTAAGGGGGTAATTTTGCACACTTTTGAGTTCTTATAGGGCATTTTAACACACTTTTTGGCCCCCAAGAGGGTATTTTAGTGCATGTTTTCACTCCAAAGAGGGCACTTTATGATGCTTTTTGGCTCCTAGAGGACATTTAATCACATGTTTTGGGTTCCAAGCTTCAAAGAGGGTAATTTATCACACGTTTGAGCTCTTAGAGGGCACTTTAACACACTTTATAGCTACCAAGGTAGCATTTAGCACATGTTTTACCTCCAAAAAGTGCAATTTAGCACGTTTTTTGGGTCCTAGGGGGCAATTAAGTACACATTTTAGCTCCCAAGATGGTACTTTAACACCCTTTTTAGCTCCAGTGAGGGCACTTTACCATGTATTTTATCTCCTAATAGGAAGATTTAGCACATTTTTTACACACTTTAACACACTTTTTAGCTACCAAGGAGGCATTTAGCACATGTTTTACCTCCAAAAAGTGCAATTTAGCACACTTTTTAGCTCCAAAGAGGGCACTTGAGCACATGTTTTAGCTTGCAGGAAGGAAATTTATCACACTTTTTACCTCCGAGAGAGAACATAAGCACATTTTGTCAAGAAAACACGTTAACATGCAACATACAAAACAAGTAAAGCAAGTAGATCCTGAATATATAGTCCTGTTGGTTGGTGGATGTTTCCAGGAATGAAATGTTCTCATTAACTTCTCTGGTTTTCTTTCTCTCTCTCTCTCTCTCTCTCTCTCTCTCTCTATATATATATATATATATATATATATATATATATATATATATATATATACACACCAGGATCTTCAGCTGCTTCTATCCCCTGTACTATAAGGTGAAAGTAAAATTAATATCGCAGAGGCCCCTGATATAAAAGTGTCCTACAGTGTCAGCGGCGGTGTCTTGTGCAATAACCCGGCGGCCTCGTGATGTGATTAAATTTCCTGGGCAGGAGAGGAGCCTTTACACCTGTTTAAATCAATAGTGCTGCCTCATGAATGTGAGAGAGCCGAGGGTCAAGAAAATCCAGAAGTTTCTCAAACCATTTCACATGTGGATCCTCGACAAACCGCTGTAATCACATTTATTTCATCTGTGTACATATAGAGGAGGAAAAAAAACGCCTTATTATATATAATATATATTTATCCTGTATATGAAGCTTTCATATTCAGCCTCTGTGTGTTTCAGGTCCCGTCTCTTTATTTTCATCATGTCATAATAAATAATACACAATTAAACACTTTATACATGAGAATTAATTATTATAGACAATTTAAGGTACAAAAGTTATGCAACTTTCAGTTCAAAAGCACATGCAAGCTTAATTTTTACAGAAAACTGTGATATAACACGTGTTTTTACAGTTAGGTGCAAAAAGGGTGCTTTTATTTTGAAGGACATGCACAAAATGTTTAGATTTTTGTGTTCTAAGGTTCAAAGATTTTTAAAAAAAATCAAATTTATTGTTTATTTATACTAATTATACTTTATTTACTATTTTACAACAGAAAACTGTGATATAACACGTGTTTTTACAGATAGGTGCAAAAAGGGTGCTTTTATTTTGAAGGACATGCACAAAATGTTTAGATTTTTGTGTTCTAAGGTTCAAAGATTTTTTTAAAACTCAAATTTATTGTTTATTTATACTAATTATACTTTATTTACTATTTTACAACAGAAAACTGTGATATAACACGTGTTTTTACAGTTAGGTGCAAAAAGGGTGCTTTTATTTTGAAGGACATACACAAAACGTTTAGATTTTTGTTTTCTAAGGTTCAAAGATTTTTTTTTAAAACTCAAATTTATTGTTTATTTATAATAATAACACGTGTTTTTACAGTTAGGTGCAAAAAGGGTGCTTTTATTTTGAAGGACATGCACAAAACCTTTAGATTTTTGTTTTCTAAGGTTCAAAGATTTTTTTAAAAACTCAAATTTATTGTTTATTTGTACTAATTATACTTTATTTGCTATTTTACAACAGAAAACTGTGATATAACACGTGTTTTTACAGTTAGGTGCAAAAAGGGTGCTTTTATTTTGAAGGACATACACAAAACGTTTCGATTTTTGTTTTCTAAGGTTCAAAGATTTTTTTTAAACTCAAATTTATTGTTTATTTATACTAATTATACTTTATTTGCTATTTTACAACAGAAAACTGTGATATAACACGTGTTTTTACAGTTAGGTGCAAAAAGGGTGCTTTTATTTTGAAGGACATACACAAAACGTTTCGATTTTTGTTTTCTAAGGTTCAAAGATTTTTTTTAAACTCAAATTTATTGTTTATTTATGCTAATTATACTTTATTTGCTATTTTACAACAGAAAACTGTGATATAACACGTGTTTTTACAGTTAGGTGCAAAAAGGGTGCTTTTATTTTGAAGGACATACACAAAACGTTTAGATTTTTGTGTTCTAAGGTTCAAAGATTTTTTTTTAAACTCAAATTTATTGTTTATTTATACTAATTATACTTTATTTACTATTTTACAACAGAAAACTGTGATATAACATGTGTTTTTACAGTTAGGTGCAAAAAGGGTGCTTTTATTTTGAAGGACATACACAAAACGTTTAGATTTTTGTGTTCTAAGGTTCAAAGATTTTTTTTAAAACTCAAATTTATTGTTTATTTATGCTAATTATACTTTATTTGCTATTTTACAACAGAAAACTGTGATATAACACGTGTTTTTACAGTTAGGTGCAAAAAGGGTGCTTTTATTTTGAAGGACATGCACAAAACGTTTAGATTTTTGTGTTCTAAGGTTCAAAGATTTTTTTTTTAAACTCAAATTTATTGTTTATTTATACTAATTATACTTTATTTACTATTTTACAACAGAAAACTGTGATATAACATGTGTTTTTACAGTTAGTTGCAAAAAGGGTGCTTTTATTTTGAAGGACATACACAAAAACGTTTAGATTTGTGTGTTCTAAGGTTCAAAGATTTTTTTTAAAACTCAAATTTATTGTTTATTTATACTAATAACACGTGTTTTTACAGTTAGGTGCAAAAAGGGTGCTTTTATTTTGAAGGACATATAAAAAATGTTTTTATTATATTCCAAGGTTCAAAGATTTTTTTTTTAAATCTCAAATTTATTAACATTTTACATGTTTATTCTAGTATAAACACTGAAAATGTTCAATTGTGAACATATTTTATTATATTATATTATTATATTATATATATATTTTATTTTTCTCTTATTTTTACATAAAATAGTTTACTTCTCCTTTCATTTTAAATTATTTTTCTTTAGTTTTGTGTGTTTTTTTAATCCAAATACTTTATTTATAATTGCATATACTGTGATATAACATGTGTTTTCACAGTTAGGTGCAAAAAGGGTGCTTTTATTTTGAAGGACGCCCAAAAATCAGTTAAATATTATATTCCAAGTTTTTTTAAAAACTCAAATGTATTTACATTTTATGTGTTTATTCTAGTATACACACATATTTTATTATACTATATTATTATATTATATATATATATATTGTATTTTTCTCTTATTTTTACATAAAATCCTATGTCCTTTCATTTTAAATTATTTTTCTTTACTTTTCTGTGTTTGTTTTATCCAAATACTCTTTATTTATAATTGAATATATATAATAAAGTACAAATTCCAAAGGATATTGCAACCACAACAACAGAAGAGGATAATTAAGCCATTTAATTATTTAAGCAATAATAATTTAATTTAAGCAACAAATCTAATTTCACAGTTGTCTTCACTCATTAAAGCGACAGTGGAAACATGCAAATAATTAAATATTACACAGATATAAAAACTTGACTCATACATTTGTGGATATTTCTGATATTTAGAGTATATTTGAGCGACTCTTCAAACACGAATCAGTCAAATATTAAACTAAGTTAAATCCGACCACTTTAGGTGCAGAGGTTCTTAATCTTTAGCTTTTTCTAAAAGATTAACAGAGATTTCAGGTGGGATGAGGTTGGTAAATCCTTCCACCTCCTGGAAATTAAAGAAGTGAAAAGTGTTTCTAGTGATTCAGTAGAAGCTGGAACCTTCATGGAAGGAAAGTAGACCTGAACCAGGACTTCAGGACCAGGCAGGAACCTGGATTCTGGATCAGGGATTAAATAAAGACGCTAGGATCCTTATTCCTCTTTGAGGAATATCAGAAGGATCAGAAGGAGAGATATTATTCCCTCCATTAATCTGTGGTTTTAATATTCAAATTCATATGTTGTCACTTTGTTTCAATAGATAAAAGATAAAAGAAGATGAAAAAAAGATCAAATAAGAGAATAAAAGGATAATTAAAAGGTCAATTAAGGTCTTAAAATGTCCATTTTTCTTTTACACAAAATGTCAAATGCTGAAAAAGGATGATTAATTTCAAATATTTAATCCGCCTAGAATATAAAACTAGTTGTTTTTAATTATTTAAAGAGGGAAAAAAACAGAGTTAAACTAGTTTTTAGGGATAAACAACGTGAAATTATTATATTTGTAGCATGAAATCTGATAAAAACCTGGGATTTAAGTGGTTAAAGCCTCTTTAAGTTCATATAAATGTTGGATTTAAAGTTTCAGAAGTTGCTGGATGCGTTTTCTTGTAGATTTCTTTGGTTTCAGCAGCTTTTTAACATCCCATCACTTCAAAAATCTCTCCCTGATGCAGCTTTTGTGATGAAAACAGACAAAACGCATCATTTTCCAAAACTCATGTGCATCTTTTTCCCCATAAAAGCCCCTTTTTATATCCACAGAACATTTCCTGTAATAATCATCCGTTCACATGTGAACTAGAAGCCGCCACTTTAACAGCCTGATGAAGCCGCTGATGCTGCGTTTTCATGCAAAACAACAGGCTGTTTGCTGCTGAAAAGCACATTTTCAGCGTGAAAGTCATTTGGATTTTTAAGCGATTTTCTTAGCTTTTCAAAATAAAAGTCGCCTGGACAAACAATGACTGGCCTATAACGAGCTCAAGCTGCAGCATGGAGAATGGAGGAGTTAATGAAATAAATAAAATAAAGTTAAGTTGCCATGGAAACCGAGCGCCGCAGACAAAACTACATGTATAAGTCTCCGAACGGCATTTTTATTCATGGACATGTAGCAGCTGGGGTGTTTTTGGGGGAGAAGCTGCTCAGTATTCGTGTCATACAGACGCCACTTTAACGGATTAAACAGCAACATTATTGAGTTTCAGCCTCATATCAAGGTTTTTCCGCCGCAGCTCGGACCAGTTTTTACCCCACAGAAGGAATCGGGGGGTTTTCAGTGACTCAAAAGGTGCAACATACGCAAAAAAACTCCCCCATGTACTTCCTGCTTCCCTCTATTATCCTAATGCATCGGCTCCGGTCAGGAATGACAGTAAAATACATTTGAAAAGGCCTCTGCATGCATGAGAAGAGCCACTGAAAAGAGGAACAAATCTGTGATTTTCAGCTACAAAACAGAAATGGAGCTTGTTATAGTCTCATGAACCAATAACCACTGAACACACAGGTTTATTCATCAGTTTTCCTGCTATAAATGATAATTAATGTGGAATTAAACTGGACAAACTGGCCTAAACCAGGACAAATAAACTGATTTCTATGATTTTTATGGACAAATAATTGACCTTTGACCTCTGATCTTATTAATTATCAAACTTTGCATTGCAGATATTTACCTTAATTCATTTTATTTCCTGTTTTGGGTCAGTTTGGTCTTGTTTTAAGCTTTAAATTAAGTATTTTTATCCCATTTTTTATTCATTTTATTATTATTTTTCAATATATTTGCTATATAAATAGTGGTTAGTTGCAGCCCTACTACTGATATTATGTTAAATTATTTTATTATTGTATTGATGTGTGTCGGAATTAATTTATAGTTAAAAAAAAATCTAAAATTGTGTTTTACTCTGGATAAAAACTGACCCAAATCAGGAAAAATAAGATAAATTGTTTGCAATGCAAAGGCAAATAATTGATCTTTAAACTCTATTATTTTATAGCAGTTTTTGCATATTTTTGCAAAATTTAAGGAGAAAATGAGGGTTAAACAAATTATATTACTGACAATTATAGTCTA
Source organism: Lepturacanthus savala (assembly GCA_030544235.1). Taxonomy (NCBI): domain Eukaryota; kingdom Metazoa; phylum Chordata; class Actinopteri; order Scombriformes; family Trichiuridae; genus Lepturacanthus; species Lepturacanthus savala. The sequence continues at coordinate 2,641,279 of CM060480.1, read as the reverse complement.
GGGAGGGAGGGAGGGAGGGAGGGAGGAAGGAAAAGTGTGAGGAAAGAAGGAAGGAAGGAAGGAAGGAAGGAAATATGAGGGAGGGAGGAAGGAAGAAAGGAAGGAAGGAAGGAAAAGTGTGAGGAAAGAAGGAAGGAAGGAAGGAAATATGAGGGAGGGAGGGAGGAAGGAAGGAAATGAGTGAGGAAGGAAATGAAGGAAGGAAGGAAGGAAGGAAACGTGTGAGGAAGGAAGGAAGGAAATATGAGGGAGGGAGGTAGGGAGGGAGGGAGGAAGGAAGGAAATGAGTGAGGAAGGAAATGAAGGAAAGAAGGAAGAAAGGAAGGAAACGTGTGAGGAAAGAAGGAAGGAAGGAAGGAAGGAAGGAAGGAAGGAAGGAAGGAAGGAAATATGAGGGAGGGAGGGAGGAAGGAAGAAAATGAGTGAGGAAGGGAATGAAGGAAGGAAGGAAGGAAGGAAACGTGTGAGGAAAGAAGGAAGGAAGGAAGGAAGGAAGGAAGGAAGGAAGGAAGGAAGGAAGGAAGGAAGGAAGGAAGGAAGGAAGGAAGGAAGGAAGGAAGGAAGGAAGGAAAGAAAGAATATTAGTGGAAAAAATGTCATTTTTCTGATTTAAGACTCAACATGTGTCACTAAACAAGTCAGAAAACAGTTTTCACTGCAGAATAAGTGTATTTCTTTAAAATAATTCCGTTTTTTGCTGTTCAGTGATGTGATATATCATCGTTTATTAATTAACCCGTGTATGACAACATCTACAGAACCAGGTTATTGTTAGTTCTGGATTAAAATGTGTGTGAGACCCAGAAACAAACAGGATGCTGTGTCATAAACAGGTTTCTGTCTAAAGGATTCGTCACTTCAGTTTAATGTGTTACCATCACTTCCTCTAATTGTGCAATAAAACATATTAATGACAGTGGATTAGTCATAATTAAAAGGAATAAAAAGGAATAAATAGTCTGAGGAAACACAACTTTATTAAAGGAAATAATAGAACGTGAATCAAATAAAAACCGATGATGTTTTATTAAACTGCTGCTAATGAATAAGAGTAATTCTAAATGAATGAAATTCATAATAAACTAGAGTCAGTCAGAGGTCTCTGCAGGTCTGGATGTGGACACATTTATGGTTTTATGCTAATATTTAATGATTTGATGCTTTATGTGAAGGAAATGACTCTGTTGGTTCATATAAATAGAAACAGGAAGGAAAATAATGAACAGATGATGTTTTATTATGGTGCTGCTAATACAAGGGAGGGAGGGAGGGAGGGAGGGAGGGAGGGAGGGAGGAAGGGAGGAAGGAAGGAAGGAAGGAAGGAGGGAGGGAGGGAGGGAGGGAGGGAGGGAGGGAGGGAGGAAGGAAGGAAGGAAGGAAGGAAGGAAGGAAGGAAGGAAGGAAGGAAGGAAGGAAGAATAGAAGAGGAAGGAGGGAGGGAGGGAGGGAGGGAGGAAGGAAGGAAGGAAGGAAGGAAGGAAGGAAGGAAGGAAGAATAGAAGAGGAAGGAGGGAGGGAGGGAGGAAGGAAGGAAGGAAGGAAGGAAGGAAGGAAGGAAGGAAGGAAGGAAGGAAGGAAGGAAGGAAGGAAGGAAGGAAGGAAGGAAGGAAGGAAGGAAGGAAGGAAGGAAGGAAGGAAGGAAGGAAGGAAATGTGTGAGGAAGGAAGGAAGGAAGGAAGGAAGGAAGGAAATATGAGGGAAGGAGGGAGGAAGGAAGGAAGGAAGGAAGGAAGGAAGGAAGGAAGGAAGGAAGGAAGGAAGGAAGGAAGGAAGGAAGGAAGGAAGGAAGGAAGGAAGGAAGGAAATATGAGGGAAGGAGGGAGGGAGGAAGGAAGGAAGGAAACAGGAGGGAGGAAGGAAGGAAGGAAGGAAGGAAATATGAGGGAAGGAGGGAGGGAGGAAGGAAGGAAGGAAACAGGAGGGAGGGAGGGAGGAAGGAAGGAAATATGAGGGAGGGAGGGAGGGAGGGAGGGAGGGAGGGAGGGAGGGAGGGAGGGAGGGAGGGAGGGAGGAAACAGGAGGAAGGAAGGAAGGAAGGAAGGAAGGAAGGAAGGGAAATGTGTGAGGAAGGAAGAATAGAAGGAAACGTAAGGAAGGAAGGAAATATAAGGAAGGAAGGAAGGAAGGAAGGAAGGAAGGAAGGAAGGAAGGAAGGAAGGAAGGAAGGAAGGAAGGAAGGAAGGAAGGAAGGAAGGAAGGAAGGAAGGGAGGGAGGGAGGGAGGGAGGGAGGGAGGGAGGGAGGAAAGAAATATGTAGAAGGAAGGAAGGAAGGAAGGAAGGAATTAATTAATGTTTTTGGTTATTTCAACTTATTAAATGTCTTATTTAAAACAACTTCCTTTGTTTCTCAAGCAGAATCACATACTTGTCTATTTCCATTTCATCTGTTCCTGTTCTTCACTCTTCTCTCCTCATTCATCAAGTCATAAATAATATTTTCATATAAACACAGAGTCCTTGATGATGAACAGACAGTAAACCAGTAACAGGACGATCACATCACATCAGAATTTCACAGTGAGAGAAGAAACGTGTTTAGTTTTTTGTTGTTTTCTCTGAGCTGTGAACCCCTGAGACAACAGGAGACTTAATATCACTGCAGCTGCTGCTGAACACATAACCACAGAGAAGATATTGAAGAAAACCAAATAAAATACGCCGTCCGTATCAACATTTTACCACTTTATTATTATAGGTTTCATTCTGAAGCAGAGTTTCATGTTCACACAACAATCTGCCTGTTAGCTCATTAAATATTGATGCTGTACCTGGATAAAACACTGGGTTTTGAGCAGAGGTGAACAAAGTGGCTCCATTTTGATGGGACTGGGTTATAAATAATGAAAAAGGTTCCAAAAAAAGCCACGAAGGCCATTTATCACCACAACGAGTTCCTTTATCAGGAAGTAGTGGCGCCATGTTTCTTTGTGTGTTTACCAGAGAAATAAGAATTAACCTGTTAAAATAAAAATAAAGGCGATAAACACCAACAGTAAATATAGGATTCTTATTTGTAGTGAAACACAATGTGTTGTGATGATGATTTCAAACAAACAAATTTGGTATCAGGTTAAAAAAATGATAGAACAGCATCACAAAGTCAGAAATATCACTGGTGTCCCACAAGGATCCGTACTGGGCCCACTCCGATTTAATTAATATCTGCAAATTATTCATAAATCACATGAGTAAAATACAATGTTACTGTTAAAGCATCAAAAAATCATCAATATCCACATCATCAATACATTAAGACAATAGTTTAATACAATATGGTGTCCCACAAGGATCCGTACTGGGCCCACTCCGTTATAATTAATACATTAACTCCCTGATAGTAGCATTGAGTTTTATTCATAAATTACAGTATTAAACCGCAGTTCCAACATTAAATAATGTATTTTATCACATAACTTTTACAAATTTACATTTGTGTCACAGTTCAATGTTTAAGAATCTAAGAAAGTTGTTTAAAAACACATAAAGTTGCAGGATGTAAGTGTTTTAAGTTGAAATACGCTATAAAGAACATGTTAATACATTAACCCCAAAAACCATGATAACAGCATTGAGCTCCAACATTAAATAAATTAATATTTAATGTGATTATTTAATTGTCTCCTTTATAATCTCCTTTTTAAACATCTTACAGAATATATTCTTCATGTTCTGGAATGATCCTTAGTGTCATTTCTATGATTTTATAGACAAATAATTTAAACTATTATCCTTTTAATTACTTAATTTTGCATTGCAGATAAGTTTTTTTCTTGATTTGGGTCAGTTTGGTCTTGTTTTAAGTTTTAAATAAAGTTTTTTTTTATCTGTAGTAAAACACAATGTTTTTGGTACATTTAAATGGTAAGAATTCACCACAACAAACATATTAAAACTTGATTAAATGAAATAACAAAGACTTTTAGCATCAGAACTGATGTGTTTGTGTTTTAATGATAAAACACTGAAATAAAATCCATGAATCTGATTGAAGTTAACAGATTATTGTGTTTTAAATAATTATTATTCTGATGCAGATAATCAGAGGGAGGGAGGGAGGGAGGGAGGAAGGAAGGAAGGAAGGAAGGAAGGAAGGAAGGAAGGGAGGAAGGAAGGGAGGGAGGGAGGGAGGGAGGGAGGGAGGGGGGGAGGAAGGAAGGAAGGAAGGAAGGAAGGGAGGGAGGGAGGAAGGAAGGAAGGAAGGAAGGAAGGAAGGAAGGAAGGAAGGAAGGAAGGAAGGAAGGAAGGAAGGAAGGAAGGAAGGAAGGAGAGAAATGTGTGAGGAAGGAAGGAAGGAAGAATAGAAGAGGAAGGAAGGAAGGAAGGAAGGAAGGAAGGAAGGAAGGAAGGAAGGAAGGAAGGAAGGAAGGAAACATGTAAGGAAGGAAGGAAGGAAAATCTGATTGAAGTTAACAGATTATTGTGTTTTAAATAATTATTATTCTGATGCAGATAAACAGAGGGAGGAAGGAAGAATAGAAGAGGAAGGAAGGAAGAAGGAAGGAAGGAAGGAAGGGAGGGAGGGAGGAAGGAAGGAAGAATAGAAGAGGAAGGAAGGAAGAAGGAAGGAAGGAAGGGAGGGGGGGAGGAAGGAAGGAAGGAAGAATAGAAGAGGAAGGAAGGAAGAAGGAAGGAAGGAAGGGAGGGAGGGAGGAAGGAAGGAAGGAAGGAAGAATAGAAGAGGAAGGAAGGAAGGAAGGAAGGAAGGAAGGAAGGAAGGAAGGAAGGAAGGAAGGAAGAATAGAAGGAATGTTTTCCTGTTGTTAGAGGCCACAGAAACATCTGGAATCCAGAATATTGGACATGAATTCACCACAGCAACTCAAATAAAGTATAAGGACCTTGATCACAACACTCGTTTGTTGCTAGGTAACAAGTACTTCCTGTTGTTAGTTTAATAACTTAGTATTTACACGTGTTTAAGTGGCCGCTGCTGTTTTTATCAGGACAGTCGCTTTGTTTCTGCATAAAAAAAGAATCTTCTGATAAAGTCAGGAGCTCAAAGTAGAAATGAAGCCAGAAACGTTCGTTTTTATACACGGAGGTTAAATAAAGTGAAGCTGCAACACAGAAACGCTGAGTAAAAACCAGGAAATAGGTCAGTGAACGCTGAAGCTTTACCTCCAAACTATAAATGTGCTTCCTCAAATGTTATTCCACATAAATATTGATTCTGGGACAGTATATGTTCTGCAAAGAGGGGGAAACAAATCTTTCTGCTTTTACCTTGGCTGTGGTTTTTATTCTAAAGGTTATTTCTGATTTTAGAATCTTTCTGTTAGCAAGGTCACATAAAAGAGTTGGACTTTCTACCGAGTGTGGAGGAAAATAAACAATTTAACCTACTTATAAGTTATTATGTCCTCACTTTTAAAAAATCCACTGGCAGATAATTTAGTTTATTTCAAGTTTATTCTTCCTGATTTGGGTTAAATTGGTCTTTTTTTCAAAGACAATTACACTAAAAATGGTATTAAATTAACTAAAATCAAGGAAAAAAATGAAATAAGCTTGATTTTAGTCATTTAATCATGAAAAAAGCAATTTAGAATATTGCAAAAACCAATAATTTAGAATGCAATAAGATAATAAAAAGATTGAATGATTAATTATCTGCCAGTGGAATAAGAATTTTACTTAATATTGGATTAAATGCACCAAAAACAAGATATAATAAGATTTTAGAAGAGACAGAATTAATTTATGTTGCTGTTAGAGTATTGAAAAAATAATAAAATGAATAAAAAACTGCGTTTGAATCTAAAACTGTGTTTTACTACAGATAAAAACACTTAAAACAAGACCAAACTGACCCAAATCAGGAAGAAAAATCTGAAATAAGACAAATTATCTGCAGTAAAACACAATATTTTTTATCTTTTTATTTGAACTTTGCAATTAAACTAATTTCAAGTTGTTTTTTCCTTTTTTTTAAAAAAAAATCTGTAGTAAAACATATTTTTTCTCAATATTCTAACGATATTTTCTCTATAACAGCAACATAAATTGATTCTGACTCTTCTGTCGTCACCTGCAATGCAAAGTTCAAATTAAAAAAATGCAGAATTCCATGTTGTAGTTGAGGTTTTCGGGGAAAAAAATGCAATAAGCGAAATATCTGTGATGCAAAGTTCAATAATTAACAAGATCAGAGGTCAAAGGTCAATTATTAGTCCATAAAATCCTATAAATCCCACTGAGGATCATTAAAGAACATGAAGAATATATTCTGTAAGATGTTTAAAAAGCAGATTCTATTAAACTATTGTCTTATTGTATTGATGATGTGGATATTGATGCTATATATTGATGCTGTAACAGTAACATAGTGTTTTACTGCAGATAAAATCCTTTATTTATTGTCAGAGCTGTTTTTTATGTAACAGGTTAAGCTGCTGCTGTTTAAAACGTGTCCCCTGTCTGATATAAATCAGTTTAATAAATCCCAGAGCTCAGTCCCAGACTCAGTAATTAACCTTAAACAATATCAGCGTCTCCTAATGACAAACTAGCAGCTTTCCTCCGTTCCTCCTGCAGCAGCTCCTGCTGTCTCCAGGTGTAGATGCTGCTTTAAGTGTGATGGATGGAGTTTAGATTCAGGAGGATGCAGCTTCCTGCTCTGACCCACATGTCTCCAGGGAAACCAGGACCAGGATCAGCCTCAGATACACGACGGTTGCTGCTTTATTTAGGTTTTATTCTTCCGTATGTGTTCGGGGAGGGGGTAGAAAGAGGTTTATTCAGTGTCTGTTGGTCGTATTCACTGTATTTATGGAGTTTATTACTTTATGTTAGCAGCTTCCTATTTCTGTCATTTATCTTGTAGTCAAATTATGTGAGGAAGGAAGGGAGGGAGGGAGGAAGGAAACGTGAGGGAGGGAGGGAGGGAGGGAGGGAGGGAAGGAGGAAGGAAGGAAGGAAGGAAGGAAGGAAGGAAGGAAGGAAGGAAACGTGAGGGAGGGAGGGAGGAAACATGTGAGGAAGGAAGGAAGGAAACGTGAGGAAGGGAGGGAGGGAGGGAGGGAGGGAGGGAGGGAGGGAGGGAGGGAGGGAGGGAGGGAGGGAGGGAGGGAGGGAGGGAGGGAGGGAGGAAGGAAGGAAGGAAGGAAGGAAGGAAGGAAGGAAGGAAGGAAACGTGAGGGAGGGAGGGAGGGAGGGAGGGAGGAAGGAAACATGTGAGGAAGGAAGGGAGGGAGGGAAGGAAGGAAGGAAGGAAGGAACCCAGGGAGGGAAGGAAGGAAACATGTGAGGAAGGGAGGGAGGGAAGGAAGGAAGGAAGGAAACGTGAGGAAGGAACTGAGGGAGGGAAGGAAGGAAACATGTGAGTAAGGAAGGGACGGAGGGAAGCAAGGAAGGAAGGAAGGAACCGAGGGAGGGAAGGAAGGAAGGAAACGTGAAGAAGGAAGGGAGCGAGGGAGCGAGGGAGCGAGGGAAGGAATGAAGGAAGGAAGGAAGGAAGGAAGGAAACATGAGGAAGGAAGGAAGGAAGGAAGGAAACGTGAGGAAGGAAGGGAGGGAGGGAAGGAAGGAAACATATGAGGAAGGAAGGAAGGAAACGTGTGAGGAAGGCAGGGAGGGAAGGAAGGAAGGAAGGAAGGAAGGAAGGAAGGAAGGAAGGAAGGAAGGAAGGAAGGAAGGAAGGAAGGAAGGAAGGAACCGAGGGAGGGGAGGAAGGAAGGAAGGAAATGTGAGGAAGGAAGGGAGGGAGGGAAGCAAGGAAGGAAGGAAGGAAGGAAGGAAACGTGAGGAAGGAAGGGAGGGAAGCAAGGAAGAAAGGAAGGAAGCAAGGGAGGGAAGTAAGGAAGGATGGAAGGAAGGAAACGTGAAGAAGGAAGGGAGGGAGGAACCGAGGGAAGGAAGGAAGGAAACATATGAGGAAGGAAGGAAGGAAACGTGTGAGGAAGGCAGGGAGGGAAGGAAGGAAGGAAGGAAGGAAGGAAGGAAGGAAGGAAGGAAGGAAGGAAGGAAGGAAGGAAGGAAGGAAGGAAGGAAGGAAGGAAGGAAGGAACCGAGGGAGGGGTGGAAGGAAGGAAGGAAATGTGAGGAAGGAAATGTGAGGAAGGAAGGGAGGGAGGGAAGCAAGGAAGAAAGGAAGGAAGCAAGGGAGGGAAGTAAGGAAGGATGGAAGGAAGGAAATGTGAAGAAGGAAGGGAGGGAGGGAAGGAAGGAACTAAGGAAAGAAAGAAGGATGGAAGGAAACATGATGAAAAAAGGAAGGAAGAAAGGAGTGAAGGAAAGGAAGGAAGGAAATGTGAGAAAGAAAGGAAGGAACAAACGAACGAACAAAGGGAGGAAAGTATATGAGGAAGGAAGGATGAAAGAAAGGAAAGAATAAACTAAGGAAAGAAAGAAGGATGGAAGGAAACATGTGAGGAAGGAAGGAAGGAATTCCTTCTTTCCCTCCCTCCCTTCCTTCCTTCCTTCCTTCCTTGTGAGGAGGGAAGGACAGAAGGAAGAAAGGAGAGAGATAAATGAACGGAGAGAGGAAACATGTAAGGAAGGAAGGAAACGTGAGGACAACAGAACGTTAAATGTAACACAGCTACATATGAACCACTGAAATATTTCCAGTTGTTTTGCTGTTTTCTATCAGCTTCATTCAACCTGAATCTCACATCTTCACCTTTTAGTTTCCTCTTCTGCTTTAATCCAGAGACTCTGAAGCAGAAAAAGCTGAAACTGAGCAGCAGCAGCAGCAAATCACCAAATAACACCATGAACCAGCATGAACCGTAGGTTTAGATCAACATTTGCTTATTTTTCGTCTTGCAGCGTTTACGCAGCAACATTATCATTCATCCAGAGTCGTGTTTCTGTCCATGGGATGAATGAGAATCCAATATTCACTCTCTTTTAGCCTTGTTTTTGCAAACTCCCGAGGGAAATATCCGTCTCTTTAGCTGCTAAATGCTCGGCTGTGTTTCATCAGCTGGTTGGAAACTATCTGTTTGACTCTTAGAGCCGAGCAGCTGCTGTTCACTGGGTTTTAGAGGCTTTATTCTGGAAATAGATGGATTTTATAGCTGGAAATAACTCTACGACAGCGATATGAGTGAATTAAAACAGTTAAGTTGCAGCTGGACAGATAAAAATAAACTGTGAGAATTCTCTCTCATATTATCAATTGATAATTTAGTCTAAAACATATTCATCGAAGTCTTTTTAAAGGTACAGTGTGTAATATCTGCTGCCATCTAGTGGTGAAGTGGCAGAACGCAACCAACTGAGTATAATAGTATTGACTTGGTTTATTTCAAGTCATTTGTTCTTCAATTTGGTGAATTTATTCTTGTTTTATTAAATAATATTACATTTTCATCTGATATTTTGTACATTTTATCTAATTATTTTTGAAAAATTCACCAATGGAATCAGATAATTCAGGAAAATTCTACTAAATTTTGGAGAAATATTTACTAAATACAAGATATTTATTATATTGTTGATATTACACTTGA
>CM060480.1:2621823-2626823 GCA_030544235.1 Lepturacanthus savala | reverse complement strand
TAAATAAGTATAAAAAACAGATAAATCAACAATACTTACTGACTTACTTAAAATCATGTGTATATATATATATATATATACATATATATATATATACATATATATATATGTGTATATATGTATATATATATGTATATATACATATATACACATATATATATACATATATGTATATATATATACATATATATATACGTATATATATATGTATATATGTATATATGTATAGTATGTATAGTATTGTTGATTTATCTGTTTTTTAATTATTATTTTTAATTGGAAAATAACTAAATAATTGGAAAAAAAATACATAATACAATAAAATAAAAAATAATAAAATATAATTTATAATTTCATACAATAATAAAATAACACGAGGGACAAACACATTACACACAATTAGTTTAATATTGAGTAGAATTATTTTATTCCACTGATAATTTAGCTTATTTCATTTTTTTTTACTTTATTTAAGTCAATTTAATTAAAGTTATTTATTTACTTATTTATTTATTAAGAAAATGTTAGTCTAGACTAAATAAAGACAAAAAATAAAAAAGACATTTTCACCTGGTAGGATTTAAGTTTTGGACGTATAAATTTATATCAAATGGAAATACTCAAGTAAAATAAAGTACATTAAAACTCTACTTGAGCAAATGTTTTTATAAGTAGAAATAAATCATAATACGTGAAAATGAATGATACGTGAATACAATTAGTCTAATATTCAGTAGAATTATCTTATTCCACTGACAGTTTAGTTTATTCATGAACATAATTGGGTTTTAACAGGTTAATATATTGCATTTTTTCAAATATTTGTTATTTTATCTACATCTTCTGCATGAAATCTCCTCTTTAAATCATTTTTTTAAGTATTCTTATTAATTATCTTTACTTTTAGCAGCAGATCAGCTCAGGATAAATCTCCAGATCCAAAGATTTTATCTTATTCTCTAACGTCTCTTGCAACATTTGCAGCAGCTTGACCTGGTTTTAGTGGATGTGGGTTAGAACCTTCGCTGCCTGCGTTGGATCCACAGGATTTAAACTGATCTCATCCTGGGAATTCACCTCCTCCTCCATCACATCACAACAGCTGCACCTTTTCCTCTTTCTGACATTTCCCAACAAAAGAAAAGAATTTAACTTGTATGATAATTACAGCATGTAGAGAAATTAAATGAAGAACGGCTTAATTTCCAGGTCTATTTATCAGTTTTCCTGCTATAAATGATAATAAATGTTGAATATCTCTACAACCACAAAGGTTATTGGACCTAAACATATGAGGTGCATATATAGTTATAATATCTATCTATCTATCTATCTATCTATCTATCTATCTATCTATCTATCTATCTATCTATCTAAATGTAAAATTGTGTTTTACTACAGATAAAAAAAACTTTATTTAAAACTTAAAACAAGATCAAACTGACCCAAATCAGGGAGAAAAACTTGAAATAAGACAAATTATCGTCTTGTTGTAAATTTTAAATAAAGTTTTTTTTATCTGTATTAAAACACAGTTTTAGATTTTGATAGATTTCTGTATATTATAACTATATATGCATCTCATATGTTTAGGTCCAATAACCTTGTAGAGATATTCCACATTTATTATCATTTATAAACTGACCCAAATCAGGAAGAAAAACTTGAAATAAGACAAATTATCTGCAAATTATAGATGAGAAAACCTCAGCTACAACACAGAATTCTGTATTTTTATCTGTAGTAAAACTTCTTTTTATTTGAACTTTAGAATTTAACTAATTTCAAGTTGTTTTTTCCAGTTTTTTCCATATTTTTTCTCAATATTCTAACGATATTTTCTCTATAACAGCAACATAAATAGATTCTGACTCTTCTGTAGTCACTGAACATGTTAGTTAAATTGTCTGCAATGCAAAGTTCAAATAAAAAGTTAAAAAAAATGTAATGTATAATATAAATAACAGATAAAAATACAGAATTCCATGTTGTAGCTGAGGTTTTCTCATGTGATTTATGTATAATTTGCAGATAATTTGTCTTATTTCAAGTTTTTCTTCCTGATTTGGGTCAGTTTTGTCTTGTTTTATGTTTTAAATAAAGTATTTTTATCTGTAGTAAAACACAATTTTACATTTTGATAGATTTGTGTATATTATAACTATATATGCATCTGCTATCAGGGTGTGTTTTTTTTTTAACATAATCACAACTTAAAGGTCCCGTAGTGGATAATTTAATGTTGTAACTGAGGTTTTCTCATGTGATTTATGTATAATTTGCAGATAATTTGTCTTATTTTAAGTTTTTCTTCCTGATTTGACTCAGTTTCGTCTTGTTTTAAGTTTTAAATAAAGTTTTTTTATCTGCTATCAGGTTTTTTTAACTTAAAGGTCCCGTAGTGGATAATTTAATGTTGTAGCTGAGGTTTTCTCATGCAGAACATGAACAGAAATGGGTTTTAACAGCTGATATGTTGCTTTATCTTTATTTGCTTGTATGACACAAACCGCTGCATATTTAACTGGGTTTATCTTCACCGTCCAGACGTGGTTGACCCGTCCCCGTGAAGGTTTATTACATCTCACCTGGTCGTCAGGACGAGTCTCAGCGGTTTCATTTCCCTCCATCACAGGACAGAGGCTCATCTTATCTCCTACTTCAACATATTTGTGTATCAAACACACTCTTTTACTCTTTTTTTTTGTTGCCAATCAGCTCTCACAGCTGGAGTTGGAGAATCGCCTCAATCTGATGCTTCACTGAGCTCGACGGCGTGGCTTTTTTTATTTTTTTTAAAGTGATGCATTTCTTTTTATTAAAGCTGGAATCTTTGTTCCATCACCGCCCACCGTCCTCTAAAAGCACTTCACTTCTTACCTCTCCTCTCTCCCTTTTCACTAAATGGTTTTTATGAAAGCAGAAGCGGCTGAGAGCAGCATAGCTTGATGAAATTGGTGCAGAATATTCCCATATTGTAGAAAGTGAGTTTTTAATTGCTTTTTTTTTATTATAAAGATGTCTGGCTGTTATATAAATAATGAAAAAAAGAAGCTGGATCCACAGGGAAATGCACAGCAGCTTTAAAACTGTTTTAATGAGACAGACACGAAATGACCTGTTTCTGCAGAGAGAAGATGGAAAACTGATTAGTTTTGATTCTTAAAAAACACAAAATCTTGTCAGAGGCATCACAACTTTAAAGGGAAACCGAGGGAAATGATCCACTGTGGGACCTTTAACAAAAAGCCCTGATAGCAGCTTTGAGTTTTATTCATAAATCACATGAGAAACCTCAGTAAAATCGACCAAAATCTAACACTATGTTTTACTACAGATACAAATACTTCATTTAAAACTTAAAACGAGACCAAACTGACCCAAACCAGGAAGAAAAACATGAAATAAGACAAATTATCTGCAAATTATTCATAAATCACATGAGTAAAATACAATGTTACATCAAAAAATCATCAATATCCACATAATCAATACAATAAGACAATAGTTTAATATAATGTGGTGTCCCACAAGGATCCGTACTGGGCCCACTCCGATTTAATTAATACATTAATACCTGTTAAAATCTAAAACTCCCTGATAGCAGCATTGAGTTTTATTCATAAATTACAGTAGAAAACCTCAGCTCCAACAATAAATAATGTATTTTATCACATAACTTTTACAAATTTACATTTAATAATCTACGAAAGTTGTTTAAAAACACATAAAGTTGCAGGATGTAAGTGTTTTAAGTTGAAATACGCTATAAAGAACATGTTAATACATTGAGTTTTATTCATAAATCACAGTATTAAACCTCAGCTCCAACATTAAATAAAGTATTTTATCTGTAGTAAAACACATTGTTACTGTTACAGCATCAATATATATCATCAATATCCACATCATCAATACAATAATAGTTTAATATAATATGGTGTCCCACAAGGATCCGTACTGGGCCCACTCCTATTTGATTAATATATTAATACCTGTTAAAATCTAAAACTCCCTGATAGCATAATATCAGTAGTAGAGACTATTTAGATATTTAATATTTAATGTGATTATTTAATTGTCTCCTTTATAATCTCCTTTTTAAACATCTTACAGAAATAATTATTGACCTTTGACCTCTGATACTCTAAACAAATACTCTAAATAGATAATTTAGCTTATTTCAAGTGTTTTTTTTACCTGATTTGTGTCAGTTTGGTCTCGTTTTAAGTTTTAAATGAATTATTTTTACCTGTAGTAAAACACAATGTTAGATTAGATTCGTTTTTTTCATTATTTTAGTAAATTTAATCTTATTTTAAGAAAATATTGGTCTTGTTTTTTAAAACAAAACCAATATTTTCTATATTTATTCAATCTTCTAACTCTATTTGCTCTATAACATCGACATAAATAGATTCTGACTCTTCTGTAGTCACTGAACATGTTGTACTTGCAGAAACTAATTAGAAGAATAGAATAGAATGATTTTATTATTAATTTAGCTCATATTAAGGGTTTTTTTTTCCCATTTGGGTTATTTTTAAGAAAACAAGACTAATATTTTCTTTAAAAAAGGATTAAATTGAATAAAATCCAGTAAAAAAAAAGCTTGAAATAAACTAAACTGCCAGTAGAATAAGATAATTCTACTCAATATTATATATTATATTTTACAATACAATATTAGGGATAAATAATTGATCTTTGAACATTGAATTGCAAATAATTGAGCATAATTCAAGTGTTTTTTTACCTGATTTGTGTCAGTTTGATCTTGTTTCATGTTTTAAATAAAGTATTTTTGTATCTTATAACTATATATGCACCTCACATGTTGTAGATTTCCTTTAATTCCAGGTTTAAGTCCAATAACCTTTGTGATTATAGAGATATTCTACATTTATTATCATTTATAGCAGGAAAAGTGATAAATAAAGTGTTTAAATCAGTATAAACTACTGTATAAGTCAGTAATGTAGTTAAATGTCTGTTAAATG
>CM060480.1:2539323-2616823 GCA_030544235.1 Lepturacanthus savala | reverse complement strand
ATTAGCAAAAATCAAGAGAAAAACTTTAAATAAGCTAAATTATATCAATGGAATAAGATACTTCTACTCAATATTGGACTAATTAGACCAAAAAATAAGATATTTTCATTTTTTTGCAGTGGAGTTTTGTTAAATGAGCTTCTAAAGCAGAGCTGTTGTACTTAATGACACAGGTGTTGCTTTAATATACATGTTGACTGTATATTTTAATAAAAGTCATTTTCCTTTCTTTAATCCCTCTGTCAATCCCCTCATCGACATTTAATTTACACCGTTTCTCTATTTATTGAATCTCTTGTATGTAGAAACTCATCCAGCGTCAGTAAAACCAGGAGTAAAGATCATTAAAGTCTCATTAGATCTCCATTAGACGACATAATCCACTTTGTTTTTTTTGTTTTAAGCCACTGAGCCGCATCCAATTAAGTTATTTATTAGAATCAGAGTCGACTTAATTACTCTACAACATGATTTATCCCTCACGCTTCTCCCTTTTGGATGAAATCCTCCAAAGAGCCGAGGCCCAGTGGCCTGAATGAAAGAGTTTCAGGTTTATGGAACACGACTGGAGTGAATTTACCAGCTGGAGTCAAGTGAAGTGTCAGGAAAAAAAAAAAACAGCAAACACTGAAGTGTAAAGCGTGTCGGAACACACACTGAGGTGTTAATAGAAGAAATTCAGCAGCAGATCAAGGTGAACATCACCCACAGAGAGGAGTGATTTACAAAAAATAAAATAAAATAAAAAGACCCTCAGACCTCAAAGCCTGAAGCACGACCTCTGAATGTCACCGAAAATACAAATAAATAAAATAAAATAGGAAAAAACACAGGAAAACTACAAGTACCACAGACGTCATGGGCAGCTTTTATATAATTATAATAAAAAATACTGTAAAACTGTTAAATTTACACTAAATAACTGGCAGCAATTAGCTAGAAAGTTATTGTAATTAAAAATAATAATATAATTATGTTTTACAGTAAAAGTTCTGCAAAAAAATTTAATTAAAATTAAAAAATAAATTTGATTGATTACTATATGTTCTATTTACAAAAGTGAATAATTAATTGTACAAAAAATTCAATTAAATACTGTAGTTTCATTTGTATTTACAGTATTGGTTGTTATTTTAGTTGTATTTATATTATTAGGGGATTAATTGTACAATTAAAATTAAAATAAATAATATTTCTGTGATTTTAATTGTATTTACAATATTGGTTGATTAAAAAAAATACTGTTATTTTAGTTTATTTTAATTATTTGATTAATTGTACAATAAAAGATAATTAATACTGTGATTAAATTTACAGTATTAGTTTAATAACTGTATATAATAATAAATAATAATACAAATAAAATAATAAAAATCAATTAAATACTGTGATTACAGTTGCATTTATAGTTTTGGGTGATTATTTGTATAATAAAATCAATTAAATATAATTATTTTATAATATTTACAGTATTGAGTGATTAATTGTACAATAAAATATCAATAAATTACTATAATTTCTGTTTTATTTAAAGTATTAGGTGATTAATTGTTAAATAAATAAATACTGTGATTTCAGTTCTTTTTACTACATTAGGTGATTAGTTGTACAATAAAAATCAACTAATTATTGTGATTTCAGTTGTTTTATATCAAACTTTTACTTGAAATTGAGAATTTTAGTTTTTTTACCCTTATTACTTTCACTTAATTAGAAGATTTCATTTATGATTTTACTTGTATTTAACCATTTCATACCTTCATTTCTATGCACTTTTATCTAATTATAATATTCCATACATGTAGTTTTAATTGAATAGAAAGTTTCATGCAGGACTTTTACTGAATAGAGTGTTTTTACGTTGCTTTATTGGTATTTTTACCTTAGTTAAAGGGTCAGAATTGTTAAAGTCTTGTTGGTTTTAGTCATTTGAGGCCAATCTGTCGACTGCTGTTCACCTTCAGCAGAAACTCCTGAACCTGCTTTAGCTGAACCACATTCTCCTAATGGCATTTACTCCAGTAGGATTAATACTTCACATTCCTCCACCGGGACTTTAGTCCAAGTAGAGATTTAAAGCAGAGATCCTTCAGCAGCATTAGTGCTGCAGCAGCTCTGCTGTCAGCCAATTAGATTAAATTGATGCTGGAAGAACAACAACAACAATAAACAACAAACAACAGCATAAAAGGCGCTTTTATATAGGACCAAATATGTCTGATTTCTAGAATCTCTGTCATGTTCTAGATTAAATAATGAAGAATAGGAGGATGAATTATAACTCGTCTGTTTTTCACCTAATTAAATCTAATTGGTCGCCATCAGTTCAAGTTTAAACATGAGGAAACTCCAGTGGGATAAAGAGTAAAGAGATTCATCAAATACTAACATTCATCAGTGTCGGTGGTTTCTGATGTAAATACTCCTACATATAACATTACTGTAAACTCAATGATTACAGTAGATTGATGTATATTTTACAATAAATCATAGTATTTGGAGTATTACTATAGAGAAACACAATACTTAGTGTATTATAACACAGATAAACACCTAATATTCATTATTAATGGACAGTTAATCATCGAATTCTGTTAATACAATTGATATGACACTGATTTTATTGTGTAATTATTCACCCAATACTGTAAATACTGTTTTTTGACGACATGCTATAGTATGACTATTTTTGGACGACATGCTATAGTATGACTTTTTTTTGACGACATGCTATAGTATGACTTTTTTTCTGACGACATGCTATAGTATGACTTATTTATGTCGACATGCTATAGTATGACTATTTTTGGGCGACATGCTATAGTATGACTTATATTTAACGACATGCTATAGTATGACTATTTTTGGACGACATGCTATAGTATGACTATTTTTGGACGACATGCTATAGTATGACTATTTTTGGACGACATGCTATAGTATGACTTATTTATGTCGACATGCTATAGTATGACTATTTTTGGGCGACATGCTATAGTATGACTATTTTTGGACGACATGCTATAGTATGACTTATATTTAACGACATGCTATAGTATGACTATTTTTGGATGACATGCTATAGTATGACTTATATTTGACGACATGCTATAGTATGACTATTTTTGGACGACATGCTATAGTATGACTTTTTTTTGACGACATGCTATAGTATGACTATTTTTGGACGACATGCTATAGTATGACTATTTTTGGACGACATGCTATAGTATGACTATTTTTGGACGACATGCTATAGTATGACTTATATTTGACGACATGCTATAGTATGACTTATTTTTTGACGACATGCTATAGTATGACTTTTTTCTGACGACATGCTATAGTATGACTATTTTTGGACGACATGCTATAGTATGACTTATATTTGACGACATGCTATAGTATGACTTATTTTTGGACGACATGCTATAGTATAACTTTTTTTTGGACGACATGCTATAGTATGACTTTTTTTTGACGACATGCTATAGTATGACTATTTTTGGACGACATGCTATAGTATGACTTTTTTTTGACGACATGCTATAGTATGACTATTTTTGGGCGACATGCTATAGTATGACTATTTTTGGACGACATGCTATAGTATGACTTTTTTTGACGACATGCTATAGTATGACTATTTTTGGACGACATGCTATAGTATGACTTATTTATGTCGACATGCTATAGTATGACTATTTTTGGGCGACATGCTATAGTATGACTATTTTTGGACGACATGCTATAGTATGACTTATATTTGACGACATGCTATAGTATGACTTTTTTTTGACGACATGCTATAGTATGACTATTTTTGGACGACATGCTATAGTATGACTTATATTTGACGACATGCTATAGTATGACTTTTTTCTGACGACATGCTATAGTATGACTTTTTTTTGACGACATGCTATAGTATGACTATTTTTGGACGACATGCTATAGTATGACTTATTTATGTCGACATGCTATAGTATGACTATTTTTGGACGACATGCTATAGTATGACTATTTTTGGACGACATGCTATAGTATGACTTTTTTTTGACGACATGCTATAGTATGACTATTTTTGGACGACATGCTATAGTATGACTTTTTTTTGACGACATGCTATAGTATGACTATTTTTGGACGACATGCTATAGTATGACTTATATTTGACGACATGCTATAGTATGACTTTTTTCTGACGACATGCTATAGTATGACTATTTTTGGACAACATGCTATAGTATGACTTATATTTGACGACATGCTATAGTATGACTTTTTTTTGGACGACATGCTATAGTATTACTTTTTTTTGACGACATGCTATAGTATGACTATTTTTGGACGACATGCTATAGTATGACTTATTTATGTCGACATGCTATAGTATGACTATTTTTGGACGACATGCTATAGTATGACTATTTTTGGACGACATGCTATAGTATGACTTATATTTAACGACATGCTATAGTATGACTATTTTTGGACGACATGCTATAGTATGACTTATATTTGACGACATGCTATAGTATGACTTTTTTTTGACGACATGCTATAGTATGACTATTTTTGGACGACATGCTATAGTATGACTTATATTTGACGACATGCTATAGTATGACTTATTTCTGACGACATGCTATAGTATGACTTATTTCTGACGACATGCTATAGTATGACTATTTTTGGACGACATGCTATAGTATGACTTTTTTTTGACGACATGCTATAGTATGACTATTTTTGGACGACATGCTATAGTATGACTTTTTTTTGACGACATGCTATAGTATGACTATTTTTGGACGACATGCTATAGTATGACTTTTTTTTGACGACATGCTATAGTATGACTCATTTTTGACGACATGCTATAGTATGACTTATTTTGGACGACATACTATAGTATGACTTTATTTTGACGACATGCTATAGTATGACTATTTTTGGACGACATGCTATAGTATGACCTTTTTTTGACGACATGCTATAGTATAACTATTTTTGGACGACATGCTATAGTATGACTTTTTTTCTGACGACATGCTATGGTATGACTTTTTTTTGACGACATGCTATGGTATGACTTATTTTTGACGACATGCTATAGTATGACTTTTTTTTGACGACATGCTATAGTATGACTTTTTTTTGACGACATGCTATAGTATGACTATTTTTGGACGACATGCTATAGTATGACTTTTTTTTGACGACATGCTATAGTATGACTTTTTTTTGACGACATGCTATAGTATGACTTTTTTTTGACGACATGCTATAGTATGACCTTTTTTTGACGACATGCTATAGTATGACTTTTTTTTGACGACATGCTATAGTATGACTTTTTTTTGACGACATGCTATAGTATGACTTTTTTTTGACGACATGCTATAGTATGACTTTTTTTTGACGACATGCTATAGTATGACCTTTTTTTGACGACATGCTATAGTATGACTTATTTTTGATGACATACTACAGTATGACTTTTTTTTGACGACATGCTATAGTATGACTTATTTTTGACGACATGCTATAGTATGACTTTTTTCTGACGACATGCTATAGTATGACTTTATTTGGACGACATGCTATAGTATGACTTTTTTTGACGACATGCTATAGAATGACTTTTTTTGGACGACATGCTATAGTATGACTTTTTTATGACGACATGCTATAGTATGATTTTTTTTGACGACATGCTATAGTATGACTATTTTTGGACGACATGCTATAGTATGACTTTTTTTTGACGACATGCTATAGTATGACCTTTTTTTGACGACATGCTATAGTATGACTTTTTTTTGACAACATGCTATAGTATGACTTTTTTTTGACGACATGCTATAGTATGACTTTTTTTTGAAGACATGCTATAGTATGACTTTTTTTGGACGACATGCTATAGTATGACTTTTTTATGACGACATGCTATAGTATGATTTTTTTTGACGACATGCTATAGTATGACTTTTTTATGACGACATGCTATAGTATGATTTTTTTTGACGACATGCTATAGTATGACCTTTTTTTGACGACATGCTATAGTATGACTTTTTTTTGACGACATGCTATAGTATGACTTTTTTTTGACGACATGCTATAGTATGACTTTTTTTTGACGACATGCTATAGTATGACCTTTTTTTGACGACATGCTATAGTATGACTTTTTTTTGACGACATGCTATAGTATGACTTTTTTTTGATGACATGCTATAGTATGACTTTTTTTGACGACATGCTATAATATGACTTTTTTTTGACGACATGCTATAGTATGACCTTTTTTTGACGACATGCTATAGTATGACTTATTTTTGACGACATACTACAGTATGACTTTTTTTTGACGACATGCTATAGTATGACTTATTTTTGACGACATGCTATAGTATGACTTTTTTCTGACGACATGCTATAGTATGACTTTATTTGGACGACATGCTATAGTATGACTTTTTTTGACGACATGCTATAGAATGACTTTTTTTGGACGACATGCTATAGTATGACTTTTTTATGACGACATGCTATAGTATGATTTTTTTTGACGACATGCTATAGTATGACTATTTTTGGACGACATGCTATAGTATGACTTTTTTTTGACGACATGCTATAGTATGACTTTTTTTTGAGGACATGCTATAGTATGACCTTTTTTTGACGACATGCTATAGTATGACTTTTTTTTGACAACATGCTATAGTATGACTTTTTTTTGACGACATGCTATAGTATGACTTTTTTTTGAAGACATGCTATAGTATGACTTTTTTTGGACGACATGCTATAGTATGACTTTTTTATGACGACATGCTATAGTATGATTTTTTTTGACGACATGCTATAGTATGACTTTTTTATGACGACATGCTATAGTATGATTTTTTTTGACGACATGCTATAGTATGACTTTTTTTTGACGACATGCTATAGTATGACTTTTTTTTGACGACATGCTATAGTATGACCTTTTTTTGACGACATGCTATAGTATGACTTTTTTTTGACGACATGCTATAACTTTTTTTTGATGACATGCTATAGTATGACTTATTTTTGACGACATACTACAGTATGACTTTTTTTTGACGACATGCTATAGTATGACTTATTTTTGACGACATGCTATAGTATGACTTTTTTCTGACGACATACTATAGTATGACTTTATTTGGACGACATGCTATAGTATGACTTTTTTTTGACGACATGCTATAGAATGACTTTTTTTGGACGACATGCTATAGTATGACTTTTTCATGACGACATGCTATAGTATGATTTTTTTTGACGACATGCTATAGTATGACTATTTTTGGACGACATGCTATAGTATGATTTTTTTTGACGACATGCTATAGTATGACTATTTTTTGACGACATGCTATAGTATGACTTTTTTTTGACGACATGCTATAGTATGACTATTTTTTGACGACATGCTATAGTATGACTTCTTTTTTGACGACATGCTATAGTATGACTTTTTTTTGACGACATGCTATAGTATGACCTTTTTTTGACGACATGCTATAGTATGACTTTATTTTGACGACATGCTATAGTATGACTTATTTTTGACGACATGCTATAGTATGACTATTTTTGGACGACATGCTATAGTATGACTTTTTTTTGACGACATGCTATAGTATGACCTTTTTTTGACGACATGCTATAGTATGACTTTTTTTGACGACATGCTATAGTATGACTTTATTTTGACGACATGCTATAGTATGACTTTTTTTTGACGACATGCTATAGTATGACTATTTTTGGACGACATGCTATAGTATGACTATTTTTGGACGACATGCTATAGTATGACTTTTTTATGACGACATGCTATAGTATGACTTTTTTTGACGACATGCTATAGTATGACTTTATTTTGACGACATGCTATAGTATGACTATTTTTGGACGACATGCTATAGTATGACTATTTTTGGACGACATGCTATAGTATGACTTTTTTATGACGACATGCTATAGTATGACTTTTTTTTGAGGACATGCTATAGTATGACTTTTTTTTGAGGACATGCTATAGTATGACTTTTTTTTGACAACATGCTATAGTATGACTTTTTTTTGACGACATGCTATAGTATGACTTTTTTTTGAAGACATGCTATAGTATGACTTTTTTTGGACGACATGCTATAGTATGACTTTTTTATGACGACATGCTATAGTATGATTTTTTTTGACGACATGCTATAGTATGACTTTTTTTTGACGACATGCTATAGTATGACCTTTTTTTGACGACATGCTATAGTATGACTTTTTTTGACGACATACTATAGTATGACTTTATTTTGACGACATGCTATAGTATGACTTTTTTTTGACGACATGCTATAGTATGACTATTTTTGGACGACATGCTATAGTATGACTATTTTTGGACGACATGCTATAGTATGACTTTTTTATGACGACATGCTATAGTATGACTTTTTTTGACGACATGCTATAGTATGACTTTATTTTGACGACATGCTATAGTATGACTATTTTTGGACGACATGCTATAGTATGACTATTTTTGGACGACATGCTATAGTATGACTTTTTTATGACGACATGCTATAGTATGACTTTTTTTTGAGGACATGCTATAGTATGACTTTTTTTTGAGGACATGCTATAGTATGACTTTTTTTTGACGACATGCTATAATATGACCTTTTTTTGACGACATGCTATAGTATGACTTTTTTTTGCAGACATGCTATAGTATGACTTTTTTTGGACGACATGCTATAGTAT
Source organism: Lepturacanthus savala (assembly GCA_030544235.1). NCBI lineage: Eukaryota > Metazoa > Chordata > Actinopteri > Scombriformes > Trichiuridae > Lepturacanthus > Lepturacanthus savala. The sequence continues at coordinate 2,608,009 of CM060480.1, read as the reverse complement.
GACTTTTTTTGGACGACATGCTATAGTATGACTTATTTTTGAAGACATGCTATAGTATGACTTTTTTTTGACGACATGCTATAGTATGACTTATTTTTGACGACATGCTATAGTATGACTTTTTTTTGACGACATGCTATAGTATGACTTATTCTTGACGACATGCTATAGTATGACTATTTTTGGACGACATGCTATAGTATGATTTTTTTTTGACGACATGCTGTAGTATGACTTTATTTTGACGACATGCTATAGTATGACTTTTTTTTGACGACATGCTATAGTATGACTATTTTTGGACGACATGCTATAGTATGACTTTTTTTTGACGACATGCTATAGTATGACTTTTTTTTGTCGACATGCTATAGTATGACTTTTTTTTGACGACATGCTATAGTATGACTTTTTTTGACGACATGCTATAGTTTGACTTTTTTCTGACGACATGCTATAGTATGACTTTTTTTTGACGACATGCTATAGTATGACTTTTTTTGGACGACATGCTATAGTATGACTTATTTTTGAAGACATGCTATAGTATGACTTTTTTTTGACGACATGCTATAGTATGACTTTTTTTTGACGACATGCTATAGTATGACTTATTCTTGACGACATGCTATAGTATGACTATTTTTGGACGACATGCTATAGTATGACTTTTTTTTGACGACATGCTATAGTATGACTTTTTTTTGACGACATGCTATAGTATGACTTTATTTTGACGACATGCTATAGTATGACTATTTTTGGACGACATGCTATAGTATGACTTTTTTTTGACGACATGCTATAGTATGACTTTTTTTTGACGACATGCTATAGTATGACTTTTTTTTGACGACATGCTATAGTTTGACTTTTTTCTGACGACATGCTATAGTATGACTTTTTTTTGACGACATGCTATAGTATGACTTTTTTTGGACGACATGCTATAGTATGACTTTTTTTGGACGACATGCTATAGTATGACTTATTTTTGACGACATGCTATAGTATGACTTTTTTTGGACGACATGCTATATAGTATGACTTTTTTCTGACGACATGCTATAGTATGATTTTTTTTGACGACATGCTATAGTATGACTATTTTTGGACGACATGCTATAGTATGACTTTTTTTTGACGACATGCTATAGTATGACTTTTTTTTGACGACATGCTATAGTATGACCTTTTTTTGACGACATGCTATAGTATGACTTTTTTTTGACGACATGCTATAGTATGACCTTTTTTTGACGACATGCTATAGTATGACTTTTTTTGACGACATACTATAGTATGACTTTATTTTGACGACATGCTATAGTATGACTTTTTTTTGACGACATGCTATAGTATGACTATTTTTGGACGACATGCTATAGTATGACTATTTTTGGACGACATGCTATAGTATGACTTTTTTATGACGACATGCTATAGTATGACTTTATTTTGACGACATGCTATAGTATGACTATTTTTGGACGACATGCTATAGTATGACTATTTTTGGACGACATGCTATAGTATGACTTTTTTATGACGACATGCTATAGTATGACTTTTTTTTGAGGACATGCTATAGTATGACTTTTTTTTGAGGACATGCTATAGTATGACTTTTTTTTGACGACATGCTATAATATGACCTTTTTTTGACGACATGCTATAGTATGACTTTTTTTTGCAGACATGCTATAGTATGACTTTTTTTGGACGACATGCTATAGTATGACTTTTTTTGGACGACATGCTATAGTATGACTTATTTTTGAAGACATGCTATAGTATGACTTTTTTTTGACGACATGCTATAGTATGACTTATTTTTGACGACATGCTATAGTATGACTTTTTTTTGACGACATGCTATAGTATGACTTATTCTTGACGACATGCTATAGTATGACTATTTTTGGACGACATGCTATAGTATGATTTTTTTTTGACGACATGCTGTAGTATGACTTTATTTTGACGACATGCTATAGTATGACTTTTTTTTGACGACATGCTATAGTATGACTATTTTTGGACGACATGCTATAGTATGACTTTTTTTTGACGACATGCTATAGTATGACTTTTTTTTGTCGACATGCTATAGTATGACTTTTTTTTGACGACATGCTATAGTATGACTTTTTTTGACGACATGCTATAGTTTGACTTTTTTCTGACGACATGCTATAGTATGACTTTTTTTTGACGACATGCTATAGTATGACTTTTTTTGGACGACATGCTATAGTATGACTTATTTTTGAAGACATGCTATAGTATGACTTTTTTTTGACGACATGCTATAGTATGACTTTTTTTTGACGACATGCTATAGTATGACTTATTCTTGACGACATGCTATAGTATGACTATTTTTGGACGACATGCTATAGTATGACTTTTTTTTGACGACATGCTATAGTATGACTTTTTTTTGACGACATGCTATAGTATGACTTTATTTTGACGACATGCTATAGTATGACTTTTTTTTGACGACATGCTATAGTATGACTATTTTTGGACGACATGCTATAGTATGACTTTTTTTTGACGACATGCTATAGTATGACTTTTTTTTGACGACATGCTATAGTATGACTTTTTTTTGACGACATGCTATAGTTTGACTTTTTTCTGACGACATGCTATAGTATGACTTTTTTTTGACGACATGCTATAGTATGACTTTTTTTGGACGACATGCTATAGTATGACTTTTTTTGGACGACATGCTATAGTATGACTTATTTTTGACGACATGCTATAGTATGACTTTTTTTGGACGACATGCTATATAGTATGACTTTTTTCTGACGACATGCTATAGTATGATTTTTTTTGACGACATGCTATAGTATGACTATTTTTGGACGACATGCTATAGTATGACTTTTTTTTGACGACATGCTATAGTATGACTTTTTTTTGACGACATGCTATAGTATGACCTTTTTTTGACGACATGCTATAGTATGACTTTTTTTTGACGACATGCTATAGTATGACTTTTTTTTGACGACATGCTATAGTATGACTTATTTTTGACGACATGCTATAGTATGACTATTTTTGGACGACATGCTATAGTATGACTTTATTTTGAAGACATGCTATAGCATGACTATTTTTTGACGACATGCTATAGCATGACTTTTTTTTGACGACATGCTATAGCATGACTTTTTTTTGACGACATGCTATAGTATGACTTTTTTTTGACGACATGCTATAGTATGACTTTTTTTTGACGACATGCTATAGTATGACTTTTTTTTGACGACATGCTATAGTATGACTTTTTTTTGACGACATGCTATAGTATGACTTTTTTTTGACGACATGCTATAGTATGACTTTTTTCTGTCGACATGCTATAGTATGACTTTTTTTTGACGACATGCTATAGTATGACTTTTTTTTGACGACATGCTATAGTATGACTTTTTTTTGAAGACATGCTATAGTATGACTATTTTTTGACGACATGCTATAGTATGACTTTTTTTTGACGACATGCTATAGCATGACTTTTTTTTGACGACATGCTATAGCATGACTTTTTTTTGACGACATGCTATAGTATGACTTTTTTTTGACGACATGCTATAGTATGACTTTTTTTTGACGACATGCTATAGTATGACTTTTTTTTGACGACATGCTATAGTATGACTTTTTTTTGACGACATGCTATAGTATGACTTTTTTTTGACGACATGCTATAGTATGACTTTTTTCTGTCGACATGCTATAGTATGACTTTTTTTTGACGACATGCTATAGTATGACTTTTTTTTGACGACATGCTATAGTATGACTTTTTTTTGACGACATGCTATAGTATGACTATTTTTGGACGACATGCTATAGTATGACTATTTTTGGACGACATGCTATAGTATGACTTTTTTTTGACGACATGCTATAGTATGACTATTTTTGGACGACATGCTATAGTATGACTATTTTTGGACGACATGCTATAGTATGACTTTTTTCTGACGACATGCTATAGTATGACTATTTTTGGACGACATGCTATAGTATGACTTTTTTCTGTCGACATGCTATAGTATGACTTTTTTTTGACGACATGCTATAGTATGACTTTTTTTTGACGACATGCTATAGTATGACTTTTTTTTGACGACATGCTATAGTATGACTATTTTTGGACGACATGCTATAGTATGACTATTTTTGGACGACATGCTATAGTATGACTTTTTTCTGACGACATGCTATAGTATGACTTTTTTTGGACGACATGCTATAGTATGACTATTTTTGGACGACATGCTATAGTATGACTTTTTTCTGACGACATGCTATAGTATGACTTTTTTTGGACGACATGCTATAGTATGACTATTTTTGACGACATGCTTTTTTTAAGACATACTATAGTAATGTAAGTAATGTTACATACATACACACATATACATATTAATCAAGTAATGATACATACATTCATACATACCTCCTAATCAAGCAACATAACATTACATACATACTATACATACATATTAATCAAGTATTATACATTTCAATGAAGTAATGTTACATCCATATTAATCAAGTGACATCTCATACATACATACATTTTCATCAAGTAATGTTACATAATACATACATACATATTAATCAGGTGATATTACATACATACATACATCTTATGTCATCAAGCTATCATACATGCATACATTTTAATCACGTAATTACACATATACACATTTTAATTAAGTAATCATTCATGCATACATACATTTTAAGTAATCAAGTTTCCAACAGCACAGTCTCTAATATTTCCATAGAATTCACATATCAAAGAGCTGCTCAATCATTTCCCAAGCTCCTTTTCCAAATATAATTATTTGAGGAATCACAGCAGAAACTATGTTTGATATGTGTTTTATCAGCCTTATTGATTAGTTTATTCCACCTCATTCTGCATCTCACATCCTGTTTTACCGTTTATGAGCCATTTTATGCACAGAGCAAACAGTAAATATCTCTGTTCTGAATACATCCTAATAAATAACCTCAAACACCAGCACCATAATCTATAAAACGGCAGAAAAATACATTCAGTTTCCAGTATAAAACAGCTGATAAGACTTTTATTCTTTCTTTAAAGGTGAGATGGTTATCCAGAGTAAATCCTAAGTTTTATAGTATAAGACAAAGATGAAATTCTTCTTCCTGAATCAGCAAAAACTGAATTTAATCTTTATTTATCTCCACTAACAGCACAATATTCAAGATATTTCCCAGCTCATTGTCAGCTTCTTGAAGAGAACTCTATCGTCTGCGTATCGAGGAGCCGTGAAATCACCCGTAATGTCCAGTAATGGATAATAATGATATTCATTGAAATATGTGGAAGCGTTATAATGTCTCTATGGTGAGTTATCTGGTACATTGTTCCCTGCTGGATATGGAAATGTATTTTCTAAACTGATATTCTCTGTTTAGGAGACAATAGGAACTAAAAGGCCCAGAATATAAAGGCAAAAACAGTAAAAATTAAACATTAACGGCAAATCTGTCTGTTAAAGGAGCCAAAATATATGATAAAGGGATAAAAATGTGGTAAATTCATAAAAAACAGTCCACAAGCCACTTAATAAATAACTATAAACTCAATTATTACAGTAGATTAATGTAGATTTTAGAATAAATCATGGTCGTCACTGTCGGAAATATCACAATAACCAATATAGTACTGTGAATAGTTAAGTAATTACTGTAGTAAATAAAAAAATACATTAGATATTTATATTTATTTGAAAAAAACGCTGGTATATATGAGATGAAAGGCAATAAAAACAATGATTATTATGATTATATTGATTTTTAATGTACAATTAATCACCTAATACTGTGAATACAGCTGAAATCATAGTATTTAATTGACTTTTAATTGATTTGTACTGTATAATAACTAAAATACAACTGAAATCACATAATTTACGATATTTTTAATTATTATTTTACATTAAAGACAATACAGGCACCAAGATGCTGCTGGTTTACTGGTTTGTTTGGGGTCATTTTCTGATTAAAACTCACATTTCCTGTGTATTTCAGTGTATTTCCTATTATTCTGGTATAGGCAAACTGATCCATGATCCCTTATATGTCATAAATAGGCCTGACGCCATGAACCGTGGCTTAAATTCAGTGTTTAAAAGAAGAATTTTACTTTTACCAGTCCACAAAATGTTTCTCCTTTTCTATTTCGGCCAGTTGATGCGTTCTTTGGCAAATTGTTTCCTCTTTATCATTAAGATTTACTTTAAATACTCGCTGTAAAGGCTTAAACACAACTGTACTCGTATATTTAAAGAACAATTGTCAATTTGTTTTCAGAGCAGTTTTAAGTCCTGATTGTTGAAACTGTTGCTGTTTGGCATAAGGCAATAAGACCTTTTCTTATTGTATTCTGATATAGGCAAACTGATCCATAATCCCTTATATGTCCGTGGCTTAAATTCAGTGTTTGGTGGTAAAACTGGACCCGAAAAGAAGAATTTTACTTTAAATACTCGCCGTAAAGGCTTAAACACAACTGTTTATACCGTTTCCTGGTTGGCAATTTGTTTTCAGAGCAGTTTTAAGTCCTGATTGTTGAAACCGAAGCTCCTACACAGTAAAACACACCCCAGAGCTCAGAGAGACGAATCCACGGTGGAGTCCAGCCGTTATTGTCTGGGTCCGATCGGCCTGACAGACGCTAATGAAACGAACGGCAGGAGGAATCCACGTCCCTGTCCACGGGAGAAAGGAGAAAGGGGTGGAATTCATTAACCGACGGATTAATTAGTCTTAAAACGTCTCTCACGTAGCTCACCGTCGTCTCGATCCCCCGACGTTCCCTCATAACGTATCGCCCCGTGGGGGGATGGGGATTCTCGGATCCTGGTGGGTTTTTCCAGATTCCGTCGATGGCCGCCGGTCACCAACATCACATTATTCTGTTTAAATCCCTGCAGCATCATCCATCTCCCTCTACCTCACCATCCCTGTCACTGTGTGAACCGCTCGGTGAGGAAATAAAGACAATGTTGGACTAATTGCACCAAAAATAAGAGTAGTATCAGTGATTTTCACAGGTTTGTTTAAAAAAAAATGAGTAGAATTATGTTTTTTTTCCTTGATTTTAGCCAATTTAATCCTTTTTTTTTTAAAGGAAATGTTAGTCTTGTTTTATTAAAGCAAGAGCAAATTGACCCAAATCAGGAAAATACTTGAAATAAGATCAATTATAGACTAATTGAACAAAAACAAGATATTTTATGGGGGTTTTTTCAATAAAAAAAGGCAGTTTCACATCATTTTGGATGAATATTGTTACAATATCTGTGCAAAAATTAGAGAAACTAGAACAGATATTAAATTTAAAAAGTCTAAAAACTGAAAAACCTTAGATTTGGGGAAATATTTAGATTATATCAAGTTTTTTTTTCATTGATTTTAGCCAATTTAACAAACAAAAATGAAATAAACTAAATTATCTGATAATTCTACTTATTGTTGGACTTTTAATTCATTTTTTTCCAATTTTCTCAAGTTATTCCAAGTTTTTTTCCCCTGGATTTGGATAAATCAACAAATATAAATGTTTAAAAAGAAAGAAATCAAGAATATAAACTAAAATAATTCCGTGCACAGTAAAAACTGACATCTTAACAGCTGAAAATATCTAATTTTTGGTAAAAATTAGTCCAATATTGACTAAATTATCTATAGAATTATAGATAATTTATCTAATTCCAACTGTTTTTTGGTCTTATTTTCTCAGACTAAACAAAATACTTGAAATAAATCGTCTCCTCTTGAACTTGTTGTATTTATTTTTCCATTTTGTTCTATTTTCTTTGCCCATAAACAAAAAACTATTTGTCCCATGTGCAAAATTCTTTATTCTAGAGACTTGAATGATTAAATAGACAAATAAAAACCCTAATAATCTAAATAAAATGACTCTTTCTGGGTTTGTCTTCTCCATGTGACAGGAAGTAGTTGGAAACTTAGTATAAACGTATATAAAAGGATAAAACAACAGTCTCAGAGGCTTCAAAGGGTTAAATGATCCTTTGTCTCTTTGATCTCATTCTCTTTTGTCTTAAAGGGAAACACGTTTCTTTCTCATGGAAGGGAGCGTTTGATGTTACTCCTTTTAGATTTCTGTCCACAGATGATGAATAAATCGAGGGGTTTTCACTCCAACATCCACAGACGGGTGAGCAAACGGCGATTTTTCACAAAACTCGGACTAAAGAAGACGAGACTGACGGCGGGATCATTGATTAAAGGGGAGAAGTGAAGTTCTTTTCCTGTTTGACGTCATCTCTACATGGATATTTCCATCGTTGTCCAATAAACTCAGAGTTTAAAGAGCTCTTTGGTTTTTACTGTGGAATTCCTGATGACACAGAGACACCCTCTGGCCTGTTTCTGCTGTTACTGCAGCTGGATAAAAAAACGCTGCTTATCCAATTAATTTACTGATAATTAACATATTTCTTTATGTCCCAATAGCAATGATGAATACTTTAGAGTCCCAGTACAGAGCTAAACAACACACTGAAGCCATTAGAAGGTTTATGTGCTGCAGTAAATGAGGAGAGAAATCAAACTACACTCAAAAATTACCAAGATCTAAGGTTGTTTTTAGGTTTTTAGACTATTTTAATGTAATATCTGTTCTAGTTTCACAGGTTTTTGCATAGATATTGTAATAATATTGGTCCCAAAGTAATTTTTTTGCTTAATTTTAGTCACTTTAATCTCTTTTTTTGGAAAATTTGACCCAAATTGAGCCAAGTCAGGAAAAACAATGAAATAAGCTAAATTATCTGCCATTGGAATAAAATGATTCTACTCAATATTGGACAAATTCTACCAAAAACAAGATATTTGTCACCTGTTAAGATTTTATATAAATTAAATATTAAGTAAAAGTAGCTTAAATTTTAACAGGTGAAAATATACAATTAGTAGGTAGAAAACTAATTATTTAACTATTTATTTAATATTTATTTAATTATAATTATAATTTAATTAAAAATGATTTTGTTTTTTTATTTTTTTTGTAAATAAATTCAATAATTTATTAATAATTTAATTAATAAATAGAAAGAAATGCAATTAAAAGAAAAATTTAATGACTATTTTTTTATTTTACAGAAAACAATTAAAATAATTAGTTAAAATTTAAACAAATAAATGAATTAATAAAATCTAATTATCAATTTTCTAGTATTTTACAGAAAAAACTCTAAAAATAATCATTAGTTGCAGTCTTCTTTCTTTTGACTAAGAAATGTTTTAATATAATTCAAGTTATTATAAAATATATATATTGATATAAATTATTTAAAATTTAAATAAATTATATAATTAAATTATATAATAAATAAATAGAAATAAAATATTAAAAGTAAAAAAATAATATATTAAATATAAAAATGAAGTATAATTTAAAAAATTAATAATAATATAATTACATGGTATAATATAGTTATTAAATAATTATAAATAGATAAATATTAAAAAAACATTTAATGATAAATTTTCTACTATTTTACAGAAATAGTCACAACCTTCTTTCATTTGATTGAGAAATAATACTATAAAAATATAAAATATATAAAAAATAAAAAAATATATTAAATATAAAAATGAAGTATAATTTAAAAAATAAATAATATAATTAAATAGTATAATATAGTTATTAAATAATTATAAATAGATAAATAATACAAGTAAAAAACATTTAATGATAAATTAACTATTTTACAGAAAAAAATAGTTACAGCTTTCTTTCATTTGACTGAGAAATAATACTATAAAAATATAAATATAAAAAAATATATTAAATATAAAAATGAAGTATAATAAAAAATATAATTAAATAATATAGTTATAAAATAATTATAAATAATAAAAGTAAAAAAAAAAGACATTTAATGATCAATTTTCTAGGTTTTTACAGGAAATCCCTGCGTTTCCAGCCCTGAACTGTAGAAAACAGCGTTTCACCGTCTTCCATCCACCTTATTTGACGTCTATCAGGATATTCTTGGAAAATCCTCCCAATTTAAAAGGCGCCAGTGTTGTGAACTTGATAAATATCCACATCTGTGTCATTAGAGGCGGCAGAAGAGTGAGAGAACAGACAGAAAGGAAGAGATAAAGAGAGCGATGGAGGGAGGACACAGAGTAAACAAGGCCATCAGGGAAATAAGTCCAGTCATTTCCATGCGTTTTCCTCCGAGTCGGAGGTTTAACAAGCTGCGAATAAAGACGGCGGCGTGGGCGGAGTTCCTCTTAATCATAGCGATGAATGTTCAGCAGCAAATCTACCGGGAGGAGAAACTCCTTAATTGAGATCTTGATCCTCCCGAGGAGTCTGGCTATAGAACTTGCAGCTTCCCCCCTTCTATTTCTCTGGGAGATTATTTTATTAGCTCTACAGGCCACACTCCAGGGCTCCATTTAATGAGGTTTGTGCCTTGTTGCTGTTTGTGGAGCCAGCGAGTTCAGCGGTGAACGGAGAATTATCCTGGAAACACAAGCACCAAATCTGCAGCTCAGCTAAGTTGTTGTTTTACATCAAGTGTTTCTCTGATACTTGTGCACATACAGACTCATTAACTAATAGTTGTGTGCATCATATTTACCATTAATAAATAAACAGGGATTATTCTTACACACCTGGAATTATTTTCCAGGCTGTTTTCAGCCGCTACAGAGACACGTTACCATAATATATAGAATAAATCTAGTTGGAACCTTGTTCTTCTTATTTCATTTTATTCTTCATTTAATCTTATTTAATTTGAATTTATTTTTAATTTTCGCTTGTTTTTTTATTTTGATTAATTTTAAATTTTTGTTTTTACTTTAATTAATATTTTTATTTAATTAATTGTTTTTATTTAAGTAATTTTTATTTATTTTTTATTTAATTTTAATTAATTTATAATTTTCGCTTGTTTTTTTATTTTAATTAATTTTTAATTTTTGTTTTTTTATTTAATAATTTTTTAAAATTTAATTATTTTTTGTTTATTTATTTTTTTTATTTAATTAATTTTAATTGTTTTTATTCAATTAATTTTTATTTATTTTTTATTTAATTTTAATTAATTTATAATTTTCGCTTGTTTTTTTTAATTTAATAATTTTTTTTTTATTTAATTATTTTTTGTTGTTTATTTCATTATTTCTTTTATTTAATTAATTTAAATTGTTTTTATTTAATTAAGTTTTTATTTTTTTTTTTAATTTAATTTTAATTAATTTATAATTATTGTTTTTTCATTATAAATTTGACATTTTTCCCCTTAAAATCAACTGGTTTTAAACTGTCTGTTAATATTTTATTTAAAGCACTTTGAATAACCTTGTTGTTAAACATTCCCCTTTAATCAGTGTTAATTTTGTGAGTTTTTTAATTATTATTTAATTATAGTCTTGTGTTAAATGTCCTTTTTTATTTATTTATTTGGTTTTTATTTTAGTCGACAAAAACTACTAGAACGACTAAAATCCAAAGTATTTTTAGTAGTTTAAGGCAAAGAAAAGTTTTTAATCTAATTTTAGTCAAAGAAAATCTATTTCAGTTTAGATTTAATTGAATTTTAGTTTAGTTTTAGTGAAATAAAACCTCATCATTCATCAGAAGGAACAGACGTCGCCGCATTTAGTGCCGACAGCACTGATGGATGACGCATCCAGTTCTATTTATGATTAGAATTAAATAAATAAAAGAGTAGTTAAGTCAGTGAAGGGTTAAGGACATTCAGGAAAATGACAATAAAGACTCAAATTGACTGATCGATAGCTTCAATGCTAATTTAGCCACATTAATTAATGCTAACCAATTACTGGTAACTTAGCATCTGTTTTAGCACGTTTTTATCAATGTAGAAAGGTAGCGTGTAGCTTCTGGCGGCATCAGAGAGTCTTTCAGGGCTCAAAAGGGATAAAATATTTAATTTTTGATTCGTAAAATGGTTTGAGAGGTAGGAGATAACTTCACCTGCTGCTGAAAACACTAAATATTGATCAGTGAATAAATGTTTTCAATTGAAATGCAACAGCAGACTGAGTGAATATGAAATAACTGAGACATCACTGGTGAAATCTCTCAGGTCTTCTCTGCTGTTTTGTGAATGGAAGGTGAATAAATCACGGATATATTAATAAATCATTAAAAGGAGGAGACATTTCTAGATATTGTCTTTTCCACCGATCTTATTTTGATGGAATTATACACAGATTAAAACACATTTATATTATGTTCCATCCCTGCTGCTAAATCTGCACTGCACCTTTAATTACGCCTCTGAATTCAAGTCAGTTGTGTGGATTTCACAGGGTTTTACTGCTGCAGATTAACAGATATACTGTATCATCCCAGCACTATTTGCATGCAGCTCAGTTTGTCTTATTTTTCTGTTTTTCTGCCCTTATAAACGGCGAGAAGCCAGTGACAGAGGAGTCTAATTTCATCAACTTTGAAGTGGAAGCAGCACAAACTTGTGAAGGTCACGCGGGGTGAATCCTGTCGAGAGCTCTCGCTTTAATTGTCGATTCAGAGCAGAGTGAGCCGGCGTCTCCCAGTATTTTGTTAATTCCGTCCTACCTTTAGGAGGCAAACAGCCAGTTCACAAGTCAAACACGTCCTCCAGCGGAATGTTAAACACACTCAGAGGTAGAACTCCACACACACGCTTCTTTAGACTGTTTTTACTCGGTTTTACTTCAGCTTGATCGACGGAATAAGAAATAAGAATTAAATAAGGGACCAATTAAAATAGATCAAAGACGCGTATAAATCTGTTTAAGTATTTGAGTCTAGTTTTAGTCGACTAAAAACTATTTAAGTTTAGTTTTAGTCAAAGAAAATATATTTCAATCTAAATTTAATCGAATGAAATCTAAAGAATTTTAGTAAAAAAAATCCAAAGTATTTTGGTTTAAGTCAAAGAAAATCTAAAGAATTTAAATCTAGTTTTAGTCAAAGAAAATCTATTTGTCTAGATTTAATCGAATGAATTCTGAAGAATTTTAATCTAGTTTTAGTAAAAAAAAAAATCCACAGTATTTTAGTTTAAGTCAAAGAAAATCTATTTTAGTCTAATTAAAGAAAACCTAAAGAATTTTAGTCTAAGTTTTAATCAAATAAAATCCTAAATATTTTAATTTTAGTCAAAGAAAATCTATTTTAGTCTAGAAAAACCTAAAGAATTTTAGTCTAGTTTTAATAAAAAACTCAAAAAAAATCCACAGTATTTTAGTTTTAGTCAAAAGAAAATCCAAAGTATTTTAATCTAATTTCAGTCAAAGAAAATTCTATTTGTCTAGATTTAATCGAATGAAATCTAAAGAATTTTAATCTAGTTTTATTCAAAGAAAATCTATTTTAGTCTATTTTTATTCAAAGAAAACCTAAAGAATTTTAATCTAGTTTTAGTCGATTAAAATCCAAAGTATTTTAGTTTAAGGCAAAGAAAAAGTAAAGTATTTTAATCTAGTTTTAGTCAAAGAAAACCTATTTTAGTTTAGATTTAATGGAAGAAAACTTTAAAAGAAATTTTAGTTTAGTTTTAATCAAATAAAATCCTAAATATTTTAATTTTAGTCAAAGAAAATCTATTTTAGTCTAGAAAAACCTAAAGAATTTTAGTCTAGTTTTAATAAAAATAACTAAATAAAACAATAAAAATAAAAATAATAAAAATAAAAAAATCGAAACTATTTTAGTTTTAGTCAAAAGAAAATCCAAAGTATTTTAATCTAATTTCAGTCAAAGAAAATTCTATTTGTCTAGATTTAATCGAATGAAATCTAAAGAATTTTAGTCTAGTTTTAATCAAATAAAATCTATTTTAGTCTATTTTTATTCAAAGAAAACCTAAAGAATTTTAATCTAGTTTTAGTCGATTAAAATCCAAAGTATTTTAGTTGGGGCAAAGAAAAAGTATTTTTATCTAGTTTTACTCAAAGAAAAGCTATTTTTCTAGATTTAATTGAAGAAAATCTAAAGAATTTTAGTAAAAAAAAATCCAAAGTATTTTGGTTTAAGTCAAAGAAAATCTAAAGTATTTAAATCTAGTTTTAGTCAAAGAAAATCTATTTTAGTCTAGAAAAACCTAAAGAATTTTAGTCTAGTTTTAATCAAATAAAATCCTAACTATTTTAATTTTAGTCAAAGAAAATCTATTTTAGTCTAGAAAAACCTAAAGAATTTTAGTCTAGTTTTAATAAAAAAACTCAAAAAAAATCCACAGTATTTTAGTTTTAGTCAAAAGAAAATCCAAAGTATTTTAATCTAATTTCAGTCAAAGAAAATTCTATTTGTCTAGATTTAATCGAATGAAATCTAAAGAATTTTAGTCTAGTTTTATTCAAAGAAAATCTATTTTAGTCTATTTTTATTCAAAGAAAACCTAAAGAATTTTAATCTAGTTTTAATCAAAGAAAATCTATTTTAGTCTATTTTTATTCAAAGAAAACCTAAAGAATTTGAGTCTAGTTCTAGTCGACTAAAAGTATTTCAGTCTCGTTTTAATCAGAGAAATTCTATTTTTAATTTAATTAAATAAGGGACCAATTAAAATAGTTTAAACAAAGTAAGTGAGTCTAGTTTTAGGCAAAGAAAATCCTAATTATTGTAAATTTAATCAAAGAAAATGGTGTGTTTAATTTTAATTTTCGTCAAAGAAAATCCATTTTAGTCTATATTTAATCAAAGAAAATCCATTTTAGTCTATATTTAATCAAAGAAAATCCATTTTAGTCTATATTTAATCAAAGAAAATCCATTTTAGTCTATATTTAATCAAAGAAAATCCATTTTAGTCTATATTTAATCAAAGAAAATCCATTTTAGTCTATATTTAATCAAAGAAAATCCATTTTAGTCTATATTTAATCAAAGAAAATCCATTTTAGTCTATATTTAATCAAAGAAAATCCATTTTAGTCTATATTTAATCAAAGAAAATCCATCTTAGTCTATATTTAATCAAAGAAAATCCATTTTAGTCTATATTTAATCAAAGAAAATCCATCTTAGTCTATATTTAATCAAAGAAAATCCATTTTAGTCTATATTTAATCAAAGAAAATCCATTTTAGTCTATATTTAATCAAAGAAAATCCATCTTAGTCTATATTTAATCAAAGAAAATCCATTTTAGTCTATATTTAATCAAAGAAAATCCATTTTAGTCTATATTTAATCAAAGAAAATCCATTTTAGTCTATATTTAATCAAAGAAAATCCATTTTAGTCTATATTTAATCAAAGAAAATCCATTTTAGTCTATATTTAATCAAAGAAAATCCATTTTAGTCTATATTTAATCAAAGAAAATCCATTTTAGTCTATATTTAATCAAAGAAAATCCATTTTAGTCTATATTTAATCAAAGAAAATCCATTTTAGTCTATATTTAATCAAAGAAAATCCATTTTAGTCTATATTTAATCAAAGAAAATCCATTTTAGTCTATATTTAATCAAAGAAAATCCATTTTAGTCTATATTTAATCAAAGAAAATCCATTTTAGTCTATATTTAATCAAAGAAAATCCATTTTAGTCGATATTTAATCAAAGAAAATCCATTTTAGTCTATATTTAATCAAAGAAAATCCATTTTAGTCTATATTTAATCAAAGAAAATCCATTTTAGTCTATATTTAATCAAAGAAAATCCATTTTAGTCTATATTTAATCAAAGAAAATCCATCTTAGTCTATATTTAATCAAAGAAAATCCATTTTAGTCTATATTTAATCAAAGAAAATCCATCTTAGTCTATATTTAATCAAAGAAAATCCATTTTAGTCTATATTTAATCAAAGAAAATCCATTTTAGTCTATATTTAATCAAAGAAAATCCATCTTAGTCTATATTTAATCAAAGAAAATCCATTTTAGTCTATATTTAATCAAAGAAAATCCATTTTAGTCTATATTTAATCAAAGAAAATCCATTTTAGTCTATATTTAATCAAAGAAAATCCATTTTAGTCTATATTTAATCAAAGAAAATCCATTTTAGTCTATATTTAATCAAAGAAAATCCATTTTAGTCTATATTTAATCCATTTTAGTCTATATTTAATCAAAGAAAATCCATTTTAGTCTATATTTAATCAAAGAAAATCCATTTTAGTCTATATTTAATCAAAGAAAATCCATCTTAGTCTATATTTAATCAAAGAAAATCCATTTTAGTCTATATTTAATCAAAGAAAATCCATTTTAGTCTATATTTAATCAAAGAAAATCCATTTTAGTCTATATTTAATCAAAGAAAATCCATTTTAGTCTATATTTAATCAAAGAAAATCCATTTTAGTCTATATTTAATCAAAGAAAATCCATTTTAGTCTATATTTAATCAAAGAAAATCCATTTTAGTCTATATTTAATCAAAGAAAATCCATTTTAGTCCATATTTAATCAAAGTATTTTAATCTGGGTTTAATCAAAGAAAATCTATTTTAGTCTAGATTTAATTGAAGAAAATCTAAAGTATTTTAGTTTAGTTTTAATCAGAAAATCTATTTTAGAATAACACAGGCATTAAATAAGGGACCAATTAAAATAGAAATGACGTGCATTTATTTAATCTTTAATTAATTTGTGCGTTTTTCTGTAAAAATCAGACACATACATCGGTTTAAATAAAGTATTTGAGTCTAGTTTTAGTCAAAGAAAATCCAAAGTATTTTAATCTAGTTTTAATTAAAGAAAATCTATTTTAGTCTAGGTTTAATCAAAGAAAATCCTAATTATTTTATTCTAGTTATAGTCACTAATGTTCTTTATTCTTTAACAGCAGGTTGACAGTAACGTTAATCAGTATTAATCTAATCAGGCATCTGTAACAACAGGAATTATTGTTGGGAACCTTAGTTCAGTTCAGGGGACGTGTTTTGACGTGACACCACCAGAGTTCCTGGACCTACACACTAATAAAGTTCACACAGTGAATTATAAACACAGTTAAAACACCACACAGATGTTTTTTTAGCCTATTTTTTCCTCTTTTTTACTTCAGCTTCAACAGCATAAAAAACAACACAGGCATTAAATAAGGGACCAATTAAAATAGAAATTATGTGCATTTATTTCATCTTCACCGGCGTTATTCATGCGTTGGTTGTTTTTTTTTTTGTGAAAACAGAAGGCGAATACATCTGTTTAAACAAAGATAAGCCGGAAGATACCGATCTGATAACTGGATGTTTTGGCAAATCGTGGATCTGACGCCAGAAATAAAAATAAAAATAACAGAAAAGTCCAGGTTGGAGCAGCTGTTAGCGTCCGTTCTACTGCTCAGCTTTCATCAGCCTCCAGGTTAATGTTGTTACCAAACTTAGCGTAGAGCTGCACCTTCAGATCACCCAACAGCTGCTGGATCGATGACACTCGGCCTTCGAGACCTTTGACCTCCTGCTCCAGTTTCTCCTGATCGCAGAAAAAAAGGGAAAAAACCCAATTACATGGCAGCAAATCTCATCATCTCCCTATTAAAATAATGGTCTGAGTCAGTTTTGCAACAAAAAAACATAATGAGATGAGAAAGTCATTTTTTTTTTAAATAAAACAGTTTTAAGAATCATTCATAGGTCGATATAAATGTTTATTATGTTGTTATTTAACCTCTTCTACTCCTGTTTATCAGTCTACCTCTCGAAAATGACATGTCCAGACTTAATGCAGTATATCTCCACAACTACAGGGGTTTACTGAATGATCTTGGGTTTAAAATAAAGCTAACACATGTGGGATAGTTGTAGAAGTGGCAGGATCTATTTAAAATGTACAGTGTTGAAGTAAATCCAGGTAGAATGCAGTAAAAAAGTGAAAAAAATTAGCTCCGCCTAAAAAAAATTGATTGATTGGTTGAAAATCACCTGAAAATCATGTGTTAGTAGCTAAATTCACCCATGGATCAGTAAAATAAAGTGTTATAAGTAATTACACCAAATATCAGCCTTATAAGATGAACCAGACTGATTTTAGACATGTTTTAGTTCAGGTGTGTCCAGGAGGAGCTGATTTGGGCACATCCTCAAAAATGACTATAATAATGACATATATACCAAATAATTTGCTAAATAATACTTATATACATACATATTTATATAAATATAAAGCAGAATATAATCAGTACTACTAAATAGTTCTTAAAAGTCAAATTTTTTTTAGAAAAATCACGATTTTATGTGATTTTTTGACACGAAATGTCAAATTACTCAACCAAAAACTAATAGATTCTAAATATTTAATCCACCTCGAATATAAAACTAGTTGATAACGTGTTTTTAATGTTTTAAAACCTTTTAAAGAGAGTTAAACTATCCAAGTTTTAAGGGTATCCTGCCATAATGGAGGATAAATAATGGACTTAAATGTACTATTTAATTTAATTTTATTTAATTTCCCTTTAGATCAACTCATAAAATTAGATTTTCCATTTTTTTACTCATTTATTAATTTTTAAATAAATTATATTTACTCACCCCATTCATTTCACCTCAATATATAATTATATAATTAAATTTAAAATTAAATTATTTATTTAAAATTAAATTATTGTGCAAATGGGTAAATGATACACAAATAATTGGAAATAAATACTACTAAATTTTGGGACCCCCCATGGACCTTTTCAAGGACCCCTGAGGGTCCCTGGACCTCAGTTTGAGACCCACAGCAATAGGACATAAGTGGCAGCAGCATCAAGAGATGATTTAGGATGAAATATTTAAAAAAATGATTTATTATTATTTTAATATCTCACAGTGACTGATGAGATTCATCCAGGATGAATAAAACACATTAAATTACAGAGAAAACTCGGTTTCAGCTGCGTCGACACAGTAAACTCCGCTTTAAATCATCAGCAGAGAGTCAACAAGACGTTTGTTGCATCAGTGGCTTCAGGCCTGCTCGGCTTTGTGCTGATTAAAGCAGAAAAAGACACGAGGACAAACAGGGACGTCCTGAAGGTCTGGTCCGGACTCCCTGGTGGTCTCTGTCTGCTGCTGTTTATCGGCTGTGAAGGAGAATTTAACTCTGCAGGTGCAGCGAGGAAGAGCTCAAGTGCCCCCTTGTGGAAAATCCACATGAAATCCTCTAAAACTGAGTCAGCTGCTGATTCTGCCTTCATCGATAAATAGGTCACAGACAAATAATGATCAGAAAGTTTTAAAATGCAGTTTTAAAAGGTCTCTAATGATGCACATCTGAAAGTTTTACTTATAGATTTATTACAGCCTATATATATATATATATATATATATATATATATATATATATATATATATATATATAGAGAGAGAGAGAGAGAGAGAGAGAGGAGAGAGTGTATTAATACTGTCCCATGTTTAAAAAACACAGAGAAACAGAAACTGAGCCTTAAAACAAGCAGTCATGACTTCCGTGAAGTTGTGATGTCACAACTATACAGTCACCACCAACAGCCATTTAAAGAGGAGGAGGAGAAAAGAAGTGGAAACGATACTGAGACGATCTTTGCTGCTTCAAATTAAAATTCCACATAAAAAACAGGAAAGTGTAGAATATTATTCTGAAATGGATTGAATCCATTTTGGATCATTTTATTCTTAATTTAATCTCATTTAATTAATTTTTAATTTTCGCTTGTTTTTTTTTATTTTAATTCATTTTAAATTTGTGCTTTTTTATTAATTAATTTTTATTTTAATTGTTTTTTTATTTTAATTAATTTGTATTTTAATTAATTTGTATTTTAATTATTTTTTATTTTAATTAATTTGTATTTTAATTATTTTTTATTGCAATTAATTTGTATTTTTTTATTTCATTCATTTGTATTTTTTCCATTTTAAATTTGTGTTTTTTATTAATTATTTTTTATTTTAATTATTTTTTTTATTTTAATTAATTTGTATTTGAATTATTTTTATTTTAATTAATTTGTATTTGAATTATTTTTTATTTTAATTAATTTGTATTTTTTTATTTTATTCATTTGTATTTTTTTCCATTTTAAATTTGTGTTTTTTTTATTAATTTATTTATATTTTAATAATTTTTTTATTTTAATTAATTTGTGCTTTTTTATTTTATTAATTTTATTTTTTTTTCATTATAAATTTGGGATTTTTCCCCTTTAAATCAACTGGTTTTAAACTGAGTCTCTTAATATTTTATTTAAAGCACTTTGAATAACCTTGTTGTGTTAATTTTGTCATTTTTTATTTTTTTATTATTTAGTTTTAGTCTTCCTCAGTCTACAATCCAACGTATTTTAGTCTAGTTTTAGTGAAATAAAACCTCATTATTCATCAGAAGGAAGGAACAGACGTCGCCGTATTTAGTGCCAACAGCACTGATGGATGATGCATCCAGTTCTATTTATGATATGAATTAAATAAATAAAAGAGTAGTTAAGTCAGTGAAGGGTTAAGGACATTCAGGAAAATGACAATAAAGACTCAAATTGACTGATCGATAGTGTCAATGCTAATTTAGCCACATTAATTAATGCTAACAACAGTGGAAACAAAATATGGATAAAGTGAAGCGTTGGGAATAGTTTCTGGATGCACAGTAAATGGTACAAAAACAACGAGTTAACTACCCAAAAAATACTTTGACATATAAATAATTTAAATTATTTGCCAAACTGTTGCTGTATTTAGACAAATGTAATCATTGAATAATGATAGTTTTATATATGCAATAAATATGCAGTAAATTACGTCAATACATGTGGTCAAATGTTGTTTAAATAAGACTTTTTTATCCAAAATATACAAAAAAACTTAATATACGATTAGTTTATTAATAGAAAACTGCATTTACAACTACTGTGACACCTAAATAATTAATTTAGTCTTGTTTTTTATGCCAATTTTTTGCTGTATTTACTAGTTTTATAGTTTAATTTATAGTTAATATGCAATAAATATGCAGTAAACTTTATAAAATATGATTTTTCTATTCTATCTTCTTAATTTTACTACTTCTATTTTTTAAACTTAAACCGTTGCTGTATTTCCTCAAATGTGAAGATGTATTTCTTGAATATTTTATTGGTTTTGGATGAATAAAGACATTTAAAAGCTATTAAATTTAACCCTGTGCAATTAAAAGAGGCATTTTCACAATTCTTTTCGGATTTTAGTTGAGATAATTTGATGCAATTTCCCTTCAAAGCTGTTCGACAATGAATAAACATGATCAGGAGAATCTCGGTTACACAAATTAGACAAACATCTGTTGCCAGGATGAGACAGAATATAGTTTGTGAAGGAACATTTTGTTCTTTTGAATAAAAAATGAACCAAATATCCAACTAAACTTGGAGGATTTACTGTTATAAACACATATTTCGAGTCGTTTTCTTGAAATTATTCACTATGTTTAAATTCTCCCTGTTTGAACTCAGCATTTAGACGTAATAAATCGTCTTTCCGCTGATTTTTTAAAGTCTTAAGATGCTGAAAAGTGATAAATAAACTCACCTTTGCAGCCTCCAGCATCTCCTGTGTCTCCTCCTGGGTGTGACTGATGAAAACGTCTCCGATCTGATACGGGATCAGCAGAGAGTCGTCGTCGAACATCATCAGGTCGTCGCTGGCGTCCTGGAGGTTCTGCAGCGATTTCTGCATAGAGACGATTAACGAGACCATTAAAGGATCGGTTTTAATTCATTTCATTTAACCATCACACCGACTTTCAGGCCGCACGTTGCTGCGACTCTTCAGTCTCTAAAATCTGTTAAGTGTTGATTAAACGCTGCACTTTTTGTGGCACAGCAGCTGTTTACTTTACTGTGCCTTAAAGTGTAATTAAAAGTTTTATCGACACCTTTTCTGAATGAAATTTAACATGAATTTAATGTTGTTGTTAAACTGTGACTTCCTGCTCCAATTATACGTCTAATAAACCAGTAAATCAATCAATCTTTATATATAAACGCAGAAAATGTAGCATGAAGTGATAAATAAATGTAAAAGCATCTATTACTAGTTCTGTTAAGAGTTCTATGAATAAATTCTCAGATTCTCAGAAATTAAATATCTTTTTTTATTGTTTTGTCCAGAAGAACAGTCCACATATATAGAAAATAGTTAAATATTATCATAAAAT
This sequence comes from Lepturacanthus savala, assembly GCA_030544235.1. Lineage (NCBI taxonomy): Eukaryota > Metazoa > Chordata > Actinopteri > Scombriformes > Trichiuridae > Lepturacanthus > Lepturacanthus savala. Next base: position 2,585,816 of record CM060480.1, on the reverse strand, counting down.
GAACATTTTAACATTTGAGAAGATGAAAACTTAAAAAATTGGTTTCTTTTTTTATCAAGACAGTGACTTTTTGGACAACTTATTGATTATTTACTGCATTTATAGTTTCGTGATAAACTCAATATATTGTACATTCAACATATATCAATATAGAATAATCTCAGAAAACTCAGTTGAATATTCAAATCTCACTAAATAAGATTCCAGATAAACTGAACTTTATTTATTGGAGGTTGTAGTTTAATTTTATTTATTTTTCACCAATAAACTGTCTATTATCAGTCTGTTAAGAGTCACAGGCCCATTTGTAACTATGAAAGTAAAATTATATTCTTATCTTCACATTAATATCTTAAATTAAATTTATCCTGTTAATACAAACACATGTTGACTTAGTTTTTATCATGTCAAACATGCACTTATTTATATTATGCTTCATTGCTCCCGTTGACATTTCCCTTGTATTTTCTACCTAAATCTGATTGTTTGGGACATGTGATTATTCTTTTCAAAATAAAAGTCCTCTCCTTTTACTATTTTACTAGGGAAGACAAGTGCATGCGATATAGACATTCAAACTTACTTTCTTTGCTTCTATTTCATTTTTCAGCTCCGTCATTCGACTCGTATTCCTCGCGAATTTGTTGATCTTCTGTTGGTCTTCAAACGTGACATTCACGTCTTCAACAGCCTGCAAACGAGAACAAAAAGGTTAATTTTAAATATATGAATGGACAAATGTTGGGGTAATATAATAATATATAAGCTACAGGCAATAGTTTGGTGTCCTGTCGCTATTATTGACTAACAAGGGCTTAGTTTGATTTGTTTTATTCACATTATAATCATTAATAAACAGGTGGACTTCCAGATATGTGCTAAATAGACAACACCAGCCACCTGTTAACATGTAACCTGTGAATTACTACATAATCATAACTAGAAGCCTTTTATAATCATGTGGAATAATACATATTTTCATTTATTATTGTATATATGATACTATATCCGTTCTATTTAACACCTAACCTGTATCTTATATCTATTATACTTGTATTATATTGATATAAATGATAATAATGTACAGAGAATAGGTAACCCTGTGTAATTTATCTCTATTTTCCAATAATTCCATGTGCAATTATCTACTCACCTACCTCATAACATGTGCACTTTACAATGACCATGTAACAATAACAAGGTGTGTATAGGCTTTTATTTGTATTGTTATTTATTTGTTTTCTCTGTTGGTGTTGGTATTTAGGGTGTTTTTATTTACATATTTCTCGTGTTTGCGTGTCTCTAGTTTTATAACAGTCTTTATGTGACATGTTGGAGCTTTAATTTCCCCGCGGAACCTCCCAAAAGATCAATAAAATCATATATAATCTAAAATAATCTAAAACCGATGGATTCATGCTAGGTTAGCGGTAGCGTTAGCCGCTTTAAGCTAACCTACACGTGCTAAACGTCACCGGATCCGCTACTTCCGGTCGTTTTTCCACAAAGCCGTTAAAACGTTTACTTTCCCATCGCTGAATGAACAGCACCATATCACCTCTTACATGAAAATATATATTTTAATTTAACTTACTACGGGTCCCTTCATAGTTGCTGTCGCCATTTTGGCTTCCTCGTCTTCACCAAAAACGGCAGGACCTCACAAACCACGTTAGCAACACCGCCACCTACCGGGACGCTAATGTTTTTCTCCTAGGATGATTCTGGGATGACCCGCCCTACGCCGCCTCTGATTGGCTACAACTCGTTGCCTTCGTGGGTTTGATTGGTTAGTTTTAGCCATGCGGTGCAATCAGAGGCGGAGGAGGGCGGGTCATTCCTGGTTCATCTTAGGAAAAAAATATTCGCTACGGGGACCACTAGTGGGACTTTAGACTTCTTCTTTATCGTCTTTTTGGAGTTGTGGCTCGTTGCTGCCTCTCGCGGATGGGGGTTAAATTGCAGGTTATGGTAAATATTTATGGACATACAACTTTAAAGTGTTTGAGGTGTATTTATTTATTTAAAAAGGAGCAGTGCATATTAATTACCATTTAGAATCAAATGTGTATAAGCCTGATTTAGCCACCATGTTTATTTTCATCCTTTGTCCCTTGGCAGATTGATTAAAATATATAATAAAGGCATCATAACCCTTAAGATTAATACACAGTACAAAAGTAGGACAGCGCATAAATTAAAATTAATTTATACAGTAATCGTATTACTTAAACAAAAAAAAAAAACCTTCACACACACCTACCTACAGCACATATTTGAATTTTACTTCAAAAAAATCCATCACTGGTATAAAGAATCCAGGTTTTTAAGATAATGGGGGCAGTTTTAATTATCCAATTACCATATTTGTTATATTTGGAAAATGAGGCAAGAGTCAGCAATCTCTAATATCAATTGGTAATGTTTGCTAGGTGTGTGAAGCTTAATATTAAAAAAATAAAAAAAACTGACTGACTGACCAAAGTCACTTTTTCTGAATGGAAATATAGTCGCCTCTAGAGTCTACTCTAGTTGATCTGAGTTTCTCTGAATAAACTGAATGAAGAGAATGTGGGTTTGGACCTTAGAGTACAGAAGATTCATTTTTATTAGTAGTATAATAATAAAAGTTATAATAATAGTAATCTTTATTTATAGACCAATTTTCAAAATCCACATTTTAACGTGCTTCACAAAGGCAACAAAATAAAGGCAAAAAAAACAAAATCATTAGGTTAAACAATAAAAAAAAAATAATTACTGTATAAAACTATTTAGGGAAAAGATAAAGCAAGACTAATTTTGAAAGAAAATAAAAACTTACTCTTTTAAATATATATTTTTTTATTTGCATACATAAAAAATACATAATACAAATATGGGTTTATATTGGATGTGCAGGTTAGGTAAGAAACCCACTAGGGTTTAATATTAAAACCTCACAATGACAAATAATTTGAATAAAAATGGAAAATAATAAAAGGAGGAAAAAAGTAAAGAAATCATATAAACATTAATTAAATAAAGAGAAGCAGCAAAGCAACACTATATATTAAGTTAATCGACTATCCACCAGTTTATTTCAGAACAGCTTATTAAGGGGACAACGCATAGGTGCAGTAAAAACAAACGCCTAACATGTTTTTAATATGTTCTATTTATTTTTTTAATTAATTAAAAAATGAATTGATTTATATAACAGCTTAAGGGTTGTATCTGAGGTCATAATTTCCATCAGGAAGCTAAGGCTGAAAGATTGACAGCAGCTTATGTTAGTACTTGGCAAAAGGATGACTCATGAACATGCATATATCCTGTTACACTGCAAGGTTGAAGCAAAACGCTATTGACACAAATCTGTTCTGATACGTCAGCCTAATTGTGTCCTGCAGGGTTTGTTATTTATCTGGTAAATATATAAGCTGTTACGAGGTCAAACCCATTGGGATTTACACGAGTCTCCTGTTTACATTGTTATCTACTTTAAATTTATGAAGAGTCGTACAAGATTTGATGTCATTTATAAAACAGACAATTATCCTTGTTGGAGGGTTGGATTTGGCCCTTGGGCCACTGTTTGTCTACCACTGGTGAAATGTTATATTTTATCAGCTTTGTCTATTTTAGTTAAAAGCAATTTTTGGACTTCTCATGACAAATAAACAACGTTCTTTAATGTGGTATCAAACATGACCCTTAACTGACAGCTGAGCACTCACAAAACTACCATGTTTGATCACTTTCATCACAAGTGAGATTGGTTTATTTTATTTTTTTAGTTGTTATTGCTTACAAGTACAAAATGAACTCAGTGGTTATATTATCAACCGGAACTGCTGCTCTGTAAATATTTCTAAAACAAATAGTACTACACCCAAGTTCAAATATTTACTGAATACATCTGTAAAGCTGGAGCACTATTAATCTAATTCAAACTGCAGAAGTTGTCAGTGAATCTAATTATATATATATATATATATATATATATATATATATATATATCATAGCTAATATGCTGTTTTTGCTTATATTTTGGACCCGAGTTGAATAAATCTTGATATGCCTTTTCCGCACGCTTAATATCAATGGGCTTTTGTAAGGTTTGCGCCACTACTAAAACATGTAGGCTGTCATGCGTTGGCACATCATGAAGAGATTGCTTGAGGTCGCTCAGCTGCAGACTTTGCATGAAGTCAAAAGTGCACAATCCAAACAGGGGAATCCAACTCCCACCTCTATGTGCATACTATAGGCTACAATCGGGACATTGTATTCATGGATTCCAAGCCCTGTCATAATGCATTGAGTAAATACTGCACATTTTGGGATTAAGTTTTTGAAAAACATTTATATTTTACTAAAATAAAAGCAAAAAACAGACAGATAATGAGTCATTTGATCTGCAAAAGAGATTTAAAAGAAGTAATAAGGGATAAAACCGAAGGGATAAGACTTTCATCTTAATAAGTGACGCCTTTTATCACAAAAGAAGAAAAAGATGAGAATGACAAAAAAAGGAAGTCAGTTGATGAACTGAAGTCAGTTTGTTTTTGATCCCTGAATGCCATTCAGATAGGCATTGATGCATTGACAGGCTCTCAAAGACAATTCAACAAGACTGAAGTCATTCAAGAGAGATGATTTAATTACAGAGCTCTCTGTCTGTTTTGATTAACCATGCTATGAGGCACATACTTGCTCTTTGCAACCCAGAAAATAGGAATATCAAGGTAATACAATGGATATTCTAAGGCATGTGTCAGTTTGATTAATTGTAGTAATTTCTTGATTAGAATCTTAAAAAATAACATAGAAATAAATCTCTTCTTCAAAATAAAAATAACCAGGTTAATATAAGAGGATTATAGGAGTAAGGATATACTCTACAACTTTGCTTTAGTAGTGTAACAGTGTTTAGCAGAATTTGCCGAGCTCTTAAAAACACATCCTGTTACTTCCCAGCGACATTTGTCAACAAAACCGTGCTGCTCTGCCTCCTCATAATGTCCTTAAATATAGTTTAACTTCATTATGATCTTGTCTGAGATAATACAGATAGATTAGAATGAGCTAATCATATACTTTTCACAGTCTGTTGGGCAGATGGCTGGCTTTTCATTGGCAGTCCAATTGATTACTTAAAAACGGCCCCACCCATTTAAAGCACACATAAAACAGCCTGTTATCAATAGTCTGTATACACAGTCAGACAGGAGCAGCTTACTGACTGAGTGACTAACTGATACCATCCATTTATTTTTCTGGAGGAGGATTTCATTTCCAGGTGAAACAAGGTAAGATATTTGAATGATACTCAAGACATTAGCATAATATCATCATATGTGCAAATTCCATAATTGGTCAGAATAAGTTGGACTTTATTTGCTAGATAGTTTTCTTGTCAATGCAGTCTAACAAAAAGCATATTTCTGACGTCTTGTGTTTAATTTGTTCAGTTGAATTTGTTTTGTCTTGACTGGGAAAGGATGGGAAACGAGCACTCCAAGAACAAAGAGCTAACCAAGGTAATTTAATATATTTATAGTAATTGCACAACAAACCTGTGGTATATATGTATCTTCACTAGAAAGGTGCATGTAAGTGCCTTCTTAGACCAAAGTGTCAAGCTCCTAACACTTACAAATTTGCAAAAGTATGCACGTCTTCTTGAAAAAGAAATCCTTGTAAATGATGTTGTTTTGAACTGTGAAGCTGACATATATCCATATTTGTTTTTTCAGAATGGCACAATTCTTGAAAAGCATGAAAATGGAGCAAGTCCCACATTGAATGGACTCAAGATTGGTTGTGAGTGAGACTTTTGAGATAAATAATAATTTTCCTGCATACTGTCACTTAATAGACCTTCATTAGGTTCTTATCATCACGTTTTTCTTTTTCCTATTTTCTGCACAGCCTTTTTCCTTTCATATACACCTATTGTCAAGGTGTGAACTCCTTTTAGACTACCTTTAGATAAACAATAAGGAAATAATATATCATAATAATGGCTAGGGTATATCACTATAAAGCAGAAAATCTCAGGGTTCAACACAGTCCCAGTGATTGTAGCATCAAATTCATTTTCTCTAATTTTGGAGAATCTACAGATTTAGACTATTTTTAATTTCCTTTAATCTGTTGTATTCTATCTTGCTTTATGGGAATATACTATACATCAGCCTCTGACAGACAAAATTCAGCTGATCTTTCCATGCCCATGTTGGATTAGTCCTTTGGACTCTTATAATACTCTGTAAACACAGTGACTCCCACCTGGATGGTGCCTTCAGTCTTCCAGTGTTAACTCTAAAGGCGTAGTCTCAGACATCGACAAGGTGCAACTATTTGAACTGTCAGTGTGTGGTTTGTCTCTCTGCACTGACAATAATACAGTAGGATTCCCTCCTGCTCTTGAGTTTGTCTAACAGCTGATGTTGACGCTGGTGATAAGAACAATGTCACTTTCTTTGAATTGGCTAGCCCGTGATTACTGCTGTTTTTGTGATAGGATAGATGGGTTTTTATTAGAAAAAGCTGCTCGGCACTCTGGGAGTGATAGATTGCTCCTATATTTTGAAATTTGCTGGTGGTGATCATCCATTTTTAGCACTGATTCTTCTCTTTTTTTCCAGCTAACAGTGACACCATAATCCAGCAAGAAGATACGCCCCCGTCATCAAATCCTACCACGGAAACAAACGGGCCAGATGACTATGTGATAGTCGATTCTGGCGGCCAACACACTGTCACTCCACTCATCCTTGAAACCCCCAACGCCGCCATCCAGAAAGAAGAGGTCAAAGAAGTCAAAGCAGAAAAAAAGCATCGTTTTGCCAAACTGTTCAAAAAGAAAACAGAACCTCCAGCGACTGTGGTTTATTTTTCTGTTCAAGAAACAGAGGCGTCAAAAGAAACCCAAACAGATGTTAGTTTTCCTGCCACTGATCCACAGCCGGTGAGTATGTCCGTATGTAAAAGTGATTTTTGTTTTATTTTACTGTCAGAAAATTCAATGAAAAGATCAAAACCAACTATGTATTTACAATAACATATTATTTTGTAGCTACACAAATCATCATATCTCTAATTCTTTTGAGATTTTTTCCCCCAAATCACTTAAAAATCATTATTAAACCACATCATTACACTAAGTGTCATGTTCCTTCATTATCATGAACAAACACACACAGACTGTGTTTATATTGATTTAATCTCACATAATAACATTGTCCTGCTACCAGAGATACTTAAAAGCATTAATGTGTGTCCAAAATATGCATTATTTAGGAAATCTACAAATCTACATATATATTTATGACCCGCTTTTAAATACCTACATGTTCAATGGGCTGAGTGTTAAAGTTCAGAAATCAAACAGCAATGAGACATTTAATAAAAACAATGTTGGTTTAGATCTTTTCATTGGATTTGTTGACAATAATAAAGCCTTTAATGTTTCTTTTTAACAATCTTCCTGCCAAATTACCTTAAATTACCCAGATTCAGATCTTACTAACATCACTTTTTTAATATATAAAATAATATATACAATAATGAAGCCAGCCTCATCCTTTAATGTTGTGCTCTAATTAATTTTTAACAATCTTCCTGCCAAATTACCTTAAATTACCCAGATTCAGATCTTAATAACATCACTTTTGTTTAATATATAAAATAAAATAATTTGTGGCATCACTGAGACCTTGAAAAGACAAACATCTGTACAATATAATGCCCTGTAATATGCAAACCCTGAAATATATAAATATATAGTTGTTAATGACATAATGACTAAAATTTCATAATTTAAAATGTTTTGAGGATTGGTGGCATCTTAATGGGCAGCATTATATTGTATTGAAGGTGTTATATTAATAAATTAGGTGTTATGTTACATTTCTGAGCATGATTGTTTATGTGTCCCAGAAACAAATTCCAGTTGTGTTTTATCTAAACATGAATGTTGATTCTCATGATAAAGTCAGATTCAAGTGGAGAAGAAGCTGCTGCCATGGTCGTCGTTGAGGTTCCAGCGGAGTTTGAATGCCTGTTTCATAAAGCGACGCAAACGGACAAGAAACCTGAAGCAGATATTTCAACACAAACTGATGGTAACAATGATTTAAGCCAGAATACCGAAGGCCCAATGGAAGAGATCGGCGTGATGGAGACGGCAACGAATGAAGAATCGTCACTAAGTGAATCTGCTGTCATCACTGCTGAGGAAGCTGTTGAAAACATGGCACAGGAGGGACCTTCACACAACCAGACAGCTGGGGTCATCGTCACAGATGTCAACGTAGAGGACAACGTTCACAAGAATATTATGTTCGCAGTAGAGAGGGTGGAAGTTACTGACAATTATGAAATCATCCACTTCAAAAACTACAACCCTGAGGAAGCGAGCATGAATGGGCCTGAGGAGGAAACTGAACCAGAAATGACCAGAGAACCAGAATCAAACCCACATACATCACATATCACAACGGAGGAACGTGTGCCACTGGAGGTGTCTTTCCTCCCCAAAGTGGTGGCAGATTGTATTGAGGCAGTTTTTACTGCTGAGCCACAAGTGGATGAAGTAATTACTGAAGACAATGATGAAGGAGCTGATGTAGTGCTGATTGAAACTACTGGACCTGAGACTAATGCCATCACTCCAGAGGCTGGAAAAGAAAATGCCGTTCCCTCCCTAGACGGAGAGACGGTGGCTCAGGTGATGGAAACAATCCTTCAGGTTGTTCACGGGGAGCCAAATCCTACACCTGGAGACCAAGACATGACTGTAGAAGAATCTCCTGTTCCTCTTGAGGCTGAAATTCTACTTAAAATGGAATCCAACCATGAAGAGGTCACCGCTGAAGATGCTGCTGCAGTTGAGGATGCACCGAAAAAACGCCCTGTGCCTGATGTTGAACCTTCAGAGAAGACGTGTGACAGTTGCCCTGAGGAGGAAATTACAACTGTTGGGGACTATGTGGAGGCTCCTTCCAAAGAAAATCAATTCATCACTGTCAAGGACGTTTCTGAAGATTGTTTAATTTCTCCTGATGATGAGCCTATGCCTGAAATCATTACTGCAGACGTTGATGTTGGTGAAGATGTGATAGCTGATGTAGCACTGATTAAAACCGCTGAACCGGAGCCTAATGCCATCACTCCTGAGGCTGGGGAAGCAGACAGGATTCCCCTCCCGGACTTTGAGTCAGTAATTAAAGTGATGGAAACAATCAGTCAGGTTGTTTACATGAATCCAAATCCTACACCTGGAGACCAAGACGTGCCTGTAGACGTACCTTCTGTTTCTCTAGAGACTGAAATTCTAGTCAAAATGGAATCTGCCAATGAAGAGGTCACCATCAATGATGCTGCTGCATCATTGATGGTGGAAGATGTTCCAGTACCTTCAGAGAAGAAGTGTGATACTTGTCCCAAGGAGGAAATAATCACTGTAGGAGGCATTATGGAGGCTCCTTCCAGAGAAAATCAGCTCATCACCTTAAAGGACATTCCTGAAGACAGGTTGACGTCTCCTGATGATGAAATTAAAACCAAGCTTCAGTCCATTCCTGAAATTATTATTACAGATGTTGACATTAGTGAAGATGAAATAGTTGATGTATCGCTGACTGAAACCACCAAACCTGAGCCTAATGCCGTCCCTCCTGAGGCTGGAGAAGCAAACAGAGTTCCCTCCTTAGACTTTAAGCCAGTGATTAAAGGGATGGAAACAATCAATCAGGTGGTTTGCGAGGATCTAAATCTTACACCTGAAGTCCAAGACATGCCTTTAGAACAACCTTCTATTCCTCTTGAGCCTGAAATTATAGTCACAATAGATTCTGCGCATGAAGAGGTCACCACCGCTGATGCTGCTGCAGTTGAGGATGTTCCTGAAAAACTCAGCCCTGTGTCTGATGATGAACCTTCAAAGAAGTGTGATACTTGTCCCAAGGAGGAAATAATCACTGTAGGACTCATTATGGAGGCTCCTTCCAGAGAAAATCAGCTCATCACCTTAAAGGAAATTCCTGAAGATAGTTTGACGTCTCCTGATGATGAAATTAAAATCAAGCTTCAGTCCATTCCTGAAATCATTATCACAGATGATGACATCAGTGAAGGTGTGATAACTGATGGATCACTGATTGAAACCACTGAACCTGAGCCTGATATCATCACTCCTGAGGCTGGAGAAGCAAACAGTGTTCCCTCCTCAGACTTTAAGCCAGTAAATGAAAGGAAAGAAACAATCAGTCAGGTGGTTTGCAAGGATCTAAATCTTATATCTGAAATGATCACTGCAGACGTTGATGTTGATGAAGATGTGATAGCTGATGTAGCACTGATTAAAACCTCTAAAGTCCAAGACATACCTTTAGAACAACCTTCTATTCCTCTTGAGCTTGAAAGTCTAGTCAAGATAGATTCTGCAGTTGAAGAGGTCACCACCGCTGATGCTGCTTCAATTGAGGATGTTCCTGAAAAACTCAGCCCTGTGTCTGATGATGAACCTTCAAAGAAGTGTGATACTTGTCCCAAGGAGGAAATAATCACTGTAGGACACATTATGGAGGCTCCTTCCAGAGAAAATCATCTCATCACCTTAAAGGAAATTCCTGAAGATAGGTTGACGTCTCCTGATGATGAAATTAAAATCAAGCTTCAGTCCATTCCTGAAATCATTATCACAGATGATGACATCAGTGAAGGTGTGATAACTGATGGATCACTGATTGAAACCACTGAACCTGAGCCTGATATCATCACTCCTGAGGCTGGAGAAGCAAACAGTGTCCCCTCCTCAGACTTTAAGCCAGTAAATGAAAGGAAAGAAACAATCAGTCAGGTGGTTTGCGAGGAGCTAAATCTTACACCTGAAGTCCAAGACATGCCTTTAGAAAAACCTTCTATTCCTCTTGAGCTTGAAATTCTAGTCGAGATAGATTCTGCACTTGAAGAGGTCACCACCGCTGATGCTGCTGAAGTTGAGGATGTTCCAGAAAAACTCAGCCCTGTGTCTGATGATGAACTTTCAAAGAAGTGTGATACTTGTCCCAAGGAGGAAATAGTCACTGTAGGAGGCATTATGGAGGCTCCTTCCAGAGAAAATCAGCTCATCACCTTAAAGGACATTCCTGCAGATAGTTTGACTTCTCCTGATGATGAAATTAAAACCAAGCTTCAGTCTATTCCTGAAATCATTATTAGAGATGATGACATTAGTGAAGATGTGATAACTGATGGATCACTGATTGAATCCACTGAACCTGAGCCTGATACTGTGACTCCTGAGGCTGGAGAAGCAGATAGCGTTTCTGTCCGGGACTTCGTGGGGCCAGTGTTTGAAGGGATGGAAACAATCAGTCAGGTTGTTTGCAAGGATCCAAATCTTACACCTGAAGTCCAAGACATGTGTGTAGAAGAACCTCCTATTCCTCTTAAGCCTATAATTCTAGTGAAGATGGATTCTGCACATGAAGTCACCACTGATGATGCTGCTGCAGGGGATGATGATGAACCTTTAGAGAAGGAGGCTCCTTCCAAAGGAAATCAGCTCATCAGCTTCGACGACCTTTTGGAAGATTGTTTAAGTTCTCCTGATGATGAGTTTATTCCTGAAATTACCAGCATGCTAGTTGTTGAAGATGTGATAGCTGATGTGGCACCTGAGATAGTTGAAGACTCAAAGATCAGTTCTGCTATGGTCCCAGAAGACACTGAGGAGACACTGGACACAGCAATTGATGCCCTCTGTGTAGGTCTAGTGACTAGTGCCGTCGCTTCTCCAGAGCCTGAAGTATATAATGAAAAAACTGTAGTAGAAGAGGTCTTTGCAACTTACTATGTGCCCCTCGAAGAACCAAAAACATGCCATTTCATTCCAGAGGAGCCTGCGAGAGAAATAATTATCCCATCAAAAGATGTGATAGTTGCTGAAGAGATAAAAGAAGAAGAATTACAAGCTGAAATATCTGGAGATGAACCATCAATAGAAGCCACTAAGGAGCCAATGCAACTTGCTGAAAGTCTGTTGGAAAATGCTGATAAAAAGGCAGTTCTTTCATCTGTGGTTGCTGTGGAAGTCTTGGAATCTAATCCTGTCATCTCTGAAGAGGCTGTGAAGGAGATTGTGAGCCCCCTTGACCAGCCTGCAGCAGATAATGACAAAGCTACCACCACAGAAAGATCTACTGAACAAGAAATTGCCATTTCAGAGGCAACCGTGGAAGAAACTGACATAGCAGACAAAAAATCTGAAATACATGGGGATGAGCCACCAACAGAAGTTAGACAGATTGCTGTGGAAGTCAAGGAAGCAAGTCCTGTCGTCTCCAAAGAGGCTGTGAAGGGGAGTGTGAGCCCTATTGAGCAGCAATCGAAAGCTGGCATGAAAATGTTGATCCTCAGGACAACTGAAGATGACTTTTCAGAAGAGATATCACATGAAACAGACTCTCCTGGTGATGTTTTATCTGAGGTTGCGGACAACACCAGAGATTTGTTGAGGCCGTTGTAGAGGAAAGCTGAATGTAATCCTGTGACTTCAAAGGATGTAGCATCAGAGATTATCACATATCTGAAAAAATACATACATTTACTTGATAAATTGCTTTATTGCTGATAAATTGCTGTTGAAAAATCAGCATATATGCTGCCTGGTTTCAGGAGGATATAGTATTACTATTAGCATCCATGTATTTGTTATAAAAATATTGATCTACCTCTTTAGGATGTTATGTATTTAATGATTTTTAATTGTCACTGGACTGTAGAATGAAATCTGTTTTCTATCATTGCCGACTGCCTCTGTTTTGTCTGTATCATCATCACAAAGTTTGCAATTTGGGTGAAGTGTCGGAAATGAATGAAGTGCTAAAGGTGAATTTTCTAATAAAATTGATGATGAAAACACTTAATGTACAGACATTTCTTCTTCATTCATGTTTTTGTTCATAATGTTTTGGCTTTGAGGACAAATAATCCTCTTCTTCATAATTAATGACTGCATATAGAGTCCAGAAGGACCGTGATATTTTAATCAGGCAAATAATTGATGAATATTGACACAAAAACTGAATAGATTCACCAAAAATAATCTCAAAATCAAGGTTGGTTAAGTTCTGTATTTAGTTAGGTTATTCACCATCAGGACACAGCAAAGGTATTTTGACATTTCTCAGGGCATAACTCTCACACATTGTTGAATATCAATGAGTGAGGGGTGGGACACACACATTAATAAAAGGGTGATTGTTGACAATGCCCCGAGTAGGCAGAGGCATGGTTGGAATTGCACTCCCATCTCAATGCTGCGATTAAGGCACTCACTGCTTGCATATCAGCTCCACTGCTCTAAACCTCAAAGGCTAATTCTTTGTGATGGTGTATAGGAGGCAGACAACCTAAAGCAAGAAGCAAAATCATTAGCGGAGCCAGAAAGTGTGACTCCAGACCCCAGACCAGTGGAAGAAGAAGAAGAAGAAGAAGCTTCCAAGACTGACAAAGAAGACAGTGAGGACAACCAAGAGGAGGTTATACCAGAAGAGAATCCAGTTATGAACTTCTTCAAAACACTAGTAAGTCATTCAATTAACAGAAGTTTCTTATTGTTTTTAAAATAAAGCATCAATATTGCTAGAATATAAAGTAATAAAAAAGTAAAAACAATTCTACTCTTGTTATCTCCAGCTGTTACTGAAGGCAAACAGCTGGCCAAATGTCAAACAGATAAAATAAGTTAATGTGTGTGTTAATGGTTGTTTAAAGCCTTGTTGAGGCCATAGTGTCTATGATTTTCATTAGAGAGTGAAGGCCAGTTATAAATATGTGGACTTCATCAGTGGAGATGTGGTTAAATTTCACAGATTCCTCTTGGAGACGGGGGTTTTAATGGCGGTAACCATATCCGTAGCAAGTTCTGCCACGATGACAGTGCTCAAATGGAAAAACCTCCAACAAGCGGCTATTGTGTTTCCTCTTCATCATGCTGTCTTTTGGACCCATGCCGTTTTAAAGAGTTACCATTGCCCTAGCCCCATGCTAATCGAGTCTTTGAACATGCGGGAATGTGGCGGCCTATTGTTCAACCCATAGTGTGAGCTCACAAGGGAGGCCTGTGCGGTTGGAAGTTGGGGATTTGTGAAGATAGAGCGAGGGCAGGCCTACGCCATCTCCGGAGCACAATAGCCGTCACAATGACAGCGCATGTACTGTATGTGCTCTGTCAGGGAGCCTCAGTGTGGACTCTGTGTGCCTCACTTAACTTATCATAAAGGCCTATGTCTGTATTCATGAAAGGCCTCTGTTTTATCAAAATAATTCATTTTCTGTTCCTGTTACATCAATTATACCCTCTGATTTCTGACAGTTACAGGCGTTTTGTCTGTGCTTAACGAATCGAGTAAAGTTAATTTCCCTTTTCTTGTCGCACAGGTGACTCCCACTAAAACGACCAAAAAGGAAACAGCTACTCCTGCCACAAAAGATCAGGTAAACTTATTATATTCTTATGTTAAATCCATAATTCATTCCAGTCCATGTATGCTATTGGTCAAAAGTTTGGGATCACTTAGAAATTTTCCTATTTTTGAAAGAAAAGCACTGTTATTTTTCAATGACGATAACTTTAAACTAATCATAAATCCACTCTATTTGTCGCTAATATGGTAAATGACCATTCTAGCAGCAAATGTCTGGTTTTTGGTGCATCAATATCTACATAGGTGTATAGAGGCCCATTTCCAGCAACTATCACTCCAATGGTACAATGTGTTTGATCATTGCATCAGACGGTTAATGGATGATTAGAAAACCCTTGATGCTAACATGTTAGCACTTGGTGGTATTTTCATTGTGTGACCCCAAACCTTTGAACTATAGTGTATTTACTTTTAAAAGGTGGATCTTTGATTTTTATTTCTAAAGCTGTAACAATGAATTCAGTAATGTCAGGGATTTACCATTGAACATTTGGGAAAATTAGTTTTTTTTTTTTGCAGATTCCTGTTGATTCTTGGTTGAATAGATTTTACTATTGATTCATTTCATTTCTAAATTACTAAAGCAATAAAGTATTTCTACTGTGGGGCATGTACACCACCTTTTTGCTTATCTTTGTTTGCTTCATTTTAACTTTATCTCTTTAACCGCTGCCTTTTTTCGTTGCCAAATAGTCCCAGAAGGAGAGCCAGCCAGCACCAACCACTACTGTGAGCACATTGCCCTAAAAAGTGTTTTAATTTGTCTAACACAGCTAGAAAGACACATACTGTACATAGACTTTTATTTTTACATAATATACCTCATATAAAATTGCTGATGTATATCCTAAAATGTATTGAGTGCAAAGAAGTAGCTGTGTGGACAGTTACTTGGCAAATTATCATTCTAACTCTCTGTCTCTTGAATAGGTTGCTCTTGTGTCTGAACCGCCTGCAGCACCCAAAGGAATGTCTATCCCACCACCACCTCCTCCAGAGCCACCGAAAATGGAAATCAAAGCAGAACCAGCTGCCAAACCTGCGAAACCCACAGCAAAGGAAGAGCCAAAGGCCGCTGCGAAAGAACCCGAGTCCTCGAAAGGAAAATCAGCCAGAGATGTCCTGAGCAAATTCTTCCGCCCAAAGGTATATAAACTGCTGCTGGTGCAAATTGTGAGGATTATTATTAGGATTATCACTCTGAGTAAGTGCATGTGTGACAGATTATAGTGTGAAACGTATACTGTATGTGAATTTGAGGTACGGATAGGTTTCAAGGCAACGAAAGGGAAGGGTGCTTCGGCAAGTGGAGCCAATGCCCCGGCTAAGACTGCAGCAGTGGTACAGTAGATTATCATACTATCAAACTCACCATGGCTCATCCTCTTACTAACCAAACAACAGCTGGTTTGTCTTGGATGTGGCAGAAACTGAAGCCATTTCCCTATTGGAACCATTGTAAACTTTGTTTTGCAGTAGTGTTTCCGCTGTTGGAGAATCACCAAGGTTCCTGTAGTTCACTTTTCAAACACGTGACTCCCCATTGAATTAACAAAACCTCAAAATCCACATTGGTCTACTGTTTCTACCACAGTCCACATTTCCATGATACATTGCGGTAATGGCATTAGTGCTTAATTTAAGTTAAACATGTTTTTTTTTTGTCTCACATTTTGGGAAATATCTTCCGCAGACGGGAAGATCATTATTACTCTCAAATCTGTGCACTATGTACATATGGAGTTGATTAGCTTAGCTTTGATTAGCTTAGCATATCTTAGCATGAAGACTGGAGGCAGCTTACCTGGCACTGTCCAAAATGTACAATATTTAACATGTAATATCTCGTATGTATAATTCAGATTGCCTGTTAATGTGGCTTGAGTTGCCAAGCAACCAAGGAAAACTACAGGCAGTAACTGTACCCTATTGCTGTTTGCTAAGGTGTAGTTAGCATACAGCATATAACACAACTTAAAAGAATTCACATTCCTGTTTGTGTACGAAATAAAAAAGAATAACAAACACTTTGGAGGGAACCAGGTTTGCTGTTTTCCCCTGCTTCCAGTCTGTATGCTAAGCTAAGCTAAGCTAAGCTAGCTAGGCTAATCACCACGTGGCTCTACTGTGCACAGTTATGAGGGTGGTAGCAATCCTCTCAGCTAACCCTTGACAAGAAAATAAATATTTTCCCAAAATGGCGAACCGTTCCTTTAACCAGTTCACATTAGTCAGCATTCTCTGCCGTGATAACACATTATAATCTAAAGCTTTTCATGTGTATTTTAGGTCATTTCCTTTTCTGCCATGTTGGCTTTTACTAACAATTCCTTCACTGTCCTGCAGACAATCAACGAGACACAAGAGCAAGCTGTAGAAGTAGCGGTTGAGCCAGTTGTAGAAGTACAGGTAAAGAGAGAAAATATGATAAATAACACAAACAACTATTCTGGGAATGTTTTAATTGATGTATTTTGTGAATCTGCCTGCAGAGGATTTTTAACTTTGAACTGAATCATCACCTGAGTAAATGATATCGACTTCCAAGGCTCACAGCTGTGTTCATATCAGACGTTTTTTGCATGTTCAACTTAATATGCATCAGTTCAGAATTCTTTAAAAAAGCAGTTTTACTCTGCAGGAGACACCAGTGGAGGGGCCACAGCACGATGTAGAAAATCCAGATAAATCAATGGAATCTATCTTGGGGCTTTTATTTTTTTAGGGAGTAGAGTGCACTTCTGATCCTCTGATTATATCACATCACTGTGTTCTGATTTGCATAGCCTTTCTTCTTCTTTTTTTATGTTTTGACTCATTTGCATTTGCTCAGACTGAAAATAAGGTTGAACCTCAGGAGGCAGCAGAGGAGGTGGCTCAGCCAGTTGTAGAGAAGCAGGTAAATCAGCAGGAAGTTCTCTGGAATATTAATTCTTAATTTTCTTCACTCTCCAGACATTTCTGACATGATGTTGTACCAAATGTTACAAATATTATATTTTACAAGTATAATCATTCATTCATTTCAGTAAAACTATAAATAATACAATAGTTTTCATAACCAGTTCACTTAAAATATCTTATCACATTGTTGTATCATTTCCACCATGATAAAAAAGGAGTCATCCTATAATTTATTGCTTATAGACTTTTGATTTGATGGGAAAAATAACATTTCCTTCCCTGCAGATGGTGGAAGAGGTACCACCGCAGCCAGTGGTAGAAACTGAGGTAAATTAAAGGATTTCTGCATTTTGTGAAATGTGCTCACTTGCTTTCCTGGCTACTGTTAGATGAGAAGATTGATACCACTCTCATACGTTAGCGGTTAGCTTAGCTTAGCATAAAGAATGAAAACAGCTAGCCTAGCTCTGTCTAAGAATTTAAAAAGCCTAGCAGCAGCTTTAATGCTCCCGATTTATAATGATAATGTATTTTATTTAAAGGCACCTTTCTGGCCCATACAGAATAGGCATTAAAATCACAAGAATTACACAAGGTATAAAAATAAAAAGTTTAGTGCTCTCTTGGGAGCTGAAAACTGTGTTAAAGTGTCCACTTGGGAGCTAAAGAGCATGCTAAAGTGCCCTCAAGGTGTGAAAACGTGCTAAAGTGCCCTCTTGGAAGCTAAGAGGCATGTTAAAGTGCCCTCTAGGAGTCAAAATGCATGTTAAAATGCCTTCATTGGGGCTAAAGAGCATGCTAAAGTGCCCTCAAGATGTGAAAAGGTGCTAAAGTGCCCTCTTGGAAGCTAAGAAGCATGTTAAAGTGCCTTCTTGGGGGCTGAAAAGCATGCTAAATTACCCTCTAGGAGCCAAGACATGAGATAAAGTACCTTCTTAGGATCTAAAAAGTGTATTAAAGTGTCCACTTGGGAACTAAAGAGCATGCTAAAGTGCCCTCTAGGAGTCAAATTGCATGTTAAAGTGCCTTCATTGGGGCTAAAGAGCATGCTAAAGTGCCCTCTAGAAGTCAAAATGCACATTAAAGTGCCTTCATTGGAGCTAAAGAGTATGCTAAAGTGGCCTCTAGGAGTCAAAATGCATGTTAAAGGGCCTTCATTGGGGCTAAAGAGCATGCTAAAGTGCCCTCAAGATGTGAAAAGGTGCTAAAGTGCCCTCTTGGAAGCTAAGAAGCATGTTAAAGTGCATTCTTGGGGGCTGAAAAGCATGCTAAATTGCCCTCTAGGAGCCAAGACATGAGATAAAGTACCTTCTTAGGATCTAAAAAGTGTATTAAAGTGTCCACTTGGGAACTAAAGAGCATGCTAAAGTGCCCTCTCGGAGTCAAAATGCATGTTAAAATGCCTTCATTGGGGCTAAAGAGCATGCTAATGTGCCCTCTAGAAGTCAAAATGCACATTAAAGTGCCTTCATTGGAGCTAAAGAGCATGCTAAAGTGGCCTCTAGGAGTCAAAATGCATGTTAAAGGGCCTTCATTGGGGCTGAAGAGCATGCTAAAGTGCCCTCAAGATGTGAAAAGGTGCTAAAGTGCCCTCTTGGAAGCTAAGAAGCATGTTAAAGTGCATTCTTGGGGGCTGAAAAGCATGCTAAATTACCCTCTAGGAGCCAAGACATGAGATAAAGTACCTTCTTAGGATCTAAAAAGTGTATTAAAGTGTCCACTTGGGAACTAAAGAGCATGCTAAAGTGCCCTCTAGGAGTCAAAATGCATGTTAAAGTGCCTTCATTGGGGCTAAAGAGCATGCTAAAGTGCCCTCTAGGAGTCAAAATGCATGTTAAAGTGCCTTCATTGGGGCTAAAGAGCATGCTAAAGTGTCCTCTAGGAGTCAAAATGCATGTTAAAGTGCATTCACTGGAGCTAAAGAGCATGCTACAGTGCCCTCTAGTAGCCAAAATGCATGTTAAAATGCCTTCATTGGGGCTAAAGAGCATGCTACAGTGCCCTCTAGGAGTCAAAATGCATGTTAAAGTACCTTCATTGGAGCTAAAGAGCATGCTAAAGTGGCCTCTAGGAGTCAGAATGCATGTTAAAGTGCCTTTATTGGAGCTAAAGAGCATGCTAAAGTGCCCTCTAGGAGTCAAAATGCATGTTAAAGTGCCTTCATTGCAGCTAAAGAGCATGCTAAAGTGCCCTCAAGGTTTGAAAACATGCTAAAGTGCCCTCTTGGAAGCTAAGAAGCATGTTAAAGTGCCTTCTTTGGGGCTGAAAAGCATGCTAAATTACCCCCTAGGAGCCAAGACATGAGATAAAATGCCTTCTTAGGATCTAAAAAGTGTATTAAAGTGTCCACTTGGGAGCTAACGAGCATGCTAAAGTGCCCTCTAGATGTGAAAACCTGTTAAAGTGCCCTCTTGGGAGCTAAACCATGTGCTAAAGTGCCCTCTTCAGTGGGGAAGACACACTATATGTGCCCTTTTTTGCCCCAGCCCTTCAAAAAGTCTGTGAATTTTGTATCTATTAAACTATTAATGATCTTAACAGGCCCCATATCATTCAAATATCCACCTGCTTGTTGTTGTTTTCTAAAGGAAGTCCTGAGGTTATATAAAAACGTGCATACTCATGAATATTTATGACACAGACCAAAAATAACCTTTCTGGAGCTCCAGTGAGACAAGTGAGAATTCTCTAAAGCTACATGAGTTGGATTTTTGTACATTAAATTGCACATTAAACAAAAAGAACCTATAGAAACGAGTCATGCTAGCGTTTTCCATCTGTTTCCAGTCGTTATGCTAAGCTAAGCTAAGCTAAATGCGTGTCCACAATAAACAAACATGAAGTAATAACAATCTTCTCATTTAACTCTTGTCAAGGAAGTGAATATGCATATTTCCCAGGATGTTGAACTGCACCTTTAAATAAGGACAATCTCAGAATCATTCATTTTCCAATTTTCTTCTCTTTTTACAGAAAATACTAATATATTTTTGTGCATGATGCTGTGGGGTTCTTTATTCTTACTGATTTTTCTGCCTCCTGTCTGCTCTGATCCTGGACATTTCCCCCCCTTCTTACCTCAGCTTTCACTTGCAGGTAGCAGCTCTTTCTCTCACTCTTTTGGCTTCATGACGGTGGGATTAGCGTCTTTAATTGGTAAACAGCTCATGATGTGCGTTTTCCTCTCTGCTGTTTTGATAATAAAAGAAGGTGGATCCCTCAAAAGCCAGCACTCTGGAGGCCGCCGCCAAGCCGGAACCGCCGCCGCCTGTTCAAGAAGAAAAGAAAACAGCTTCAAAACCCTCCTTCTTTTCTCTCTTCAAACCAAAAGTAAGGCCCCAGCCACTTTAATAGGCCCTAAAAGTCTCTGAAAACAAATATAAGTGCATGAAATATGGTGGACTTGCTTCATAGAGAGTAACAGATGAATGTGAATTTGAGGTACTGTTAGACAACATGACCACAAAAGTCCAGGCAGCCTCCACAAGTGGAATTCGGCTCCTCAGGAAATCTACTGGTCTGGTAAATACAGTCGAACAGATGCATTATTAACCAGAGCCATTTCATTGATTAGTGATTATTATTGTGTTATTATCTGGTATGGTTTCACCATTCGTTTTCTTTATCTTTGAGATTCATAACCAAACATCTCAGTGCTTCTAACGCCGCAATCGCTAAGTCAGACTGGATCCTAACAGGCGTGCACCAGACTTTTTGAAGGGCAGGGATGCATATAGTGTGCATCACCACTGAAGAGGGCACTTTAGTCCATATATTGGCTTGTTGAAGGCATGTTACCATGCTTTTTAGCTCCAGAGAGGGCACTTTGTATGTGTTTTGGCTCCTAGAGGGCACTTTTCCACATATTTTGGCTTCCATTAGGGCACTTTAACATGCATTTTGGCTTCTAGAGGGCACTCTAACATGCTATTTAGCTCTCAAGAGGGCACTTTAGTATGCGTTTTGGCTGCCATTAGGGTAGTTTAACACACATTTTGATTCCTAGAGGACAGTTTAGCACTGGTTTTGGCTCCTACAGGGCACTTAAACATGCTTTTTAGCTCCCAAAAGGGCATTTTAGTATGCATTTTGGCTTCTAGAGGACACTTTTGCACACATTTTGGCTGCCATTAGGGTAGTTTAACACACATTTTGATTCCTAGAGGACACTTTAGCACTGGTTTTAGCTCCTAGAAGACACTTTTCCACATATTTTGGCTGCCATTAGGGTAGTTTAACACACATTTTGATTCCTACAGGGCACTTAAACGTGCTTTTAAGCTCCCAGAAGGGCATTTTAGTATGCATTTTGGCTTCTAGAGGACACTTTTGCACACATTTTTGCTGCCATTAGGGCATTTTAAGATGCATTTTGGCTTCTAGAGGGCACTTAAATATGCTTTTTAGCTCCCAAGAGGACACTTTAGCATTGGTTTTGACTCCTAGAGGGCACTTTAACATGCTCTTTAGCTCCTAGAGTACACTTTTGCACACATTTTGGCTGCAATTAGGGCACTTTAACATGTGTTTTGGCTTCTAGAGGGCACTCTAACATGCTTTTTACTTCCCAAGAGGGCATTTTTGCTCATATATTGGCTTCTAGAGGGCATTTAAACATGCCTTTTGGCTCCCAAGAGGACACTTTAGCATGGGTTTTGGCTCCTAGAGGGCACTTTTGCACGTTTTGGCTGCCATTAGGGCACTTTAACACACATTTTGATTCCTACAGGGCACTTAAACATGCTTTTAAGCTCCCAAAAGGGCACTTTAGTATGCATTTTGGATTTCAAGAGGGCACTTTTGTTTTGGCTGCTATGAGGGCATGCTTTTTAGCTACCAAAATGTCATTTTAGTATGGGTTTTGGCTCCTAGGGAGCACATTAGCACGCATTTTGGCTTTCAAGAGGGCACTTTAACATGCATTTTAGCTCTTAGCATGCGTTCCCCTCCATGCACGCCACTGCATCTGATATCACCTGAAATCTAATGCCTGGAGCCCATCAGACATTGTTACGTAACGACACTAGATGCTCAGCTGCTGTTGACCAGGAACAATCTAACATTTTCTTCCATCGCGCGTCCTCCACATCTTCAGGCTGCTGAACCCAAGAAGGCGACCCCCGCCCCGGCCGCCGCCGCCGCCGAGGCGGCTCCGACGGTAAAAGCCAAGGAGGAACCCAAAGGAGCCGCCAAGTCATCGGAGGCGGCCGTAGATAGCAAAGCAGCCGCCGGCTCCTCCCAATCTGGAGACGATTCACCCAAAGAGCCCAGGAAACTAGAGAAGAGGAACTCCATCCATCTGTTCTTTAAAAATCTGGTAAGATGCATTATTAATCACTTGTTGCAGAGCATTGCAATAGGTTTCAGCTTCATCTCCACTAGGTGGCAGCAGCAACTCATTAAGTTACTAATGGTGTGGCACATTTTCCACATGGTTTGGATGCCATAAGGGCACTTTAACAAACATTTTGGCTCTTAGAGGGCACTTTAACATGCTTTTTAGCTCCTGAGAGGGCACTTTAGTATGAGTTTGGGCTTTTAAGACAGCACTTTAGCATCTGTTTTGTTCCTAGAGGGCACTTTAACATGCATATTGGTTTCTTGAGGGCAGTTTAACGGGCAATTTACCATTCTCTTTCACTCACAAGTGGACGCTTTAACACACATTCTGGCTCTTAGAGGGCACTTTAGAATGTGTTTTGGCTTCCAAGAGGGCATTTTAACATGTGTTTTGGCTGCTAGAGGGCACTTTAACCTTTTTAGCTACCAAGAGGGCACTTTAGCATGTGTCTTGGCTCCTGGAGGGCTCCTAAACACAAATATTGGTTTCTTGAGGGCACTTTAACATGCTTTTTAGCTTCCAAGAGGGCACTTTAGCACAAGTTTTGGCTCCTATAAGGGCATTTTAGTATGCGTTTTGGCTTCCAAGATGGCACTTTAACATGTATTTTGGCTGCTAGAGGACACTTTAACATGATTTCAATCCCCTAAAAGGGCACTTTGGCACATTTTTAGCTCCCAGGAGGGCTGGGACACACCTTCTGGCTGCCATGAGGGCACTTTAACCAGCTTTTCAGGCGTTGCAGTATATTCCTGCTTCATCTCCACTAGATGGCAGCAGCAACTCATTAAGTAACTGAAGGTGTGGAGCCTTTTCTTTCTTTACTGAAGAACATGAATCATTCATGTTGTTTAACCTGCTTTTATCCACACAAATTCCACGCCGTGTCACAATCGGTACAATTTACTGAAATGAGAGAAAAAAGAGAAGTGCAATCAATGAGAACTTAAATTAAACATAAGTAGACATCTCTAATCGTGTGCCTTTTAAACTGCAGGGTCAGAAACGTCCCTCTACAGATGCCGGCATCCAGACAGAGGCGGCGGCTGCTGCTCCAGCAGCTGAAAAGGCCAAATGAAAGCGTGAAAATGAAAAGCACGTCCGAAGTTTCCCTGTACAGACTTCCTTTATCTCTCTTCCTCTTACTCAATCTTTATCTCTCTGTTCTTTCTCATATCATCAGCTCTTATTGAATTACTTTAACTGCATTGGTTTTCTTATTGTTTAGAATAGGAACGGCTACAGGAAGGATTAACCCTCTATTG
Source organism: Lepturacanthus savala (assembly GCA_030544235.1). Taxonomy (NCBI): domain Eukaryota; kingdom Metazoa; phylum Chordata; class Actinopteri; order Scombriformes; family Trichiuridae; genus Lepturacanthus; species Lepturacanthus savala. Next base: position 2,561,820 of record CM060480.1, on the reverse strand, counting down.
CATAGCGTTGCCATATGGTAACAATTACTTTATCTTCATTTAAAAAAAAGCAAAAAAAAAAACTTGATATTAAGGATTTTTTTTTATTGTCATTCAGCAAATACAATAAAAAATACAATACAATAAAAAATACGATAAAAATACAAAAAAAATGCAATAAAATCTATGTTTTTACACTTAGGTGTGACAAGGGGGCTTTTATTTTGAAGGACATACAATTTCTGAGGTCACATGACCAGGATATCCTGTTTGGCTCATTGCATCATTGCCTCACAACCAAAGCTTGTCTTTTATTCTGAATTTGGGGAAATTTTTACCAAATTTTTAATTGAATTTAGTTCAATTTTTTCTAATATGATAAAATAGATTTGTTGCCACATGGCAACAATACGCAAATATGGAAAATCCTATTGACTAACATATATATATCTATACTGAGACTGTGTTTTTCCCTATATTTCCTAAATATATACATTACTTAGGCCATTTTAAACCATAAAAATATTCAAACCATTTTTTTTTACCATGTCTAAGTAATATTTCATGCAATAGAGGGTTAAAGCAAGTGAAAATGAGGAATATTGGAGCAGGTCGATGAACAAAAGCAGGACTGAAACAGTGGAATTTGACGGTGAAGTTGTTGAAATATGATATATATTTTTTGGTCGTAGAGAAAACGATGATTTAATGTGACTTCTCTTTGTTCTTTCAAACCTAACAAACTGGGCTTATGCAATACACACAGTGCTTTTAGCAAATTCATTTGTCTGAAACATTAGAAAACAATTGTCATATATAGGTTCTATTTTTTCACTTCATACCAGAGGAATCGTGCAGTTGCAGCAGCTTTGAGGTTAACCCTCTATTGCATCGTGTTTACTTTATTTCCATTCTACCAAAAAAGTTGTGATATAAAATCTGCATTTTTTACAGTCAGGTGTGCTTTTATTTTGAAGGACATACAATTTATGAGGTCACATGACCTGTTTATTAATGGACATTTGACCTGTGAGCTTGTCTTTTATTCAGAATTTGGAAAAATGTTCACCAAATTAAAAATAATAATAATAATAACTTGAATTTAATTAAATTTTTTTTGCATGCAATTTGTTTCTAATATGCTAAAATAGATTAGATGCAAATATGGAAGATTCCTAGTGTATGCAACCTAATGGAGTGACTTACATAGCATGAGATATTTCCTTAATATATCTATTATTTAGGGCATTTTAAGTCATTAAAACATTCAAAATATTTTTACCACGTCTAAGTCATATTTCATGCAATAGAGGGTTAATATAAAGTGATTTTGAAATAGGTGCTTAATTTTTTTATGGCACTAAAATATACAAAAATAAAAATCTGTTCTGATGAGAGGAGCTTACATAACACGTTGCACTTAGAGACTTTTTTTTTTTAACTTTACCTGAGCTTCACGTAAACTAAAGCACATTCAAATCACAATCGTCACTGGGAACTGATTGTAAGTATTAATTTTAGAACATAAGAAATGGCAGAATGGTGTCATTGTGCAAACATGTCGTCGTGCTACGTCTTTCAGTCATAAATCACATCTGACGAGCTTTTTAATTTGAGAGCAGCACTTCCTGTCATGTCATGTCGTTTTATGGAAGTCTTCGGTGTTTTGTGTAACATACGTGCAATTAATATCATGCTTTTGTTTGCCTACATGTATGTGTGTATGTGTAACCTCAGCTATCTTGAAGACAATAAATATGTTCACCATTTGTGTGGTCTTCATCTCTTTGGAGACATATAATTGCTCCTGAAATCCTGAAAGTTATGGAAAACTGGTGAATTCAAGCGTCTACCAATAGTTGCATGTGATGCATTTAGGGAGCACTGGTAAATTTTAGCTTCTACCCATAAGTCTGCATCTGAAGTGATAAAATTAAGCTTCTATTAATATTCCGCCTGTGAGGTTTATAGGAAGCATTGATAAAGTTTAGCTTCTACCAATAGTCTGCATGTGAGACATTTAGGGAACACTAGTAAATAATAGCTTCTTCCAATAGTCTGCATGTGAGACATTTAGGGAACTCTAGTAAATAATAGCTTCTACCAATAGTCTGCATGTGAGACATTTAGGGAACACTAGTAAATAATAGCTTCTACCAATGTTCTGCATGTGAGACATTTAGGGAACACTAGTAAATAATAGCTTCTACCAATAGTCTGCATGTGAGACATTTAGGGAACACTAGTAAATAATAGCTTCTACCAATGTTCTGCATGTGAGACATTTAGGGAACACTGGTAAATAATAGCTTCTACCAATAGTCTGCATGTGAGACATTTAGGGAACACTAGTAAATAATAGCTTCTACCAATAGTCTGCATGTGAGACATTTAGGGAACACTAGTAAATAATAGCTTCTACCAATAGTCTGCATGTGAGACATTTAGGGAACACTAGTAAATAATAGCTTGTACCAATAGTCTGCATGTGAGACATTTAGGGAACACTAGTAAATAATAGCTTCTACCAATAGTCTGCATGTGAGACATTTAGGGAACACTAGTAAATAATAGCTTCTACCAATAGTCTGCATGTGAGACATTTAGGGAACACTAGTAAATAATAGCTTCTACCAATAGTCTGCATGTGAGACATTTAGGGAACACTAGTAAATAATAGCTTCTACCAATGTTCTGCATGTGAGACATTTAGGGAACACTAGTAAATAATAGCTTCTACCAATAGTCTGCATGTGAGACATTTAGGGAACACTAGTAAATAATAGCTTCTACCAATATCCTGCATGTGAGACATTTAGGGATCACTAGTAAATAATAGCTTCTACCAATAGTCTGCATGTGAGACATTTAGGGAACACTAGTAAATAATAGCTTCTACCAATAGTCTGCATGTGAGACATTTAGGGAACACTAGTAAATAATAGCTTCTACCAATATCCTGCATGTGAGACATTTAGGGAACACTAGTAAATTACAGCCTCTTCCAATAGTCTGCATGTGAGACATTTAGGGAACGCTAGTAAATAATAGCTTCTACCAATATTCTGCATGTGAGACATTTAGGGAACGCTAGTAAATAATAGCTTCTACCAATATCCTGCATGTGAGACATTTAGGGAACACTAGTAAATAATAGCTTCTACCAATAGTCTGCATGTGAGACATTTAGGGAACACTAGTAAATAATAGCTTCTACCAATAGTCTGCATGTGAGACATTTAGGGACCACTAGTAAATAATAGCTTCTACCAATATCCTGCATGTGAGACATTTAGGGACCACTAGTAAATAATAGCTTCTACCAATATCCTGCATGTGAGACATTTAGGGAACACTAGTAAATAATAGCTTCTACCAATTGTCTGCATGTGAGACATTTAGGGAACACTAGTAAATAATAGCTTCTACCAATATTCTGCATGTGAGACATTTAGGGAACACTAGTAAATAATAGCTTCTACCAATATTCTGCATGTGAGACATTTAGGGAACACTAGTAAATAATAGCTTCTACCAATAGTATGCATGTGAGACATTTAGGGAACACTAGTAAATAATAGCTTCTACCAATAGTCTGCATGTGAGACATTTAGGGAACACTAGTAAATAATAGCTTCTACCAATGTTCTGCATGTGAGACATTTAGGGAACACTAGTAAATAATAGCTTCTACCAATATTCTGCATGTGAGACATTTAGGGAACACTAGTAAATAATAGCTTCTACCAATATCCTGCATGTGAGACATTTAGGGGACACTAGTAAATAATAGCTTCTACCAATAGTCTGCATGTGAGACATTTAGGGAACACTAGTAAATAATAGCTTCTACCAATATCCTGCATGTGAGACATTTAGGGAACACTAGTAAATTACAGCTTCTTCCAATAGTCTGCATGTGAGACATTTAGGGAACGCTAGTAAATAATAGCTTCTACCAATATTCTGCATGTGAGACATTTAGGGAACGCTAGTAAATAATAGCTTCTACCAATATCCTGCATGTGAGACATTTAGGGAACACTAGTAAATAATAGCTTCTACCAATATTCTGCATGTGAGACATTTAGGGAACACTAGTAAATAATAGCTTCTACCAATAGTCTGCATGTGAGACATTTAGGGAACACTAGTAAATAATAGCTTCTACCAGTAGTTTGTATATGAAACGTTTAGGGAACATTGGTAAATGTTAGTGTCATGTGATGCATTTTGGAGCATCGTTAAATTGTAGCTTCAACCAATAGTGTGTATGTGAGGTGTTTAGGGAACATTGGTAAATCATACTTCTACCAATAATTTGAGACGTTTAGGGAACATTTGTAAATCGTAGCTTCTATCAATAGTCTGCATATGAGGCGTTTAGGAAGCATTGGTAATTTCTAGCTTTAACTGATAGCATGCATGTGAGATATTTAGGGAACATTGGTAAATTATAGCTTCTACCAATAGCCTGTATGTGAGGCGTTTAGGGAACAGTAGTAAATTGTATTTGTCCTTATGTGAAGCTTTTGGGCAGCATTGGTACATTTTAATGTCTACCAATAATCTGCATGCGAGACGTTTTAGGGAGCATTCATAAAATAAAGCTTCTAGTCTACCTGTGAGGCATTTAGGGAGCATTGGTACATTTTAATGTCAATAGACTATATGTGAGATGTTTAGGCAACATTGGTAAACAGCAGCTTCTACCAATAATCTGCATGTGAGGCCCTGTTCTCTTCAGTTATTAAGAAATACACATTCCAAACAGGCATGTTTCACTCTGCACTGACCTGTATAAACTACAACAGAATCAAGAAGCCTATTGATGAATAATGGGTGGTACGACAACAAAAAAAAAATTTGACTCAGCCAGTTTGGCAAAAACAAAAGTTCCACATATATTTACAGGTGAATTACAGCTAATTACATGAGCTAATAAGGCGTGTGAGGTACGTCACACTTCACTGTGAGAATCACTCATTGTTTAATTCTATCAGTGACTCATAAAACAAAAAACAAGTGACCACGCCTCAGGGTGACACAGCAAGAGACGACGGCTGGACGCTTCAAAACTAATTTACATCTTTTTAGAGTGCATGAGCCTCGAGACATAAAAAAAGAAAGAAAAGGAATTGTATATTTCAGGTAAAGGAAGCCTTCAAATCTTCCTCAACCGTTTATGATGTAATTTCTGAGATTGATAGCACAGTGTGCAGCCTTTTGGAAGGATGTGTTTGAGATAGCAATGTCTGAGACCCACCATTCACCCACCATTAAGTGATGAGTCGTGTGCCCCAGAGGGCATAACTCACACTGCTCCTCTTGTTATCAATGAGACACACTCTTCTCGCATTACTCTCTGTAATAGGTGTGATCATTTTAAATTGTGCATCTAAGTAATTGCCGTGGCACCGAAGGAGGAAAAAAAAAAAAGAGGTATCGCCTCGAATGACAAGACATTGGGTCCAATGTCTGTCCTCTTCTCCTGAGGTCTTAAATTAGGATGTAATTTAACATATTTCACCAACAGCATCACTGGTGTGTGTTAGGAGTTCATGCTCGTTGATTACGCTCATTTTGACAAAGCTTTCAATCAATGATGCAACTGCAAACACACACACAAAAAAACATATTCAGATGTTATCCTGGCAAAAAAAAAGCCTTTACACCAGTTCCTTGTGTCTACTTCCTCATGCTATTGCTCAGAAATTAGTTCAGCCTCTTATGCATTGATAGATTCCCTGGCAGGAATCAGTGCAGGTGGAGATAACAGCTGCATGTCCCTGCATGCACTGTGCCAGAATTGTTAGCCTTTATTCTCAAATGTTTTACAGGGGGGGGGGGGGGGGGGGGACCTTGCTGTTGAATTATGAAAGCGATCAAAATTTCACGAGACAACTCAGACAATAATGAACTGCTTATTAAAATGGAAACGGCTCATAGGTGTGGATTTAACGGGGCAAAGACCACCGTGTTGCTACAGTTCATCCCAGGACAATGCATGTGAGGCGTTTAGGGAGTGTTGGTACATTGTAGTGTCTACCAATAATTTGCATGTGAGATGTTTAAGGAGCATTGGTAAATATAGCTTCTACCAATAGTCTACATGTGATGCATTTAGGGGGCGTTATTACATTTTAGTGTCTACCAATAATTTGCATGTGAGATGTTTAGGGAGTATTGATAAATTTGAGCTTCTACCAATATTATGCATGTGAGACATTTAGGTAACATTGGTAAATTGTAGCTTCTACCAGTAGTCTGCATGTGAGGCGTTCAGGGGGCATTGTTTACATTTTAGTGTCAACCAATAATCTGCATGCGAGGCCTTTAGGGAGTGTTGGCAAATCATAGCTTCTACCAATAGTCTGCATGTGAAACGTTTAGGGAACGTTGGTAAATTGCAGCTTCTAACAATAGTCTGCATGTGCGATGTTTAGGGAACATTGGTAAATTGTAGCTTCTACCAATATTTTGCCCACGTGACCCTAACAAGGAATAAACGGGAATAGAAAATGACTCATGATGGATATTTTGCATGAGACATTTAGGGAACATTGGTAAATTGTAGCTTCTACCAGTAATCTGCAGGTGAGGCATTTAGGGGACATTTGTACATTTTAGTGTCTATCAATAATTTGCATGTGAGATGTTTAGGGAGTATTGGTAAAATTGAGCTTCTACCAAAATATGCATGTGAGACATTTAGGGAACTTTGGTAAATTGTAGCTTCTACCAATATTCTGCATGTGAGGCATTTAGGGGGCATTTGTACATTTCAGTGTCTACCAATAATTTGCATGTGAGATGTTTAGGGAGTATTGCTAAATTTCAGCTTCTACCAATATTATGCATGAGAGACTTTTTAGGGAACATTGGTAAATTGCAGCTTCTACCAGTATTCTGCATGTGAGGCGTTTAGGGAGCATTGGTAATTCATAGTTTCATCCAACAGCATGCATGTGAGACATTTAGGGAACATTGGTAAATTGTAGCTTCTACCAATATTTTGCCCACGTGACCCTAACAAGGAATAAACAGGATTAGAAAATTACTCACTGACGAATATTTTGCCTGTGAGACATTTAGGGAACATTGGTAAATTGTAGCTTCTACCAATATTCTGCATGTGAGGCGTTTAGGGAACATTCATCAATTTTAGCCTCTACGAGTAGTCTGCATGTGAGGCATTTAGGGGGCATTTGTACATTTCAGTGTCAACCAATAATGTGGATGTGAGATGTTTAGGGAGTGTTGGTAAAATTGAGCTTCTACCAAAATATGCATGTGAGGCATTTAGGGGGCATTTGTACATTTTAGTGTCTACCAATAATTTGCATGTGAGATGTTTAGGGAGTATTGGTAAATTTGAGCTTCTACCAATATTATGCATGAGAGACTTTTTAGGGAACATTGGTAAATTGCAGCTTCTACCAGTATTCTGCATGTGAGGCGTTTAGGGAGCATTGGTAATTCATAGCTTCATCCGACAGTGTGCATGTGAGACATTTAGGAAACATTAGTAAACTGTAGCTTCTACCAATTGAAAGCATTTATAGATCCCCAGGTGGAGATATCAGCTGCATGTCCCTGCATGCATCCATTACTAGGCTTTACTCTCAAATGTTTTACAGGGGGGAGGGTGTCTTGCTATCGAATTAGGAAAGTGAGATCATATTTTCACAGGACAATAATGAACTGCTTATTAAAATGGAATCTCATAGGTATGTACTCTGCACAGGATCCTCCCGACCACCATGTTGCGGCGGTTCATCCCAGGACAATGCATGTGACTGTGTGAATGCAGCGAGCTCAGAGGGGGTGGAACAAGGGAACAGTGGGCAGGGGAGGCCTGACAAGAGGCCTGCTGTCAGCACTAATGTGCATCACGGCGCTCGCTCGCTGCTAGCTGGGTCTGTTTCTGTTTGGGGGGGAAATACTGGACCGTCCCGGACCCCAGAAGACGGAGACGGGCCGGTTCTGATCTGGTGACAGACCAGAGTCGGTCTAGTTCACGTCAGGCCGAGGGTCCTGCAGGCACAAGGGAGGCATTCTAATGCAGATGTTTTTTTTTTTTCTTGTGTGAGTCGTTTCAGGGGAATGCGACATCCTGCAGGAGGGACAAAGGGCGTAGTAGATTGATACTGAAAATACCATGAATGACTAAAGCTGCTTTGATGCCTCTTCTTCTTTTGAGATTACTATAACGTCCCCATGTTTAAATCAGTGATGTGAACATATCGCATGATTAACTTCACTTTATAAAACCAATCAAAATGACAAGTCCAGATGTTTTAAGTCTGTATAAAAAACAAGTTCTCTTTGTGTTTTACACAGGAAGTGTTTCCTCGTTGGGTTGAAGCAAAAATAGCAGAACACATTCGACTAACTCAGATACATTTTTCAAATCAAGGGGTGTGACCAGTAAATGAAAGTAAAGAATGAAAGTACCTGCAAAATATGTCAAAACCACCATTTTCTACCTCTACTAGGGCGACAAGACCTACGGCATAATGGCCTAACCATAATAATAATATATACAATAAAACACTCCAAGAGAATACGACCAAACTAGGCAGTTTCCAGGTAAAACCACCAGGTGGCGCCTGTTTAAAGTTCCTTCACCGCAATGTTACCAAACAACAAAAAATTCAGCCTGATCCAGAAACCAGGATTTCTTCCGGATCATTAACAAAGACATTGACGAGGTTAGAAATAATGGTTTGTATTTGAAATAATATCATTTTCCTTCACGTTTTCCTCAAAGGAAGGTCAGTTTTCTATCTTCTCTAAGCGGCTAAACTGTTTTCAGCTGTGCTAACATGTTAGCATCAAGGGTTTTCTAATCATCCATTAACCTTCTGATGCAATGAGCAAACACATTGTTCCATTAGAACACTGGACAATCTCGTAGTTATTGATGCACCAAAAACCAGACATTTGCAGCTACAATAGTCATTTACCACATTAGTGATGTATAGAGTGGATTTATGATTAGTTTAAAGTTGTCTTCATTGAAATAAACTGTGCTTTTCCTTTAAAAATAAGGACATAAGTGACCCCAGACTTCTGAACAGTAGTGTATGCTATGAAGCTAACGACTTGTAAGTAGAGTTACAAAATTCCAGCAATTTTCAAAGTTGGGAAATAAAAAGAATACATGGGAATTAATGGGAATAAATGGGAGTAAATCCAAAATGTACAAAATTGGAGGTTGGTATAGTTGGGGAAAATATATTGTAGCATAATCTAAGCTAAAAAACAACCAGATTTAAAGGGATAGTTCAACTTTTTAATTTGCCCAATGGCCTCTATACACCTATAGCAATGTATAGAGTGGATTAATGGTTAGTTTAACGTTATCTTCAATGAAAAAACTGAGGTTTTCTTTCAAAAATAAGGACATTTCCAAGCACTGGAATGAATTATGCATTTAACATAAGAATATATGATCTTTTATGGCACCAGGAGCAGCTGTTTGGATGTTTTAGTGGGAGTCACCTGTGCAACAAGAAAAGATAAATTAACAGCTAATTGCAGCTAGAATAGTCATTTACCACATTAGCGATGTATAGAGTGGATTTATGATTAGTTTAAAGTTATCTTCAATTAAAAAAAACAGTGCTTTTGAACAGTAGTGTATGTGTAAAGTTAAAATAAAAAGGTCAAAAGGAAGTTAAAAGGACAAAGACCCCCCTCGGCTTTTTGTTTTCTCCTCAGGAAAAGAGGCAAAAAAAATCTTTCAAACATGCAACAGAAGTCATAAAAACAGACAACAACAGCTGGTTGTGTTGAATAAACATCATCAAACCAGGCCACGGGTGAAAAAAGGAGATAATATATTATGAGGAGAGTCTTTGAGGAGCGACACCAGGATTATGAAAGAAGTCGGGCTGTGAATCCACAGAAGAACAATGTGGTCAGCTGCTGCTGACGCGTCAGGACAAAAAACAACACCACAGTCTCTACATTCAATTCTTATCAGCCTGTCCACTGAATACATAATTATCCACTCAAGCATTGGCGTTTTTCTGCTGATCCTGGTCTATATCTTTAATTACAATCCCCTGCACTGGGCTTGAATGCATACATAAAAAAAAAAATGGAGACAATGCTTTTGGTGGATGGAAATTACATTAGCATAAAGACAAACAATGGGACAAAGTTAATTAAATCAGTTCAAAGTAAACAGCGTCTGCCCACTTGTTGCCGTCAGATGCTAATTAAATAACCGCAATAGGAATTGATTAAAGAAATATTTGTCTAGTTAACACAGAGGGAGAAATGTTAAAAACTTGTACAGGATCTGTGGTGAGTGCATGATCCTGAAGGCATCATACGGCTGAGGATTGATAGCCCTTCACAGCCTTTGTGGTAGCAGAACAATGGGAAATGAGTGGGAGGCCTCCGTGTGTCACATGTGGAGCCTTTGATTAACATACTAGACTTGTTTGTGTAACAGGATCTTGGGGTGAGAGCAAGAATAGTAAAAAAAAAAAAAAAAAAAAGTGAATCGGGGGATAAATATTTAAATTCGGGGCAGCAGTTGTGAGTAATTGAGTTCATGCAAAGCAGGATTTGTTGTTTTCTGCTGCAGGCACGTGGCACTTTATGATAAACTCTAAACTATATACGTATATAATACTTATACTTTCAGATTTGATGACTTTTATCCTATGACTAATATATGATCAGCTTTAATGGTTCATTTACTTAATTATTGTAGTTAAATACTTGAATATTTCCACTTTATGTCACTTTTATTCCACTATTTAACAGCTTTAGTTACAAGTTACTTGTCTGATCAGTATTTTATACATAAAACACACTATATTAAATAAATGTATATACTGATTATATATCAAATATATATATATAAATTATCTATCTTTCATATGTTTTTTTATATTTTATATTATATATTTTATTATTTTATTGTATTATTATTATTATTTATTATTATTATTTATTTAAGTATTTATTTTTAAGTATTGGCAGCAGCGAAGTTTATCACTATGTTTTTTGTGTTAAACTATATATATATATATGTATATATATATCTATACATATATACACATATATATATATATACGTATATATACGTATATATATATATATATATATATATATATATATATATATATATATACATATATACACATATATATAGTAAAAGTACAAGTAATGAAAGTAGTCATGCAATATATATATATATATATATATAGTCTAGTATATATACTAGACTAGACTATATATATATATATATATATATATATATATATATATATATATATATATATAGTCTAGTATATATACTAGACTAGACTATATATATATATATATATAGTCTAGTCTAGTATATATACTAGACTAGACTATATATATATATATATATATATATATAGTCTAGTATATATACTAGACTAGACTATATATATATATATATATATAGTCTAGTATATATACTAGACTAGACTATATATATATATATATATATATATATATATATATATATACACTAGACTAGACTAAACAGGTCATTTTGTATAATCACTTCCATACTCTATGTACATTTCCCTGTCAATACTTCTGCATTTTTACTTAAGTAACTATAAAAATAAACCCGTTTCCTTGTTATAGAGTATTTTTCATTGTAGTACAGATACTTTTACTTAATAAAAGTACTTCTTCCACCAAAGCTGCAGCTTTACTTGTTATTTTTAATTCCATAAACCAACTGTGCATTAGTCAGAGCGTGTTTTAATATATACTTTAAAATAATGTGATAATCTATATAAAATAATGAGGATACGGCAACAAACTACAGCCTAAAGTCAGATGTGTTTCTTCTTTTTTGCAACTGGAGTCTTCCAGTCTTTGTTGGCTGTTCCTAACTGGGAGTGGTTACTGATAAAGTGTTTTTCTTCTTCTTCTTTCAGACATTGCTGCCATTCACAGTCTCAATAATGTCGTGTGCACGTGGGAGTGGACTGAATATCTTCATTGATTGTTTAATACTCAGCTTTAAGCTCAGCTATCACTGCCTGGTGTCTCTTCTTCTTCTTCTTCTTTTATTTTGGGAGGATGTAGGGTGGAGGAGGGGCTGTTTGTTTTAACCACAGATCAGCCACAGTAGGTGATGATCTTTATCTGGCACACATCTGCAGCATTATATCAATACAAAGATGGTTTAAACAACCAGAATCTACTATTACAAATAGCAGCTTCCTTTGAAATGAGGTAAAGTGGCAATTAAATGTATCCAGCTGACATGTCTTTGTTATTTTACATGTAAATCTATACATATATTAAAATGACACATGTTCTATATATATATATATATAGAGAGAGAGAGATAATGAAATAGGACTAACATGAAATTCCTCATGACTCAACCAACCTGCTTCTGCAAAAAAAAAAACCCTCATGTAACTGTGAAAAGTTTGAGGCACCCCTCCCCCACCTCCACATGGTAGCTGATGCATGACGTGAGAACGTGGAAGAAGAAGGAGAAGAAGAAGAAGAAGAAGAAGAAGAAGAAGAAGAAGAAGAAGAAGAAGAAAGGCAACTCTTTTTTTCTTTAAAGGTAGGACCACAATGCAGCATTTAACACATATAAAATATATTATTATATAACCACGTGGCTTTAAATCAACACATTAAATAAGCTTTAAAGGCGTTGTCAATAAGCTTGCTCAACATTACTGAACACTCATTTTATTTATTTATTTTTTAATTAAACTGTATATTCATAATAACCTGGTTCAACACTATTATATATGATTATATTTAAATAAACTATATAGGAAATAGCAGGATGTTTATTTTATAAATATAATATTAAATAGTTTTTTTTATTTTATTGATCTATCATGATCTGTTACACCACGTGACCGCGCTGCTGCTGCTTTTTTTTTTTTTTTTTTTTTTTTCGGGGGGCTGCAACGCGTGCACGCGCTTCCATCTTTTTCCCCTTGAGAGTCGTCGGGAGCGCGCCTCTCGGAGCTTCAACAGCTGCACAGTGAAGTGGGAACAAAATATGTAGATTCACGTCTCAAACAATTGAATAAAGGTGAGAATCCGGCGGCGGCGGCAGAAAACAAGGCAAAAAAAAGCGAGTTTAAAAAAAAAAAATGAAGAAGCAACTAAAGTGACTCGCTTCACGGTGTCAGTAGCGTTATTAATCCGGAAATTCACACAGTTGGTAGGTATTGTTGGTGAGTTTCTACAGTTTGGTCGAAGTCGAAAACGGTGGCGATTAAATTAAAAAAAACTCGTTAAAAGTGACCTGAAGTTCCGTTAAAGTTACAGGGATAATACTCGCTTACGTTACGTATCCGGACGGGTTTAAAAAAGTGTAAAAATGTGCGTTAAAACAAAAAACAACGTAGGTTATGTGACGTTACACGGTGTAATCTGTTACCGGGCACAGATTTGCGCTGAAATTAGCCGATTTAAGGTATTTCGGATGATTTGTGGCGTTATCAATCAACATCGATAATCGATATCGGTTAGTTTGGTGTTTAAAAACGGCAGCTAATCACTTATTAAGCACATATAGAAATGTAATAGCCCCCCCGCTACGTTTGAAGTTAACTTCACGTCGTTATCTGTTAATTGAGAGTTTGTTTATAATCTCGCGAGAAAATAACTGGCGTTTAACGAGATTTGATGAATAACAAAGAAATTAAAGCTAACACCACCTCATATAAAGTGTGTATATATATATATATATATGTGTGTGTGTGTGTTTGTGTGTGTGCCCATGATTGGAAAATAAATTACTAAAATATAATTTAATATTATCATTCATCTCTTTGGGCTCTAGGGAAAATATTTCCACATTAAAAAAAATCTATATATTCTCAATATTTTGGCTTTTTTATGAGTTGTATCTTCCAGGATGTGTTGCCCAATTAAGGTATAAACGTAGCACAGGTGATAAACATATTAATGTTCAATTTGATGAAGATAAATGACACATTTTTGTATTTTTTTTGTCATTTGCATTACAAATAACCTTTTTAAGAGACATTTAAGACTCTTAAACAATTTAAACTGTGCCCACCTGGATTAAATCGCTAATTTGGAATTGGAAGAAGTACTCAGATCACTACTACTTAAGTAAAAGTAGCAGTATTGCAATTAAAAAATACTAAAAAGTCATTTTAATTCTACTGAAGTAAAAGTACAGATGTATTTGCAGCAAAATGTACTTCAAATATGAAAATAAAAGCACTTCTTATGCAGAACTGGTCCAGTTTAGTGTTCTATTCAACAGTTTACATCATTAGAATGTTAATATATGTCCATGTAAATACTATTTTAATGTGAATTTGAATCTAATTTCATTTATTTTGTTGTAAAACCTAAATATAGGGAAATGATATATAGTTTAGAAACTGTGAAGTAGCACAAAATGGAAATACCCAAGTAAAGTACATGTAAAGTCTAAAATTATATGATGGAGGGGAGTTAAAATAAACACTTTGGTTGGGATTTCCTCATATAAACCACAGCCAGGAAGTAACTTTATTAATAGTCTAATGTTAATTATTAATGTTGGGTAAATTTAAATATAATATAGTGTACATACATCCTGTTTTTCCAGGGTCAATCAAGGCCGTTAACTATTCTCACCTGGATTAAATTAAAACTCCCAGGCTGACTAATTATATACGATCAGCTATTAACACGACGAAGTAAAAGTCCTGAATTCAAAATATTCTGAAAGTAAAAGTATTATCAGCAAAATGTCCTCAAATTACCAACAGTAAAAGTCCTCATCATGCAGACTTTTGTATATTTTATTGCACAGCACTTTGTTTCAGCTGTGGTTGTTTTAAAGCGCTTTATAAATAAAGGTTGAGTTGAATATATTCTACTACTATCAGTAACAAACAGCAGAGCATTTTAATGTTGTAGTGCATGAATGGACTTTCAAAGTTGATATAAAATGAATCAAATAAATATAATATAGGTAATTAAATGCTAAATTATATTAATTTTATGTAAAATATAAAGTAACTAAAGTAACATTGAATACTTGGGTATAGTAATTAAGTAAATGTACTTTTTCTGCTTTTTGTACTTTTTACCATTACATATAAATATCAAATTACCAGCATCAACACATTATATAAAAACTATAAATTTCAGAGTATTAGGACAAAAACTTGGAGCTGGAATTTCCTCATATCAACTACGTTGCCTGGATGTAACTTTATTAATGATTTAATGTTAATTAGTAATGTAAAAAAAGCTAAATTTATATTAATATAGTTATACAGTGGTTTTCATTAGTTTTAAGCTTTTGAAGTTTCTGGTTAAGTTAAACTGATTTAAATATTTCTCAGCACTTTTAAGCTCTACAAAAATAAATAAAACTACATAATATGTTAATTTCCAACAGGTCAGATTTCATATATTATGACTGACTTAAAATGAAAAGATTGTCTATAATTATTTTGGAACATTAGTGGAGGTCAGGTGTTTTTAATAAATATTTTAGGGTAAATTTGAATAAAATCTAGTTTTGCTTTGCTGTTTAATTCCCTGCACTCCACTAGTTATTTGATTTTCTGCAACTTTTCATTCCTTCTCTCTCTCTGAAGTCTATATATATATTTGTAAGCAGTTCCTTATAAATGCTGAAAGTGCTGCTATGACTAAACTGCAGCAGGGAAGGTAAAACCCCGCTGTCTCCAAATTAAACAGAAAGATTAGTGGCGAACACCTGGAGCAAAACATCTGAAGGCTCGACCAGTTTTTCAGGCATCTGGGTGTGTTTGATCTTGTTTAATAGCGATCAAACCAAGTCCCTCGATAACAAGTCTGAATAAGTCTCAATTCAGGAATCGGGCGGTAATAAAACTAAATAAGACTCATCTAGAAAATACTGCAAATCTTCACTTCATGAGCAAGAAAAACCTTTGTCACGGCCTGAATTTTGAGGAAATGAGTTGTCTGTGTAGTTGATTGCAAAAAAGAAAATCAGCTAGATTTCCTGTTGCAGTGTCAGGAAGACGTTTCTGTGTCTGCGTGGTTTGGTGTTATCAACCTGATTTTCTATTCTGATAATAAGAAAATAAACTAAAGACTTTTTTTTCTTCTTCTTCTTATTGTTCCCAGGTTCTCCAGGAATCTGGACGGCGTGATCCGCCCCATCGGAGGACCATGCCGACTCACTCCCTGCTGCCGTTCGTGGAAAGCCCCGACGGACTTGCCCAAGACAGTCTGATTAGTAACAGCGCGAGCATCCCGGGGCCCGGATCCAGCATGACGCCTCACGCCACGTACCCGGAGAAGGCGGTTTCGCAACCGGGCGGCGGCGGCGGTAGCGTCCTGCTGTCCTGCATGTTCTGCGACGAGACCTTCGGCCACCAGGACGAGCTGGGACCCCACGTGCTGACCCAGCACCCGACCACTTTCTTTGAACCGGCGGTGCTTCGAGTTGAAGCGGAATTCAGGATCCCGGGAGAGAGACCCAGACCCAAACCGGGCGGTCTACCCTCGGAGAAAGAGGAGGTCCACAGCTGCATCGTTTGCGGCCAGGTGTCGCAGGACCCCGGGGAGCTGGAGGCCCACCTGAGGAAGCACAAGGACTACTTCACGTACTGCTGCAACGTGTGCGGGCGCCGCTTCCGGGAGCCGTGGTTCCTCAAGAACCACATGAAGATGCACGTGAAGCCGGGAGCCAAGGGCAAGGCCCAGCAGGACCCGGAGAGCCCGGTGACGGTCAACGACGTGGTCCAGGACCCCGCCGCGGAGCCCGTGGTGACGGTTTACAAGATGTGCATGGTCTGCGGGTTCTTCTTCCCGGACCACGACGCCCTGGCGGAACACAGCAAGGTCCACAACCGCGAGGCGGAGAACCAGGACGGTCCAGGTCCCGTCGAGCCCCCCGCCAAAGAGACCTTTCTTCAAAGCCTCGGCCTTTTGCCTCAATCGGAAGAGAACGCCGCTAGGTCGTCGAAGTGGATCCCGCAGCTAGACCCCTTCAACACGTACCAGTCCTGGCAGCTGGCCACGAAGGGGAAGATCGCCGTGGGCCCCAATAACACGAAAGACCTCGGCCAGGAGGCCAGCACGGACAACGAGGACTGCGGCTCGGATAAGGAGGAGCTGAACGGCGTCTGGTCCGAAGGCCAAGGAGACAAGGCCCTGAAGGAGGGTC
This sequence comes from Lepturacanthus savala, assembly GCA_030544235.1. Taxonomy (NCBI): domain Eukaryota; kingdom Metazoa; phylum Chordata; class Actinopteri; order Scombriformes; family Trichiuridae; genus Lepturacanthus; species Lepturacanthus savala. Next base: position 2,544,659 of record CM060480.1, on the reverse strand, counting down.
TCAGGTCTCAGCAGCAGACGGCGGCGGACCAGCCGGACCCGCAGCATCGGAGGTCCCTGATGCAGAAGAACAAGAGCAAAGAGAGGCCGACCACCTGCGAGGACTGTCAGAGGACCTTCAGGACCTACCACCAGCTGGTTCTACACTCCAGGGTTCACAAGAGGGAGAGAGGAGGAGGAGGAGGAGGAGGTGAAGAAAGCCCGACTCCGTCTGTGGAAGGGAAGCTGGCGAGAGTCGGAGCCCTGGATCCTGCAGAGGAGGGTTCAGAGGAGGGATACGAGGAAGCAGCGATGGCAGAAAACCTGGGTCCAGGTACGTGAGAGAGCTGCAGCGATTGGTCCAATAATCACCAAATATTTTATTCAATTTGAGTCATTTTTAAGAAGCTCTACTGCTCAGTATGTTTCAGGCAGTAATACACAGATTTTTGTGTATTGAAATAAATACAAACTTAACTTTCTCCTCTAATTTTTAAGAAAACTGCTTCCTGATGCACCTTAAAACTACAGCTGCAACGATTAATCAATTAGTTGCATCACATTAATCACCAACTTCCAGCTTCTTAAATCTGATTATTTCCTGGTTTCTTTAGTCTCTATAATAATAAACTGATGATATTAAGGTTGTGGACAAAAAAGACATTTTAGGTTGAATCTTCAGTTTATTTTACAACATTTTAACAACTAATTGATTAATTGTTTCAGCTCTAAACTATACACATCAAACAAATATATCTTATTAATAGCATCATATAGGACCTTTTTTTATATATATATATATATATATATAATGGATTCACTGTAGTTGTAGTTGAGGACTATCACATTAATCATCAACTACTTTAATAATTGATTTTTTTAAGATAAATTCTCTGGTTCCAGCTTCTCTTCTGATTATTTGTTAGTTTCTTTATTCCTCTTCTACAACAGTAAACTGACATTTTAAACCATTTTATGAAGCAAATAATCAATAAATGAATCGACTATAGTTGCAGCTTCATTCATACAGCTCTGATGATTTAAGGTTCTCTGTTGGCAGTACTCCCTCTGCTGGTGGGAGGATCCATTACATGTGTATTTCTATCTTCCTGTTTATTTATTCATGTGTTTTTTTGTTTTTTTTTAAAGGTGAAGACGGTTTCGATCGATCGAAGGTGCGATCTAAAGCCTGCAGCTACTGCGGCAAATCATTTCGATCCAGCTATTACCTCACGGTTCACCTGAGGACTCACACAGGTCAGTTTGGGCTTCAGATCATTTAGATTTCTGGGTCCGTCACACAAATATCATGTGGTGTAAACCCTAAAAACCTGGTGTGAGATACTTTAAATCTGGTGTTTTATGATTTCAAACAAATGAACATAACTTTTTCCGCTTTCTTTCTCTATTTTGACATTTCAAGTCAAAAAAATCACACAAAATCCAGATTTTTGTAAAAACAATAGCTATTAGATGTAAATGTCTGATGGGTATTTTCAACTCTGCTTCGTCTCCAGGTGAAAAACCCTTTAAATGTGCTTACTGCAACTACGCCGCGGCCCAGAAGACGTCCCTGAAATATCACCTGGACCGACGCCACAAGGACAAACCTTACGTCGACATCCCCAGCCGACCGGCGGCGAGCGACGAAAAACCCGGAAACGACGGCGAGACCCCTGACCGATCCAAACTGTGGGTCCCGGCGGTCAGACCCTGCACGCCGGAGGACGGGTCGGACGGAGACCTCGGCCAACCCGACCGGACGGCCGGCGAGAAGCTAACTGATGAGCCGGAGGCGCCTGGAAAGCACCCGAAGACGGAGCGGGAGGAGATAAAAGAGGAGATCGGCGACGCCCCGTTGAACCTGTCCTTAAAAGTGTCTCTGTCCATCGCCGCCGGCAACGAACCCAGAAACGCTTTACTCCAGATCGCCTGCTCCTTCTGCGCCTATAAAACCATCTACCCCGAGGTGCTGATCATGCACAAGAAGCTGAGCCACAAGGACAAGTCGGACGGCGTGAAAAGGAACGGGTTTGGTGGCGGCGGCGGTTTGAAGCAGAAGCGCTACACGGGCTGCCCGCCGGCGCTGGAGGGGAAAGACGTGGCGCCGCTGCCGGCGATCGACCGGCGCCACCCTCGTCGGACCAAGTCCCCGACGCCTCAGCCCGCCGCCAAACCGCAAGAAAAACCCGCCGTGCACCCACCTAAGACGTCCCCCGTCCAGGACGTCCAGGAGACGCAGCGGTACCGGCAGAACGCCGACCAGCACCAGGAGTCGTCCAGATACACGGAGCTCATGAGGAAATCCGGCGGCAAGTACTCGATGGACCGTCCGGAGAGGGCGGGGCTCGGCCCGGCGAGGGGCGGCGGCGTCATCTGGCACCCGGACGCCGCCAGGCTGTGTCTGTCGTCCAGCCGCTTCGGGAACCTGCCGCAGATCGACTTCGGCGAGCCTTCTACCAAGAGGTTGAAGTTCTCGCTGGGGGACGGCGGCGGCGCAGAGAGGCCCGGGTTCAGGGGACCAGCGGGGGACGGGTCCACCCGGCTGCTGGTCCCGGGGAGGAAGGCCACGTCGCAAGGGGGGTCGGGTCCGTCGGCGGCGTCCGAGGCGTTGGGGTCGGTGAAGAACGCGGCGGCGGCGGCGGCGATGGGAGGGTTGGACAGCGACTGGAGTATGATGAACCTGCTCAGATCCTACTCACCCAGTGACCTGGCATCACTGTACCACACAGCACCACCCAACCCTGCACTGGGAGGACTGGCCAACCCAAGACCTGGTATGAGTCTAGACCTGGACCCTGGACAACCACTGTGGGTCCAGGACCAGGGACGGAGACACAGGAAGTAGTTTATATCATCTAGAGCCGCAACTAACGACTGTTTCTACAGTTTATTAATCTCTTGATCAATGAAACGATTAATTAATTAGTTGTTTGGTTCATAAAATGTTTCCCTAAAGCTGAAGATTCAACCTAAAATATCTTCTTTACTTTTTAGGGTTTACTATTATAGAAATGATAGAATTTAGACATTTTCTTGTTATAAACGACTCGTATTGATTGTCAAAGTATTAATCGATCAATTGTTGCAGCGTTAATTGGCTTTTTTAAAGTTTATTCTCTTGATTTTGGAGCTGCAACAAGAGAATTTGGACGTTTTCTTCTTAAAAATGAGTCAAAATAGAGCTGATTACTGTAATAGTTGCAGTTTTAACGTCTAACAAAAAGCAGTTTTCTTTAAAAATAAAGGAGAAAGTTAAATGTTTATATGTTTCAATACACAAAATAAGTGTTGATAAAATATTAATAGATATATTTTAATCTAGACCCCAAATTGAGCAGCAGGGCTGCAACTAATGATTATTCTGATTTAAGAGTCAATTAATTTATCAATTATTGAAACGTTTGATTGTTTGGTTCATTAAATGTTGATGTTTGTTTCCCAGAAGCTGTAAATTCAACCTAAAATGTCTTTTTCATCCGTTTACTATTCTAGAAGAATAAAGGAACCAGGAAATAATCAGAATTTGGACATTTTCTTCCTCTGATATGGACGTTATCGTTTTAACATGAGGGTTTCTGTTGTTTTTCAGGGGGCAGGACTGTTCTGTACCAACATTTACCGACTCTGCCCAACCTGCAGAGGAGAGACGCTTCATGTCCGTTTCCTCCTCAACGCTACGGAGCCACCGATAAATCATCATAAAATAACACCGAGGTAAAAAAACCCCACACATTTACTGTAAAATCCTTAAAAGGTTTGACTCGACATAAACTAATCAGCATGTTTGTCGTTTCCCTCCCTCTAGAACGGAACTGCTGCTACCTTATTTCAGAGAACTCCTAAAGAAAAAATCAGTTTAATGTCCAGATTAAACGAGATGTGTTGAAACTTCCTGGACTTCCCTAATTTAATTTAATTTGTTTTTCCAGTAAAAGAAAAAAAGAAACATTTCAGACCATCAGTGTGTATTTTCCTCTTTTTTTTTTTTTGACGGAAAAGACGCGGATCATCTCTCTGAATGAATTATTCCACTGATGTTTTTGAGCTTAATCCACACTAAAGTGTCTGTGACATAACAGTAAAGCGTGTTCGTGGTAAATGAGGATTTATTTGTGTGAAGAATCGCTGCTCTGGTGATTAACTGTGACTCCACAGCCAGTGATTAGCACTATCACATTCGTTTTAGCACTGAAGGTGGGGTTTTTTTGGGGGGGGGGTTATTTTTTCCTACAAATAACTTGATGGCTTTTGGGCCCCAGTGGTTTACTAACTGGTTCGTGGTCTACCTCATGTCACTGGCATCTCTGTGAAGCTGCTGCTGCATCTTCTCCAACCAGCTGAGCCTGTGTTCCTGCTTTTCTACCGACTAGAGGACGGACTTGTTTTTGAGTTTGGACGGGAAACACAAGCTCACCGACTGCTGCCGTTTAAAAGCTACAAACGAGCCGTTCTGCAGGTCTGTTTGTGCTTATTAGTCGTGCTTCATCCAGTTAATTTTCAGGCGTTTTACTTTGCAGTCTGGAAAGTTGAAAAGTGGCAGAAGTCAGTTCCGACCGGTCATCAAATGACCTTTTTTTGTTGTTTTTTTTTAGATGTTGTACGACTGTTAACGGGGAAAAGCAGCTGTTTATTTAATTGTACACTGTGAATAAAACAAGTCTCAGGTTGACTCCTATTTACAAGCTATTCTTACTGTTTTTTGCCACTTTTATTTTGAAAGGCTCGGGTTAAGTTATTTGTTTAGTTTGAATATTTTTGTTTCTTTTCGTTTGCATTGCATGTACACTTATGTAAAAATGAAAATATCGTTTGAGATTTGTATGACACGTTTCAGTAATAAAGTGAGAGGCGAAGAGATTTTCACTGATTCACCGTTTCCTTTTGATTTATCTGCACTTTCATACGTTCTATGAGGCCGTTGCTGCCTTAAAACACACATTCCAGTTACTTTAGTAATAACTAAAGTACAAATTCTATCTGTTTTACTGGAGTATTTCCATTTCCTGCTACTTTATACTTGCAGATTTGATGCTTTTAATTAAAGACTTCACGCGTCTAACTTGGTTTCATTTCAATAAATGTTCAAATAATCCAAAATGTCACCAAACAAATCATCTCAGGACCTCTCACATGCATCTGCTGACCCTTTTAAGGGCCCCAACCCTTATGTTGGCAACCGCTGGATTAATATAACTAAAATAATTAAACTAGCAGCTACAACAGAAACATCCTAATGCATTTTATTGGTACATTTCTGACCTTAATACTGTACTAATTTGACCTTTTTAGACTATAATATGCAGGATATAATAACTTCTCTACAATAAAGGATTAAACTAAAATCACTGGTTAATA
>CM060480.1:2336823-2534323 GCA_030544235.1 Lepturacanthus savala | reverse complement strand
TTGGGAGCTAAAAAACATGTTAAAGTGTTCTCTTGGGAAGTAAAAGCTTGCTAAAGTTCCCTCTAGGAGCCAAAAGACGAGCTAAATTAGCTTCTTTGGAGGTAAAACATGTTAAAGTGCCCTTTTGAGAGCCAGAAAGCATGCTAAAGGGCCCCCAAGGAGCCAAATTCTGTGTTAAAGTGGCCTCTAGGAGCCAAAACCAAACAAAGTGGCCTTTATGAGCTAAAATGCATGCTAAAGTGCCCTTTTGAGAGCTAAAATGTATGTTAATGTGCCCTCTAGGAGCCAAAACGCATGTTAAAGTGCCCTTTAAGAACCAAAACGCATGCTAAAGTGTCCTCTTGGGAGCTAAAAAGTGTACTAAAGTGCTCTTAAGGACCCAAAACATGTGCTAAAGTGCCTTCTAAGAGCTGAAAGTGTCTTAAAATGAGTTTAAAAGTCTGTTAAAGAGCCCTGTAGGAACCAAAACATGCGCTAAAGTGCCCTCTTGGGTACTAAATAGCATGTTAAAGGGCCCTCTAGGAGTCAAAAGAAGTGCTAAATTACCTTCTTTGGAGGTAAAAGCATGTTAAAGTGTCCTTTTGAGAGACAAAAATCGTTCTAAAGGGCTCCCAAGGAGCCAGATTCTGTGTTAAAGTGCCCTCTAGGAGCCAAAACATGGGTTAAAGTGGCATTTATGAGCTAAAGTACATGATAAAGTGCCCCTTTGGGAGCTACATGCATGTTCTAGCAGCCACAACGCATGTTAAAGTACCCTTTAAGAACCAAAACACATGTTAAAGTGCCCTCTTGGGAGCTAAAAAGTGTACTAAAGTGCTCTCAAGAACCCAAAACATGCTAAATTACCTTCTTTGGAGGTAAAAGCAAGTTAAAGTGTCCTTTTGAGAGCCAAAAAGCGTTCTAAAGGGCTCCCAAGGAGCCAAATATGTGTTAAAGTGGCCTTTATGAGCTAAAATGCATGCTAAAGTGCCCTTTTAGGGAGCTAAAAAGCATGTTAATGTGCCCTGTAGTAGTCAAAACACATGTTAAAGTGCCCTTTAAGAGCCAAAACACATGCTAAAGTGCCCTCTTGGGTGCTAAATAGCATGTTAAAGGGCCCTCTAGGAGCCCAAATGTGCTGAAGTGTCCTTTTGAAGTCAAAACGTGTGCTAAAGTGACCACTTGGGTGCTAAATAGCATAGGAGCCATAACATGGGTTAAAAAGCATGCTAAAGTGCCCTCTTCATGCCCTTTTTCTCCTTTTCACCCCCACCTTTCACGTGTTAAATAGCAGCTTCATCGTCTTCCTCTGTCGTCGCGTGACTTATCAAATCTCCTTCTCCTTAAAGTAAACTTTGTGGTTTTCTCTCTCTCTCTCTCTCTCTCTCTCTCTCTCTCTCTCTCTCTCTCTCTCTCTCTCATTTTTCAGTCCTTTCATCAGTCATAATTGTTGCCTCCAGATTGTCAACTTGCATGAATTAGCAATTGGGCCAACGAAGCAGGATACGGCCAATTGTTGAATATCCTGTCAGAATTTGAGGCAGAAAGTCTGCTCTGGCTGTGATTGCTCATCATCGTCACCCCATTCCTCTGAGGAAGAGGAGCAATGCAACGGTTCCTACAACAAAAAAAAAAAAAAGGAAACACAGCCCCTGGCCTGAGGAAAGGGATTTGGGTGTCTGGAGACAACAGGGGCCATATGGAGTGGGGCTGAGATAGCAAGGCACATGTACAGAATAATGGATGACGTGTCATGTTTCATGTTGCCGAGACGCCATCAAGAGACTTGGTTTGGGGAAATCAAAAGGCTCACGTATAGCAAAAGAGACTGTTGGACCATTTAGCATGTTTTTTTTCTTTTTTCCTGTGCGTTTCTACGTCGTACAGAGTGCTGATGTTGTGGCCTCCGAGAAGAAGAATGCGTTTTCACTGCTGAGGTCATTTGGAAATGAACCTAATTGTGTTTTTTGAAGGTGTAGCTGGGTAAAAAATGAATAAAAGTGAACTTAAATCCATATGTTTGCACTAAGGATAGTGTATGATACGCTTGAAAAGTCTAAATAACAATTATTGGCATGATTAGCATTATTATGCCAATCGCTAATAGAGACGAATATAAATTGCTAATACAGGTCTAACTAATTTAATTTAAATATATATTATGCTGAGTAAATAATAAAGAACTTGTTTTTTATTTATTAAAAATGAAAAGATTTTGAGCTAACACCTGCGTCGCCTGTTATAGAGAGAAACAAACTGAGCTAATGTTAGCAATAGCCTGGTTTATAGCATTTGGATAAACACATATTTTTAGCATGAAACGGCTTTATTCTGTGTTTTTACCTTGTTTTAATCAGCGGTTCTGTTTCCTCTGGGGAAGAAACATCTGCAGGTAATTCATCTTCCGGAAAAAAACTTCCTGAATAAAAAGAAGCAAAGCTAATGTTAGCACGGCAGCCATATTGGCAATGAAATAGCAAACACAGGTGTAACCAAAGATGCTAATTAAGGTTCTGTTCAGGTCAAACAGAGTCAGGCTGCTGTTATCGTACATAACTTCAACTTTAATTATCACCTGCGTTTACCTACTATTTCATGTCAATATGGCTGCCGTGAAATTGTATTTCTATTGTAATTACTTCATTGTTCTCCTGACTCTTCATCCGGCGCCATGAACAGATGAATATGTGTCAAGTGCTAATTAGATTCTCTGCATTGCTAATTAATGCTAATTAGCAAACGCACACTGAAGAAAGATAGTGAACATGGTAAATATACAAAACATGTTAGCATAGTCATGTGTTAGCATGCTGTTGTTAGCATTTAGCGCAAAAACACCAAGCCCCACAGAAACAAGCTTCTTTAACCACATAATCTCCAGGCCTATTTTTCAGTTTTCCTGCTATAAATGTTAAAAAAATATGGAAAATATGGTTATTGGACTTAAATCTGGTGTTTTACTAGAGATAAAAATACTTTATTTAGTTTTGGAGCTGAGGTTTTCTCATGTTATGTATGAATAAAACTCAATGCTGCTATGGGGGGGGGTTTGGATTTCAACAGATTAATGTCTTATCTAAATCATAGTGGGCCCAGTACGGATCCTTGTGGGACACCAGTGATTTTTCCTTTTTAGCTGATACTGAATGATTTTTACCTCTAGCCTCACCTGTTAAGGATATAAAGTATAAAGGAATGCTGGATTTTAACAGGTTAATGGTCTCAGTTTCCACAAATGTGAAAAATGATATAGTAACATAAATGTAATGAAAAGAATATCACTATCGAGGGTCATGTAGGAGGAATCAGTTGCGCAAAAACATGGAAAACACCTACTGTTTTCAAATAAGGATGTCCCCATTTTTTACTGTTGGGTTAAATGTCAATGCTGCAATCAGAGTGGGCCCAGTACAGATCCTTGTGGGACACCAGGGGGGGTTTCTTAACAGGTTAATGGTCTCAGTTTCAACAAATGTAATGGGTGGCATATGTATACTCAGCCCCTCCCCCTCCTGAATAAAAGTCAATGCTGCTATCAGAGGCGTTTTTTAACAGATTCATGTCTTAACTAAATCAGAGTGGGCCCAGCACGGATCCTTGTGGGACACCAGTGATGTTTCCTACTTGGTAATGTTCTCTCGTCTTTTTTTTCTAGCCTCACCTGTTATATATATATATATATAAAGCTGCCATCAGGGGGTTTTCTTAACAGGTTAATGGTCTCAGTTTCAACAAATGTAAAAGTGGTACAGCAACATTGTAAAGACTATGTCACTATCGAAGGTCACGTGGGACGAATCGGTCGCGCAAAAACATGGAGAACACCTACTGTTGTGGCGATAACATGTTTTCCTGATGTGTCCAGAGGTGGATGGGGGGGTGGGGGGTTGGCATATGTATAATCAGCCTCTCCCCTTCCTGAATAAAAGTCAATGCTGCTATCAGAGGCGTTTTTTAACAGATTCATGTCTTTTATTAACTAAATCAGAGTGGGCCCAGTACGGATCCTTGTGGGACACCAGTGATGTTTCCTACTTGGTAATGTTCTCTCATCTTTTTTTTCTAGCCTCACCTGCTATATATATATATATATATATATATATATATAAAGCTGCTATCAGGGGGTTTTCTTAACAGGTTAATGGTCTCAGTTTCAACAAATGTAAAAACGGTACAGCAACATTGTAAAGACTATGTCACTATCGAAGGTCACGTGGGACGAATCGGCCGCGCAAAAACATGGAGAAGACCTACTGTTGTGGCGATAACATGTTTTCCTGATGTGTCCAGAGGTGGATGGTTGGGTGGGGGGTGGGGGGAGGTTGGCATATGTATACTCAGCCCCTCCCCCCCCTGCTATCTACTCTACCTATATGTGGAATAAGCCCTGCCACCTCTCCCCGCTGTTTTTCTTCCCGGTGTCAGAACTACACTTAAGTGCTGTTTCCGATACCCATGAGTAAGCCCCATAAAAGCTGCCCCGTCGCCGCGGCGTTATTGTTTCTCGCGGATGATTGATTGATGGATGAGGGCTGACACTTCAATGAAGCCATTTCCACCGGCATCTCTATCCGATGATGTGCAGCGTATATTTTCCATCCACGCCTCATTGCTCGCCCGTGTCATTCCTGGAACTTCATTTACACCATGTTCCCTGAAGGACCTTTTTTTAGCCCCATCTCCCTTTTTTCTCTCCCCAGCTCCTCTTTTTATCTCCTTCCTTTTTTTCCCCCTCTCCTCTCCATCCCCGTGCCATAAAATAATGCTATTTCTTGTCGACTCTAGAGGGGCCCTGGAATCATTTGCGGGGGAATGATAAAACCAAAGGCATGGAGGGGTTATTTACAGGAAGTGTAACGCTGACAGGGTCCCACTGTTCTGCTTTTTTCACTGTCAGATGCCAAGAAGTCCTCGCTGTGATAGGCCAGAGCTGTGATATACATTTCAAACACACTCGCACACACACACACACACACACACACAATCACTTACAGCTATCTTCACAAGCCAAATAGCGACTCGAAAAAAACACGTTAACCTTCCTCTTGTAGCGTTTTCACCAAATAAATCTCTATTTTTTAAATCTAATATCCTAAAATATATTTGTTGTCATAAGGCAACAATATGCAAATATGGAAAATTCCTAGTATGTACAACCTAATGGAGTCCTATTGACACTATATTTACAACTTGTTCTTTCATACTTTTTAAAATATATCTATTATTTTGGCCATTTTAGGTTTTAAATGCATAAAAGAACCACTTTAATCCAACAAAATAAAACAAAAAAAGAGTTTTTTTCACAGTAAAATACAGGGAAGAGGAGCCAGAACACTGATTATTATACCTAATTATTGTTATATCAATACTATTATCAATACTATTGTTATTGGTACTAATATTATTGTAATTACTAATGAAAATGACATTACTATTATTTGTATATTGATATATATGTAATAGAGGGGTAGGATTTACTAATTTCTGAACGTGTAAATTGATTTTAAATGAAAAACCAGGTTATAACACACCATTCTCTGCAGCTGTAATCACATATAAGTATATTTTTAGGTGCCACTACTTCCTGATAATAATAAAACTGATATTTTCACTAAATTATGTCTTAAAAAACGTCTTAAATCAGCTGTAAAATACACCTAAAATCATTATATATCAACTAATTAGCTACTCATCTCTTCGTTACCTTGTTAGGTTTCATTAACCATGAAATTATTGGCTTTAATATTTTTGCTGTGGGTTAATATTTTAATATTATTATATATAATAACATATATGGTGTTACTAGTCAATTTCATATATATATATGATATATAATATATATTTTATTCAGCATTAGAACATTGATACAAACAGTAAATGAAGTTCACTTATAATTTCAGTTTTAACTCTATTTATTGCTTTATATTCTTATTAACTGGATAAAAACCGACCCTAACAACACAAAGGTCATAATTTCAACCAGAGCATTTTATAATTTAGTTTTATTTCGTTGAACTGGGGCTAAAACAACCTTGATGCAGTTAAATAAATAGTCGTTTATAGTCTAAAACACAAGAGTCGGAAGCGAACGGTTAACGGATGGAAACAGAGGAAGGTTAGAGAATATTAGCTCAATGACGGCGTGATTGAGGCTCCGTCTCCGAGACAATCGGCTGTTTTTTGTTTTTTTTTTATTCTCTCATATGGGCAGCAGATGGTAAGCAGGCATCAGTGCTGCAGCTTTCTGGGATGACAGCCATGAGATTCCCCCTCAGGTGCCATTGGAGCCCCTTTAGAAGCAGAGAGTGATTGGTAGGACTCCGGAACCTTCCCAACCAACAGAGTTTACCCCCCTTTTCTCACGGTTTCTCATAAATATGCAGTAAATACGCAAACAATGTGACCTGAGGAGGAATCTACTCACGTCTCTGAGCATAAAACACAGACTAGTGACAATAAGGAATCACTGAACTCACCAGTTTTACAGCTACATGATCTGTATGAAGGTGCACGACTGTATTAATTAGCTGTTAGCAAGTATTACATTGATATCAATATAGTTATTGGTACTAATATCATTGTAATTACTAATGAAAATGACATTAGGCAAGACAAGTTTATTATTATAGGACATTTCAATAACAAGGTCATTCAAATTAGATCATTTAATATGATTAAAAAGCAAGAAATTGGAATTTTATTATTTTATTATAATATTATTATATTAAAAACAATAGTTTTTAGGTTTTAAGTTACAGTGCATTGGAAAAATAATTAAGAATTAACATTATATCATTGCTAATATCAATATAAATAAGTGTTATTATTGTTATTGGTAATAATATTATTGTAATTATGAAAATTACTAATGAAAATTACATTACTGTTATTTGCATATTAAGTAGTAAGTAGATTTAATAAGTGGACACTTCTTCCTACTCCTTTTTTAATGTTTAAATTGATGCTAATAATAAAATAATTATATTATTTTCCCTTTTATCGTTGTTTATATTCTAAAAATATTCCAGGAAAGAGACGGAGGGTATAATTTAACAGGAAAAATTAACTTTAAAGCTCAAAAAACTCATAGAAAAAAATAAACTGTGGAATAGTTTTAACATGGAATTAAATGTATTAATTAGCTGTTTAATTCTAGTGATAATTAAACAATTGTACAATTTTTTTTATAAGTTTTATGTCTAAAACAAATAAACTAAATCTAAAAAGGTCAAAATGAAGCAAAACCAGGTTATAATACAGGTGCTACTACTTCCTGTTAACACTTAAATCCTTTATAATATACTGTAAATTAATATTCCCTAAATTAATAGAGTTTAAATTAACTAAACATTTAAGCCCCAGGCCTATTTCCTATTCAGTTTTCCTGCTATTAATGGAATATCTGGAATATTTCTACAACCACAGAGCTTATTTTATTCATAATTTGGTAATTTAGGTTAAAAATATGTATATATTTGAGGTATTAGACCCTAATAATACCCAAAAGACAAAGTGTTCATTATTTTTCTCATTATTCAACATAAGATATGATTTGCAGAAACATTATAGTGGTTTAAATCAGGACTTTTCTAGTTTTTGTTAAGATTTTATTAGGATATATATGTTTTTCTGTTAGGATTCACATAGAAACCCTTTATTTGACTTCTCCTTGTTGTTTTTGGTTCACTTCCTGGGCTTTAGCTGCTCCTCCAGCAGCAGCAGCAACAGAAATTAGAACAATTTAAGATGAATTTAAGTGACTGTAGAATGCGCTTGATAGAACTAATGTACTGTCAAATACACTAAATAAATTAGGAGCATGAGTCATGCAAAATAAAAAAGCTATGTGTCGTGTCATTGATCTGTTCTTGTGCTCGATGTGAATGTGATGTGCAGGAGGTCAAAAGGTCAAATTAAATTACATGAAGCAAAAATTGGAGGGAACTGAGGTTTGTGGGGTTATTATTTTTGACAGGGACGATGCACATTAATGAGCATCGCTGTAAATGTGCCAGAATCAGACAAAATGTTCCTCTGTTCTCTGGCCAGATGTTACAATAGGCTGAGAAAAATTAAAAATAAAACTTTAAAAAAAGGTGAAGATAAAAACACAATTATTGAAATTGAAATAAAAACGATGTAACCATCAACTAGTGATAAAAAAAATAGTCAAAGTTAATAAGAAAAGAGTTCAAAGATCAATTATTAGTCCATAAAATCATAGAAATCATCATTCCAGAACATGAAGAATATATTCTGTAAAAGGAGATTATAAAGGAGCCAATTAAATAATCACACAAACAGCTCAAATCTAAATTAAACATCTAAATAGCGGTTAGTTGCAGCCCTACTACTATTATTGTATTGATGATGTGGATATTGATGATATATATTGATGCTATAACAGTAACATTGTGTTTTACTACAGATAAAATACTTTATTTAATGTTGGAGCTGAGGTTTAATAATGTAATTTATGAATAAAACTAAGTAAATCAGAGTGGGCCCAGTATGGATCCTTGTGGGACACCAGTGATGATATTATATTAAACTATTGTCTTATTGTATTGATGATGTGGATATTGATGATATATATTGATGCTGTAACAGTAACATTACAGATACTACAGATAAAGATATATATATATATATTTTATATACTTTTAGTCCGTTAATATACATATTTACCACATTTACCAGCTCTGCCAGCTCAGATTTTGCTTGTTTATAATATAACTAACCAGCTAAAATGTACAGTTATAACTACTGCATTATCAAATGTTAATTCATAGGGTGACATATTAGTAAATTGTCTGTTTTGTAACTCCATTGCAGCTTTATATACGTTATAAACATTGTGTTTTACTACAGATAAAAATACTTTATTTAGTGTTGGAGCTGAGGTTTTCTACTGTGATTTATGAAGAAAACTCAATGCTGTTATCAGAGGGTTTTGGATTTTAATTAAATTAGAGTGGGCCCAGTATGGATCCTTGTGGGACACCAGTGATGTTTTTCCATTTTTTTTTAACTGATACCAAATGATTTCACCTTTAGCCTCACCAGGAACCTCCCTTATTACTGTAACATGTTGAAATGGTATTTTTTTATAGATAAATATATAAATATATGAATAAAAGTCAATTCTGCTGCTGTATCAGGGGTTAAGTGTTTACTGGTGGAGCCGGGAATTGAAAACATGGTTCAACCTGCTTTTCCTCCTCCTGTTTTGAGCCACACTGAGCCGTGACTGGACAAAGAAACATATACTCCATGAAGCAGTATTAGGCAAATATTAGTTCAGGCATGCAAACAATAGCCTACAAAAGCATGTATTACAGGGAGCACTCGACAGGACATTAGCGGAGTCAAGCAGCAGCACAAAGGCCTATAGAACACGAAGCAAACAACGCATACAATACATATTAAACACATGAGTCACACTGAGAGGCAGGAAACACAAACCACATCGGACAACACACTCATGTACAGTAGTTCACACAGGAGACGAGTTCACAGGCTGACTGACGTTAACAAGCTAGCAGACAGGAAGTGGTTTTTCAGCGTTGGCAGATTTGACTATGAATGAGACCAGGGGTTTTAAATGAGAACTAAATGACAGGTGTGTGTTGAGTCGGCTGATGTGTGTCTCGGAGAAAGAGAGTTCCAGTCTTGTGAGGCTGTGACAGAAAAGGCCAAGCGAGTGAAGGCACTTCTCCTAAGTGAAATAATGCAGTTCTGTGTTGTAGCTGCTCCAGTGATCTGATATGATGATTGTTGTTGCGCTGACAACAATCTCTGAATGGAGTTTTCACAGATTAGAAGTCTATCTATCAGTGATGTGCACAGAGGGGAACCAATTGTTGAAAAAACATGTTTAAGTGCCCTCTTGGAGCCAAAATGTGTGCTAAACCACCCTCTAGGAGCCAGAACACTTGCTAAAGTGCCCTTTTGGGAGCTAAAAACTGTGTTAAAGTGCACCCTAAGAGCCAGAATGTGTGCTAAAGTGCCCTCTTAATAGCCAAAACGTGTGCTAAAGTGCCCTCTCGAGAGTTAAAAAATCATGTTAAAATGCCCCCTAGGAAGCAAAATGCATGAAAGTTCCCTATAGGAGCCAAAACAAATGTTAAAGTGTCCTCTCTGAGCCAAAAACATGGGCTAAAGTGCCTTCATGTTAGCCAAAACGTGTGCTAAAGTGCCCCCTACAAGCCAAAACACATGTTAAAGTGTCCTCTTTAGTGCCCTTTTTTCCTTTTCGCCCCTGCCCTGATATCTTTCATTAAAGTTACACAACAGTGGAAACTCGTTTTTTTCTTGTCGATAGTTTTAAGTGTCTGTTTATACAAAGACTATAGTGGTCTATAATATGTAGTGTGGTCAGCCTGGGACCATCATGGGCTAACCATAGTCATGTGAGAGAAAATCATTGAGTGCATCTGCATCCTGGCCACCTCAGCGGACATGTAGTTTCTTATTAATCTGAAATTGGTTCAGATTAAATTTGATCCATTTAGAGAGTCTATCAGAATTCCAAAGTAGTTAAATTCATGTTTCCCAGACACAAAAGCATCTGTCTCTGCAGGACAGTGACTGGTCTTGTTGAGGAAGACGGTTTTAGACAGATTTAGTTCCAGACGACAGTGATTGAGTCATGTTGTCACGTTGGATAAAGAGTTTGTGAGTTTGGCAGCAACTTGTGTTTTTCTGCTACCATTTATATACAGTATGGTGTCATCAGCATATGTGTGGATACCAACCTGAAGATGACAAGTCATTAATCGCTTAAATTTTAACTTTTTCCTGCTATAAATGATAATAAATATGGAAAATCTCTACTATTAAAGGTTTATGGAATTAAACTTGGTGTCAATATCAATCTATAACATACTACAGAAGTATTTACTAGATATAAAAATGCTTTAGAGAACAAGAACAAATGGACCCAAATCAGGAAAAAACAATATTATAATAAGCTGAATTATCTGCACTTGCAAAGTTTAATGATTAATAAGATAAGATGAATTAAAGATGAATGAATTGTTTGTTTTACTACGGATAAAAACACTTTAATAAGTACTGTAGCTGAGGTTTTCTCATGTAATATATGAATAAACTCGATGCTGCTATCAGGAGGGGTTATATTTAACAGGTTAGTGTAATAACTAAATTAGAATGGGCCCAGTACGGATCCATGTGGAACACCAGAGATGTTTCCTACTGTGTGATATTCTCCCCTCAACTTTTATTTAACTGATCCCAAAGGAATTTCCTCTAGCTTCTTTAGTTATAGATATAAATGAAGCTCCCTTATTACCGTAACATATTGAAATGGTATTTTTCATGGGAAAAAATGGAATTATTTAAATGAAGACTGCGTTCTTTCATCAGCTTTAAAATGTGCGTAAAAGAAAGACTCCTCTTGTTATTTCTAATCTTACAGGTAAATTCTGTGATAATAGTCCTTCAATCTTTTCCAAATGATTCCAGTTAAAATGCTTCTGCTCCTTTTGGTGGCGATTCTGAAGAATTCATGCTTTTTGCACAATAGAAGAGGCTAAATTGCCTTATTAGTTAATTTTCTAGCCTGCAGAGTCAGACTGTGATCAGGCAGCACAGTTATCATATTCAAAGATTTAGAAATTCTCTCAGGTCTGTTACTAAACATTAAATCAATGTGGAGTTCTGGTGGAGGAGGTTATCCTTTAATCAGCTGTGATAGGTCTAAGCCATCCGTTATCTGCTTAAGGGTCTTTCTAATTGACGCCTGTTTTCCCAATTGAAGTTAAAATCGCCCATAATTATCACCTTGTTCTTGAAATTACATTCTCAACATATTTTGGAACTCCTCGTAAAAAAAAAACATTGATGAGAGTGGAAAGTAAGTACAATAACGGTGAAGCAAGGGCACAGATCTCATTACATTTTAGGGGGGAATTATATATTTTCTCCATAGTATTTTCTAAGGGAGACTTCAATAAAACCACCAATGTATAGCAAATTATCTGCAGTAACCGACAGGAAGGACGAGAAGTCAGAGCCGCTGAGATGGTCACAGCCTCGTCAGAGACATCAATAATTATCTAAAACGCAGCTATAGGTTAAAATATATATTAACCAATTAAATTGCAGGTTTATTTATCAGTTTTCCTGCTATGAATGATAATGTGGAATATCTCTACAAACACAAAGGTTATTGGACTTAAACCTGGAATCAAAAGAAATCTACATGTGAGGTGACTACAGAAGAGTCAGAATCTATTTATGTTGATGTTATAGAGCAAATCTAAAATTGTGTTTTATTACAGATAAACATACTTTAAAGGGTAAAACAAGACAGAATTGACCCAATTTAGAAAAAAACAAACAAACTGATATATACTAAGAGTTCAAAGATCTATTATTTGTCCATAAAATCATAGAAATCACATTAAGGATCATTCCAGAACATGAAGAATATATTCTGTAAAAGGAGATTATAAAGGAGCCAATTAAATAATCACACAAACAGCTCAAAACTAAATTAATTATATTAATTATTTAGTGTTGGAGCTGAGGTTTAATACTGTGATTTATGAATAAAACTCAATGCTGTTATCAGGGAGTTAAGGATTTTAACAGGTTGATGTATTAAGTAAATCAGAGTGGGCCCAGTACGGATCCTTGTGGGACACCAGTGATGATATTATATTAAATTATTGTCTTATTATATTGATGATGTTGATATTGATGATATATATTGATGCTGTAACAGTAACATTGTGTTTTGCTACAGATAAAGATTAACATGTAATATATGAATCAGTGTATCAGTGTTTTTTTTAGTTAAAAAACAACTTTTAGTCCGTTAATATACATATTTACCACATTTACCAGCTCTGCCGACTCAGATTTTGCTTGTTTATAATATAACTAACCAGCTAAAATGCACAATTATAACTACTGCATTATCAAATCTTAATTTGTAGGGTGATATATTAGTAAATTGTCTGTTTTGTAACTCCATTGCAGCTTTATATACGTTATAAACTAGCAGGCTGTCCATAGACGTCGTGATTGCAAAGACAAAAGGGTAAAACCAACTGTCTCTGGCCTGTATTAAGATATTAATGTGATATATATCTTTGAAAACGCATCTGCCTTTCAGCGTCTCGAGATCGAAACACACCCTGCGGTGGACTTTAAGGGGGAAATGAAAGGACATAATGCACAGTTGAACACATGATGCATTTTTCTGTAGCCCTGTGTGTGTGTGTGTGTGTGTGTGTGTTGGCGTCGATGTACTTGACCTTGGCTGCTACAGGACATTTTGGCTCATCAGGAAAGATGATTGTTTCCCTTTTAAAAGATATTAGGAGGGCTGTATCTAAAGGAAACTGACATGGCTCCCTGCGTCCCTGATGGTTTCCACTCCGTTTCTTTTATAGTCGCTCGATAGGTGAGGGAATAGTGTCCCACCACAGTATTTATACATTAAGCAAGGTCTTCCTGCTCCAGAAACAAAAAGGAGTGGTGGTGATTGGCCCCAGAGTATAATTTCTCCCCCATGTAGACATTGGCGTGTCATCCTTTATCAATAATCACCTTGGAGGAGGGAGCGCTGCTCTTGTTCGGAGGGAGGTTGACCTCTGTGGTGATGAGGAGAGGCTGGACACCGGTCGTCTGTTACCACAGGACCACACTCCGACCTGTGCAATATCCACGGATGAGGAGGAGGAGGGGGGGGGGTCTGCGTAGTCCCTTATAGTCCACATCGAGACCAAATACAGACGGTGGCCTCTTGGCCCTGCCGCGGTTCCACTAAACCCATCTTGGATCTGTCACTTGCACCACTCGCCTGGTCGGAAAAGAAGAAGACAAACAGAAACAGAGAGGCTTTTTAGAAAAAAAAGAAAAAGTTAAAGGGAAAAAAGTCCAGATGCTCGGGCCTTGTAGTTAGAAATGGATCTTTTAATCATTTAATTAGCTGTTTTCCTGCTATAAATTATAATAAATGTGGAATATCTCTACAACCACAAAGGTTATTGTGCTTAAACCTGGTATTAAAATAAATCTACAACATGTGAGGTGACTACAGAAGAGTCAGAATCAATAGTATAGAAGTATTTTTGCAGTATTAGTGTCCAGTCTGGTGCTACAGATAAAAATGCTGTATTTACAACTTAAAACAAGACCAAACTGACCCAAATCAGGGAAATCAGCTAGATTATCTGCAATGCAAAGTTCAATATTTAATAAAATAAGAGTTCAAAGATCAATTATTTGTCCATAAAATCACAGAAATCACAGTGAGGATCATTCCAGAACATGAAGAATATATTCTGTAAGATGTTTAACCTGTTTAACCCTAAAAATGCTAAATAAAAACCTTATTCTAGGATAAACGTCCATATCACCAGAGGGTTTCCTGAAAAAACTACTAGAAATTGTCAACGTCTATGAAAACCTTAATATCTGAGCTTATGTGAAGCACATAAAATTATAAAAACATGAAATAAAGTGCATTTAAAAGGTAACATACCAACATTTTTATAAAAAAAAAAATCTGAAATTTAAAATTTTTCAGATGGTATGGGAAAAAAGAAGACATTTATGTGCTTTTTAAGAGCGTCAAAAATAAAATGGCTGATTTATTGATGTTATTGTTGACAAATCACACAATATTTAGTTGGTCACATGTTTTTATTGTTGGAGCTGAGGTTTAATACTGTGATTTATGAAGAAAAGTCAATGCTGCTATCAGAGGGTTTTGGATTTTAATTAAATTAGAGTGGGCCCAGTACGGATCCTTGTGGGACACCAGTGATGTTTACTGCTTTGTGATGTTTTTCCATTTTTTTTAACTGATACCAAATGATTTTACCTTTAGTCTCACCAGTTATAGATATAAAGGAACCTCCCTTATTACAGTAACATGTTGAAATGAGATAAAAAATACTTTATTTAATGTTGGAGCTGAGGTTTTCTACTGTGATTTATGAATAAAACTCAATGCTGCTATCAAGGAGTTTTGGATTTTAACAGGTTAATGTATTAAGTAAATCAGAGTGGGCCCAGTACGGATCCTTGTGGGACACCAGTGATGATATTATATTAAATTATTTTCTTATTGTATTGATGATGTGGATATTGATGATATATATTGATGCTGTAACAGTAACATTGTGTTTTACTACAGATATAAAGATTAACATCGAATATATGAATTAAATCAGAGCGGATCCATTATGGATCCCTGTGGGACACCAGCGGAACGTCCCTTGTTACAGTAATGTGTTAAACTGTATTTTTCATGGAACAATTTAGACATAATGGACTTTTTTAAAGCAAGACTCTATTGTTTCATCAGCTTTAAAATGTCGGTAAAGGAAGAACGTTTTTAAAGGCTTTTTAAAATATTTTTTCCATTGATAAGTGCCTTTTGTTTTATTTTTCCCTTTTTTACTTTTGTCATTAAGCACCATCTTGACAAAGAGATTTAGTTCCAAGCAGCACTTCTACTTCATTGGTTTTTCATACTAGTATTATTATATTTAGTGTTGTAGCTGAGGATTTCTCATGTGATATGTGAATAAAACTCACAGGGTTTTTGGAGTTTAACAGGTTAAAGCCATTATCTGATTGCAGTACATTTACATTTGCTCTGCGTGTTGCTGCAAAAAAAATAAAAAAAAACCTAAAAACATGCGAATGAATGAGCAGCGTGAGGCGGAGCGAGGAAGTTGCGCATCCATTCCACATAATAGCCCCCGTCTTCTAATGCGATGTGACACTGAATACTACACACAGAGAAACAAGTAACCTCAAATTGGGTTATTCTTCCTACCTGCCAGTAATCCAGTTGATAAGCACTATACATGTAGATTTCTGGGGAGCGGAGAAATCAGATTACCCCGAGCTGAACTGGGATTTTCGGTCTAAATTGGCTGTTGTTCCCCGGGTCTCTCATTCTGTCAAGATGAATGAGGGGAAATAAATGATTTGACTTTGCACCAGATAAATTGTCTGCACAGGAGCACGCGGTAAGGTAAGGAAAACAAACACGGGGTGGATCCAGCATGCAGAGATGCATCACTGTTTATACATACAGTAAAATATGAGGGAAAGAAATGCACAGAATGGTTAGATGATTCATGGAAAGTTATCTCAGAGGAGATAAACTAATCTAGATGCAGGATTCCTTCACTCATCTTCCAACGTGTAACATTTTAGGCCAAACAGGTGAAAACGGAAGAAACTCTAAGTGTTAGCGAGACCTTTGTCGAACGACAAAGACAAATCTGGTGTCGCGGATGACCAGCGGGGGGAAAAAAAAGAAACGACAACAACAACAGGGCTCTCCAATGAGCCTATAAGTAACTGAACCAGGATTGATCTGTTTCATAAAGCCAAACCAGAGTTAATGAGACTTTCAGCCTCTGTTTAACAAGATATAAGAGTTTACAGCCGGAGCTCCGTGAGGCTAAATGCTAACGCTAGTGTGCTGACATGCTCACAATAACAAAATCGGCATGTTAACATGCTAACATTTGCTAATTAGCGCAAAAGAATAAGGCTGATGGAGCTTTTTTGCAGGAATTTGGATAAAGTTAAGTTGAAATTTTGATCTGATCATGACACTGCTACATTTAGCCTGTTAGCATGTTTACATATGCTAATTAGCACAAAAGAATAAGGCTGATGGAGCTTTTTTGCAGGTATTTGGGCAAAGTAAATTGAAATTTTGATCTGATGACGACACTACGTTAAAAATCTGAATTTTCCCAAAGATGGAAGTCATGCTAACATGCTCACAATGACACAATTAGCATGTTAGCATGCTTATATTTGCTAAGTAGTGCATAAATAAGGCTGACGGAAGAACATTTTTTGCTGTTTTTACAGGTATTTGGACAAAGTAAACTGAAATTTCCACCTGATGATGAAAAATCTGAATATTCCCAAAGTTGCAAGTCATGAGGGAACATGGATTGTGAATGTTTATAAACATATAAATCTGTAGAGTACTTTTTATGACATTTAAAGATAAAGCAAATGTTATAAACCATGTTTACTATGAGGACTTAAGAGATTTTAAGTTTGTGAAAATACCATAAATTAAGTAAATCTGTCTCCTAGAAATGATATTATATACCAGTAAATTGTTTTCCCAGATGTTTCATTGACAAACATAATTGCTGCAGGGATTATTTTCACAGTTGTTTTTTTTTTTCAAAAGAACGAAGCTACACGTGTCCTTGGACACGATAATTAACCCCAAAATGATGTGTGAATGATTATATAATTAGATCCTGAGCATGTTGGCACCTTGCCTGCTAAACACCACCATCAGTGGATGAATGTGTGTAAATGGGTGAACGTTGACATGTGGTGTGAAGCGACTTTGAGTCGTCGTTGGAAGACTAGAAAGGGTTTTTTAAAGAAAGATCTTAAAACAAAATGTGAAAAAAGATGTGTTCAATGTTAGACTGTGTTTAAAAAAGATACAGATACTAAACTGTGGTGAGGAAAAATGTTAAATGTGAACAAATATGTTTAAAACAGATGTTAAAATGTTCTGTTAGGCTAAATGCTAACGCTAGTGTGCTGACATGCTCACAATAACAAAACCTGCATGTTAACATGCTAACATTGGCTAATTAGCTTTTTTGCAGGAATTTGGATAAAGTTATGATCTGATCATGACACTGCATGAAAAATCTAAATATACCCAAAGATGGAAGTCATGCTAACATGCTCGCAATAACACATTTAGCATGTTACCATGTTAAAAACATTCAGATGTTAAACTGTTTTTAAAAAGTACAGATGTTGAAATGTGTTTAGAACATACAGATGCTAAAAAGTGGTCAATAAAAAAAAGTTAAAATATGAAAAAATATGTTAAAACACGTGTTGAACTGTGTTTTAAAAGATGCTAAAATATACAGATGTTAAAATGTGTTCAAGAATGTTGAAAACATACAGATGTTAAACTGTGTTTAAAACATACAGATGTTCAAATGTGTTGAACACAGATACTAAAATGTGGTAAAGAAAAAGATTAAAATGCGAAAAATATATGTTAAAAACAGACATTAAACTGTGTTTTAAAAGATGTTAAAAACATACAGATGTTAAAATATCTTTAAAACATACATTTGTCAAAAAAATGGTTAAAGACAGATGTTAAAAGATGTTGAAAACATACAGATGTTCAATTGTGTTAAAAACAATGTTAAAAACATACAGATACTAAAATGTGGTAAAGAAAAATGTTTAAAAAACATGTTGAAAACATACAGATGCTTCTGTATCAGGGTTTTTTGGGATTTTACCAGTTTAAACCTCCTTTATGAAACAGAATTCCCTAAAAATAAACCAGTTTTTAGAGACACGTTCCTGTTTGATTATTCTAAGTAGAACCGGATCGTTAGCGTTCTTTAGCTAGAAACCGTTAGCCGGGAACATTAAAGCTGCGTGGATGAAGGTGTGATTGGCAGCAGCAGCATCTCTTTATGATTTATGTCGTGATTCTCCCACAGTCTCAGCCTCTTCTCTCC
This sequence comes from Lepturacanthus savala, assembly GCA_030544235.1. Lineage (NCBI taxonomy): Eukaryota > Metazoa > Chordata > Actinopteri > Scombriformes > Trichiuridae > Lepturacanthus > Lepturacanthus savala. The sequence continues at coordinate 2,515,805 of CM060480.1, read as the reverse complement.
TGTTTTTTATTTTTTTTTTGTTGTATTTCCTAACATGACACATGAATCCCCGGTGGCCTTGGGAATCAGACAACCCAGGTGCAACACTAATATCCTCCCAGTATCCAAACATTTCCTTTAAAAGTAACTGGCATGTTGGGGCCCATAAATTAGAGGCGAACGCTGCTCAAGATGTCTGGCTTCCAATAAGACCGTACCCAGAGCAATAAACTTTGACATTGCTGCTTGAAAAATGCCTGCCCTTTTTCATTGTCAAGTGTTACAAATTGATGAAATGAGTTCATCGATGTTCCCCCGGTCATTATCTCTCCAGTGGCACTTTGTTTTACAGACAGTGGGAAGAAGGAAAAAAAAAAAAAAGGGGACAGTGCAGATTAGAGGCCCGGGCACAGTTTATCAAACAAAATCTAATATCATCCATAAGAGAGGAATCTGGAAATCAATACTTCATTACTAAATTGTTAGTGGGGATGAAGAGTAATTGTGTGAGTTCAGAGATGTGTCTCGGCGGCCGGGGCATAGGAAGTTCAATGTCACCCGGGAAGTGATAAGTAAAGGCACTGATGGGAAGAAACGTTTCTGTAATGGGGGGTTGGAGGGAGGATCTGAGCCCGGGAACAGACAATAGACACTGGTTTGCCATTGATTGGTCCACAGCTATAAAGACGGAATGGTTTAAAGCTGCAGAGAGAGAGAGAGAGAGAAGGAAAGAAGAGTCACCAGCTCCTGAGTTTACCCTTGCTTTGTCGCCATTTTTTTTTTTTTTTGTGCATTGCGTAAAGTCTTCTTCTTCTTCTTCTGGGGTCACGCTGATCAATCGTCCTGCACAATTGCGTCCTGACAGACAAAAGTGCAATGACAAAACTCTGCGAAAAACGGACGAACGCTAATGACACAGTGTTAAATTCATCAGACGAGAGCAGACGGAATAAATTCATGGACGAAAAACAAGACAAAATCAACGTCCTTAACCTCCGACCGCGACGGAATGAACACGCATTTTTCTTTGGTGAACAAAGACGAGACGAAATCTGCTTTATTAAATGAAAACTTGATGAAATGTTCTCTTTTTTTTTGGTCACAGACTTTTAAAATTACAATCAAAAAAGTGCCTCAGTTGTATTTCTGCATGGTGCATCCATCAGTGCTGTCGGCACTAAATGCGGCGACTAATCTCTGCTACTGTTTTAATCTGCTGGTTTACACACTTTATTAAACTTTTAAACATTTAACCACTACATTATGATGATGAGAGCTGTGAGAGTCAACCAAAAAAGTATAATTCTGGGCCAGAAAATTAACTAAAAGACACAAAAAATAATAATAATCTTAAAGGTTTTACAGTGTAATCAATTAATAATGGTACAATGGGAAGTTTCTGGTGACATCTAGTGGTGACATTGCAGATTGCAACCAATTAAATTACCCAAATATGTAGGAGGAGCTATGGCAGCTGTGAAAAATGGTGGAAGGATCCATTTATTGGTTTTGTCCATTCCAGGCTCCTGTAGAAACATGGCGGAAAAAACGCTCTATTAAAAAAAAAGCTAAATAAAAGAAGCTAAAATGGTGAAATTGTTGCTGTATATCACTATCTTTGATTAATTTCATCAATCATATCTGTTTAATGATGGATTTCAGCTGTGGGTGAAACCATGGCGACAGGTGGAAAGGGTTCATTAAAGCTGCATTAGCTGAAAACTTATTGTCACACAGCAGCTGTTTATACATCCTTCAGTTCCTGAGTGACATTAGCGTTTACTCGGAGTCTTGTTTGTATCCACCAGATGAATCTAAGTCCAATATTCACTCTCATTTTAGCTGCTGCTTTTGTCTGCAGCAACTCCTGAGGGAAATAAAGAGGCTCTGTTGCTGCTAAATGCTCCGCTATGTTCCGTTAGCGAGTCGCTAACGCTGTCTGTTTGTGTTGCGTAGCTCCGGCTGCAGAACACAGCAGCTTTTTAGAGTTTTTATCCGAAACAGCTGCAGGTTACGTCTGGAAATGATGCTGACGAGAGCCGGGAGAGTGAACCGCAACAGCACGGACCAGAATTTAAATTTTCACTGAGCCATTTTAACATGAAATAGTTGATAAACACAAGCGTTTTATCGCCGATGCTAATTAAAGATCCATTCAGGTGCTGCTATTGTGCTTGGCAGCTCACTGGAAAGTTTCCACTAGACTAATTTAAGAAGAACTTTAATTAGTATCACTGCTAACACCTGTGTTCACCTGCCATTTCATTTCAATATGGCTGCTGTGAAAAAGGTCCAATGCTTTTATTCCTTATTGTTGAAGCATCAGCGTTAGAAAAGTTTGCCGTAAACAGGAAAATTCTTAAAAACACTTCCTCAAATTCACAAAAAAAAGAGTTACGCTTGCTTGTTTAGTTCTTTTTTTAAAAATATGAGACCGAAACAACTTCATAGCAAACATTTAATTCTCATAGATAATTAGCTACTTCTTCTATTTTATAACTAAATTAGGCTTTCAATGATCTAGTTTATTCAGTTGATGGAAACATTTTATTTTTCTGTGAGATTTTAAAAGTTTGTCTAAAATTTGCTTGACAAGTCATTTTGATTGATGTTGGTTTTAATAAACGACTGCAGCATTTAAAATGTACAGAAATAGGCAAATAACCTAATAACTGTCCAATAATGTAATAAAAGTGCTGAAAATTGACAAATAATGTTTGGCAAGATGAGAAAAGTCCAAAACATTTATAAAATACAGTTTTAAAAGCATTCATCAGGTCTCCCAAAAATGGTTTAATGTCATCTGAAAGTCCATTTTTACCAGTTTCTTTTACAAAAAACATGGAATATGCCAAACTTTTTACTGATTTTTAATATTTAATCCACCTAGAATATAAAATTTGTTGATAGCATGTGTGTTTTTTAATTTTAAAACCTTTTTAAGACAGTTAAACTATCTGGTACCAAGTTTTTTGGGTTTATACCACATGATATTTTCGATATTATCCCACATTACAGCCTTTGCTGCTATATCCTCACTAAAGTTGAGATTGGTGATTAGAATTTTAAAGAAGAAGAAGAAATTTAAACTGTTATCTTTGCATGATCTAGTTTTAAAACTAGTTTTGTATGTCCATATCTTAACTAATATACGTTTTGTCTACTAAGACTATAGAAAATCTACACTTTTCTATAGGAATACATATTAATGATGCCGATGAGAGCCGTGGGAGTCAACCAAAAAAACAAAAGTGAACTATAAAAAGCACAGAAACTCTCTGTAATCTTCATTTTTGTGATTATCACTGCTTCTGATCCATTGTTAATATATAAAAAAAAGTGGATTACAGCAGCTTTAAGGCCTCAGACCTTAGAATAAAACACAGATTATAATGGAAGCGCAGGGAAGTAAAACCAGAGTCTTAATATTCTCACACCTTTCATCTGAGGTGTGTGTAAATATCCAGCGCAGCAATTTCTACAGATGGAGTGTTTTTCTAATTAACAAAAACACCGCTTCGCTTACACATCAAAACCCGGTGGCAGCAGTGATATAACAAGCCGCTAGAATCCGGATCCTCTGGTTCTATAACACGTTTGAGTGTTCAGCAAGTCTCTCTGCTCCATTTTAAAAAAGGAGCCTTTCTCCACGTCGTTGACAAGAGATAAACATTTTTATTTTATTTTTTTTGTGTGTTTTTTGACGTGGGAGAAGTGAAGCTGACAGTCCGGTAACGGGGGCCGTTCGCTAATGATTTTTGAGCAGCCCCCGACTGAGTCCTAAATGTCTGCGATATCCATAAACAACTCTATACTGTCCAATTAGGCAGACAGAGATGTACTGGGCTGTCAGGCAGATTTGCATGGCTAAGCACCTGAGATCCGGAGGATGATGAGGGGGATGGTTCACCGGCCAGAGAGGGAACGTGCACAATGGATGACTTTCATTACGCCATTACCGCTCCACGCACACACTCGTCCAATTACTGCCGGGATTAATTGATCATCCTACCTTTACTTTTTTCTTCTTCTTTTCCAGCACCGGTGTGTGTGTGTGTGTTTTTCTGTAGAAACTAAACTGCACAACCCGCTGCTTTTATTCTTTCTTGGGTTTAAAAAAACAAAAGCGATGGGAGAAGGGCGGCCATTTGTATACAATGGGAATAATTAGGATTTATGTGCATGCTAGGAGCCAAAACATGTGCTAAAGTGCCCTCTTGGAACCCAAAACATGTTCTGAGGTACCCTCTAGAGCCAAAAGATGTGCTAAACTTTCTAAAATGCCCTCTAGGAAGGCAACACATCTACTAAAGTGCCCTCTAGGACCCAAAACAGATCCTAAAGAGCATGCATGGCAGCCAAAACAAATACTAAAGTGTCCTCTAGGAGCAAAAACATGTGTTAAAGTTCCCTCTTGGAAGCAGAAATGTGTACTAAAGTGCCCTCTAGGAGCCAAAATATGTGCTAAAGTACCCTCTAGAAAGCCAAAACGTGTTAAAGTGCCCTCTTGGAACCCAAAACATGTTCTGAGGTACCCTTTAGAAAGCCAAAAGATGTGCTTTCTAAAATGCCCTCTAGGAAGCCAAAACATATACTAAAGTGTCCTCTCTGAGCCAAAACATGTGTTAAAGTTCCCTCTTGGAAGCAGAAATGTGTACTAAAGTGCCCTCTAGGAGCCAAAACATGTTCTAAAATGCCCTCTAGGAGCCAAAACATATACTAAAGTGTCCTCTCTGAGCCAAAACATGTGTTAAAGTTCCCTCTTGGAAGCAGAAATGTGTACTAAAGTACCCTCTAGGAGCCAAAACATATACTAAAGTACCCTCTAGGACCCAAAACAGATCCTAAAGAGCATGCATGACAGCCAAAACAAATACTAAAATGCCCTCTAGGAGCCAAAACATATACTAAAGTACCTCTAGAAGCCAAAACATGTGCTAAAGTGCCCTCTTGGAACCTGAAACTTGGTCTGAGGTACCATTTAGAAAGCCAAAAGATGTGCTAAACTTTCTAAAATGCCCTCTAGGAAGCCAAAACAAGTGACCCAGAGTGAGCCAAAATGTGTGCTAAAATGCAAAATTTCCCTCCTGGAACCCAAATCACACTCTAAGGTACCCCCTAGAAAGCCAAAACATGTGCTAAAGTGCCCTGTAGGAGCCAAAACGTTCTAAAATGCCCTCTTGGAAGCCAAAACATATACTAAAGTGTCCTCTAAGAGCCAAAATGTGTGCTAAAGTGCTAAATTTCTGAAGAGCTGTAGAACATGTGCTAAAGTGCCCTCTTGGGACCCCAAACATGTTCTAAGGTACCTTCTAGAAATCCAAAACATATGCTAAAGTGTCCTCTAGGAGCAAAAACTTGCTAAATTAACCTCTAGGAGCCAAAATGTGTGCTAAAGTTCCCTTTTGGAAGCAGAAATGTGTACTAAAGTGCCCTCTAGAAGCCAAAACATGTGCTAAAGTGCCCTCTTGGAACCCGAAACATGGTGTGAGGTACCCTCTAGAAAGCCAAAAGATGTGCTAAACTTTCTAAAATGCTCTCTAGGAATCCAACACATATACTAAAGTGTCCTCTAGGAGCCAAAATGGATGCTAAAGTGCCCTCTTGGGAGCCAAAAGTTGTGCTTAAGTGCCCTCTAGGAGCCAAAATGTGTGCTAAAGTGCAAAATTTCTCAAGAGCTCTAAAACATGTGCTAAAGTGCCCTCCTGGAACCCAAATCACACTCTAAGGTACCCTCTAGAAAGCCAAAACATGTGCTAAAGTGCCCTGTAGGAGCCACAACGATCTAAAATGCCTTCTAGGAAGCCAAAACATATACTAAAGTGTCCTCTAGGAGCCAGAACATATACAAAAGTACCCTCTTGGAGCCCAAATGTGTGCTAAAGTGGCCTCTGGGAAGCCAAAATTTATGCTAAATTAACCTCTAGGAGCCAAACTGTATGCTAAAGTGCCCCCTAAGGCACTTTATATGTGCCCTTCTTTTTGTGTGTTATTTTTGTATTTTTTCCCTTCATTACCAACTAAACTACACAACCTGCTGGTTCCTTCTGTCCTGGGTTTACAGCCACAAAAAACAGGAGTCTGAGGGACATTTTGAGATAAAACAACAACAACAACAACAACAACGCGAGGCGGCCATTTGCAGGATCACATACATTGTGAATAATTAGAATTTATGTGCACTCGTCAATCCCGGCCTCGTCCTCCTCCTCCGTGGAGCCGTCAGTGGTCAGGAGGTTCACCGGAGCATGACTCATCCCTGAGTGTGTTTGATCAGAATGAATTATGCCTTTTAGATTCATTATGGCACTTTATTCCTCCTCTCTGTCCTCCTCCCTCGTCCGTTCGGCACCGGAGGGGGGAATGAAACGTACAAGACAGGCTACATATTTTATTGTGTGCACGCTGTCATGCACACATAGTTAGGGATAAGAGAGGCTTCTTTTTTTTTTTGCCTATAGCTACTCATCACAGAAAAGCAACATATGGACGTTTCCTTTGGTGCAAAGTGAATTTACTCAAGTACAATTTTACAGGCAAACATGGCAAACATGTGTTAAAGTGCCCTCTAGGAGCAGAAATATGTGTAAAAGTGCCTTCTAGGAGGAAAAATATGTGTTAAAGTGCCCTCTAGGATCCAAAACAGATCCTAAAGAGCCTTCATGGCAGCCAAAATTCATGCTAAAGTGCCCTATAGTGAGCTAAAATGTGTGCTAAAGTGTCCTCTAGGAGCCAAAATTCAAGCTAAGGTGCCCTCCAGGAGCTAAAACATGTGCTAAAGTGCCCTATAGTGAGCTAAAAGGTGTGCTAAAGTGCCCTCTAGGAGGCAAAATGTGTGCTAAAGTGCCCTCTATGCCAAAACATATCCTAAAGAGCCTCCATGGCAGCCAAAATGGATGCTAAAGTGCCCTCCAGGAGCTAAAACATGTGCTAAAGTGCCCTATAGTGAGCTAAAATGTGTGCTAAAGTGTCCTCTAGGAGCCAAAATTCAAGCTAAGGTGCCCTCCAGGAGCTAAAACATGTGCTAAAGTGCCCTATAGTGAGCTAAAAGGTGTGCTAAAGTGCCCTATAGTGAGCTAAAAGGTGTGCTAAAGTGCCCTCTAGGAGGCAAAATGTGTGCTAAAGTGCCCTCTATGACAAAACATATCCTAAAGAGCCTCCATGGCAGCCAAAATGTGTGCTAAAGTGCCCTCTAGTAACTGAAACATGTGCTAAAGTGCCCTCTAGTAACTGAAACATGTGCTAAAGTGCCCTTTAGGGAGCTGAAACACACACTAAAGTGCCCTCTATGAGCCAAAATGTGCTTTAAAGAACCCTCTAGGAGCCAAAACAACACCATTTTTTAATAAATCAGTGCAGTTGTATCTTCAGAGACACATTTAGCTAAATATTCACTCAGATGGGTTTAAATAAATCCATCCTCAAGGCCAAAAAGAGGTAAAACTCTCCAATATTTCTCAAAAAACAACACACAAAGATTAAGGAATAATTTTGTGAAAATGAATGCTAATTTATGGAGCAGAACTGCTTTTTATCTCCCACACAATCGATCATTGAAGACCCTCAGACTCTTCCTGTGACCCTCATGAAGCAGGTCAGACTCATTTAGCTCCACCTCCAACAGCTCCATAATTAAAACGCTGCTTCCACATTAAAACTGTTTTAATGCGTCAGACACAGATTCCTGCAAAAATCATCATTTTACTTCAGTTCTTTTCAGTGTATTTAGCTGATTATACATCTATACTTCAACTGTAATAGGATTATGGATGACAGAATGTATTGATATTTTTATTTAAATACATTAAATATCCCTGAATATTTGTAATTTCAGTTCACAGTAAAGTATCTACGTTTCTAATTTACACACTTAATTTACAAAACAGGAAAATTTTGAGTAAAACCGTGAAATTTCAACACTTTAATAATCTTAACGAGTCCAAAAATGTTGTTTTTGGCTAAATTAATCCAATATTGAGGACAATTATCTTGAAATATCTTATTCTATTGGCTGATAATTCTGCTTATTTCAGTTTGTTTGGTCAGTTTCTTAAAATACGAGTACATTTTTTGAGTTTTTATCTCATAATAATTATGACTTTTTGTCTCATATTTTGTAGAAAAAAACTTGAAATAAGCAAAATTATCTGCCAATTTAAAGGAATTCTACTCGATATTTGACTTTTATTTGTAATTTCACTGCACAGGATTAAAAAATGAAGGAATTTTACTTGTAATGAAGTAGTTTTCCAACCTGATACTGATATTTTTACTTAAATAAAGCCTCTAAGTGCATGTTCTACCACTGATTATCACTGAATATCCCTGAATATTTGGTATATTAGTACAAAGTAAAGTATCTACGTTTCTAATTTACACAATTAATTTACAAAACAGGAAAATTTTGAGTAAAAAAGTGAAATTTCAACACTTTAATAATCTTAACGAGTCCAAAACTGTTGTTTTTGGCTAAATTAATCCAATATTGAGGACAATTGTCTTAAAATATCACTGAATATTTGGAATATTAGTTCACAGGATTAAAAAAATGAAGGAATTTTACTTGTAATGAAGTATTTTTCCAACCTGATACTGATATTTCTACTTAAATAAAGCCTCTAAGTGCATGTTCCACCACTGATTATCACTGAATATCCCTGAATATTTGGAATATTAGTTCACAGTAAAGTATCTAACTTTCTAATTTACACAATTAATTTACCTTTAATTTACAAAACAGGAAAATTTTGAGTAAAACAGTGAAATTTCAACACTTTAATAATCTTAACGAGTCCAAAACTGTTGTTTTTGGCTAAATTAATCCAATATTGAGGACAATTATCTTGAAATATCTTATTCTATTGGCTGATAATTCTGCTTATTTCAGTTCGTTTGGTCAGTTTCTTAAAATACGAGTACATTTTTTGACTTTTTATCTCATAATTATGACTTTTTGTCTCATATTTTGTAGAAAAAAACTTGAAATAAGCAAAATTATCTGCCAATTTAAAGGAATTCTACTCGATATTTGACTTTTATTTGTAATTTCACTGCACAGGATTAAAAAATGAAGAGATTTTACTTGTAATTAAGTATTTTTTTATATAGTTTATCACTAGTACAGTAGTTTTTGGATATTTTTACTTAAATAAAGCCTCTAAGTGCATGTTCCACCACTGATTATCACTGAATATTCCTGAATATTTGGAATATTAGTTCACAGTAAAGTATCTAAGTTTCTAATTTACACAATTAATTTACAAAACAGGAAAATTTTGAGTAAAAAAGTGAAATTTCAACACTTTAATAATCTTAACGAGTCCAAAACTGTTGTTTTTGGCTAAATTAATCCAATATTGAGGACAATTGTCTTGAAATATCTTATTCTATTGGCTGATAATTCTGCTTATTTCAGTTCGTTTGGTCAGTTTCTTAAAATACGAGTACATTTTTTGAGTTTTTATCTCATAATTATGACTTTTTGTCTCATAATTTGTAGAAAAAAACTTGAAATAAGCAAAATTATCTGCCAATTTAAAAGAATTCTACTCGATATTTGACTTTTATTTGTAATTTCACTGCACAGGATTAAAAAATGAAGGAATTTTACTTGTAATGAAGTATTTTTCCAACCTGATATTGATATTTCTACTTAAATAAAGCCTCTAAGTGCATGTTCCACCACTGATTATCATTGAATATTCCTGAATATTTGGTATATTAGTACAAAGTAAAGTATCTAAGTTTCTAATTTACACAATTAATTTACAAAACAGGAAAATTTTGAGTAAAACAGTGAAATTTCAACACTTTAATAATCTTAACGAGTCCAAAAATGTTGTTTTTGGCTAAATTAATCCAATATTGAGGACAATTATCTTGAAATATCCCTGAATATTTGGAATATTAGTTCACAGGATTAAAAAATGAAGGAATTTTACTTGTAATGAAGTATTTTTCCAACCTGATATTGATATTTTTACTTAAATAAAGCCTCTAAGTGCATGTTCCACCACTGATTATCACTGAATATCTCTGAATATTTGTACTTTCAGCCTTAAATTCCTTGCAGGACCCATTTGTCGGAGCCATCTTGCAGATAATTTGTAAAAAAATAATAAAAAGGATCCCAACTGGAAGACTTCAAACGTGGCATCATTGAAACCACTTTAATATGACAAAAATCTAATTGAACTCATGCTGTTTGGTGTACAGGACGATGACAAGTGCTAATGGGATCATTTAAGATCATTTAAAATACAAACGAGTCCTGGCTTTCTGTTCATTAATTACCGCTAATTATGCGAGCAGCTCGGCCTGATTGTTGAACATCAGGCTGAACTATGGCGGACGGATGAATAAACATGTGATTTGATGCTTCATCTGCACCAGAAAAGGAGGATTTGCTGCAAAAAATAGAGTCAAAAGAGTAAAAATGTCCGTTTTTTTCCCTCATTGGGATTTGAGGAGAATCAGCCTCAGCTTCATTTAGACAGAAGCTGATTGCATCGACTCATTTCTGCATTTTTAATTGTTTTTTTTTGCCTCCGGGGAAAAAGAGGCCGAAACAGAAAAAGTTCAGGAATCTGTGATGCAACGAGCTGCTGGATTTCATGTCCTGTCAAGTCTTCTGGTTAATAATGATCCACGTTTAGCTAAAATACAGATTTTCATTCATAAAGAAGTGATTTATAGAATAATTATGAGTGAAACATTTCATATATACACACTAAAAGAAAATGTGATAGAATTCTGAGCAAATTCTGTCACGAAAATACAAATAAATCTCTTTTATTTTAGCAAATATATGTAAATAAATGTATAAAGATGTGATATAAATGGAATAAAAAGGCTGTTTTCATTTCAGGACGTTAATAACCTGTTAATTATGTGTTATAATGCTATTATTAACACTTATAAGATGCTTATTGTGCTTTATTAAGACTATATAAGTGTTAATAATAGCATAATAAAGCTGTTATAAGTCATTATAAGATGCTTATTATGTATTATTAAGACTATATAAGTGTTAATAATAGGATTATAACATCCTATGACATCCTGAAATAAAAAAACAGCCTTTTTATTCCATTTATATCACATCTTTATACATTTATTTATATATATTCGTTAAATCAAATGACAAATAAACATGTTTTTGTATAGATAATAGATAATAAAGCTGTTATAAGATGAAAATTAACATTATTCTGCATTAATATGTGTTAATAATATCAGTGTAAAACAGTTTATTGACGTCCTGAAATGAAAAAAGTCATTTTAATCTTTTTATATCACATCTCTGGTCGTATTTATTTATATATATTTACTAAAATAAATGATAAAAACTATATTTATTTGTATTTTTGTGACTGAATTCACATAATATCTGCATAAAACTAAAAAAAATATGTTATATTAGGATGATTAGTTTATAGATAAGTCATTATAAGATGCTTATTATGTATTATTAAGACTATATAAGGACTTATAACAGTTTTATTATCTATTATCTATACAAAAACATGTTAATTTGTCATTTGATTTAACAAATATATATAAATAAATGTATAAAGATGTGATATAAATGGAATAGGTTGTTGAAAAAGGTTGTTTTTTTATTTCAGGATGTCATAGGATGTTATAATCCTATTATTAACACTTATATAGTCTTAATAAAGCACAATAAGCATCTTATAATGACTTTATTATCTATAAATTAATGACCCTAATATAAGATATTTCCCATTTTTGTCCTAAATCAGCTATTTCTTTTAGTTTTATGCAGATATTATGTGAATTCAGTCACAAAAATACAAATAAATATAGTTTTTATTATTTATTTTAGCAAATATATATAAATAAATACGACCAGAGGAATAAAAAGGTTGTTTTTTATATATCAGGACGTCAATAACCTGTTAACTATGTGTTATAATCCTATTATTAACACATATATAGTCTTAATAAAGCATCTTATAATGACTTTATTATCTGAAAAGTAATATATTAATATAAAATATCAGGTTTTCCTTTTTAGTTTTGTGCAGATATCAGTAGAAAATGTGATTGAAATACATTTAATGACGTCAATAACCTGTTAACTGTGTTTTACAATGATATTATTAACATTTACATGTTAATAATCACCTTATAAGGACTTATAACTTCTTATCTGATTTTGACATAAAAATACAAAGGAATGTATTTTTTATGACCAGAGATGTGATCTAAAAGCATTAAAATGCCTTTTTTCCTGTTATCTAATGCTCTTATTAACACTTTTATAGTATACGGGTGTTTTTTTCATAAAGAAGTGATCTCTGGGATCATTAGAAGTGGTCAATCCTTTATTTTAGTGGTTGTTTTCAGGCCTTCATCAGTAATCAAGGGTTAATTTCACACCTCAGTGAATCTCTGCCTTAATCTCTATTCAGTGTAATTAAATCTGTCCAATAAACTGAGCTCTTTTCCTCTTTGTTCTCTTCCCCATCTCCTGCTCCCTCGCTCTTCTTTTTTTTATTGTTTTACACCCATCACATCTCATCCCCTGAACTACGAGGCCTTGACAGGCAGAATCTTTCCCGAAAATTAAAACATTCCTGTTCGAGGTTGTGAGGAGGGGAAAAAAGGAAAAAGGAAGGCGACACATCCACTGTCTGTGTTACTTTCTGTTTTTCTTCCCCCCTCTCTCATTTCAGCAGAATGGAATGTGCAGATCTGACCCTGTCAATCAGGCGGCTGACAGGTTTAATGACGACGTGGCCTCTGCACGTTCACGGCTAAATAGGAATGCAAATAATAGAGAGCTGGGCCTCTTATAAATGCTAATCAAGACCACTAATCAACTGACAGATCCACACAGAGTCGAACTTTTCCCTTTTATTTCAAACCCTCACGCGTCTTTTTTTAGTTTTAAATTAAAATACGAACCAAACTCAATGATTTTTAGGTGAATAATGCAGATAAATGTCCTTGTAATACACGTCTGTGGTTGATTATTAACATTATTATATGTTAATGAGACTATTGGACCTTTAAAAGTGGGCGTGTCCCAGCATGATGACTCGTTTTGATTGACAGGTGGACGTCACGATGTTATTGGCTGAAATGAGCAAAATGATCAGTCACATGTTTTTCTATGCTATTATTAACACTTATAACACATAATAATGTTAATTATCAACCTCTAAGGACTTCTAATGACCTTATTATCTATTAAATAATGATCCTAATAGAAGATATTTCACATTTTGTTACTTAAATCCACTAATGTTTTAGTTGCATGGATATATTATGTGTAACATCATGAATTTTTATCTCATTTTGACTTAAAAATACAAATATTTGTCATTTATGACAAATATTTTATTATAAATACGACCAGAGATGTGATATAAAATGATTTAAATGACTTTTTCCATTTCAGGACATCAATAACCTGTTAACTATGTATTATAATGCTATTATTAACACATATAGGCTTATTAATGCATAATAATGTTAATAATCATCTTATAACAGCCTTATTATCTATTAACTAACGACCCTAATATAACGTATTTAAATTACTTTTCTCATTTCAGGGCGTCTATAAATGTTATACAACACTTATATAGGCTTATTAATGCATAATAATGTTAATAATCATCTTATATAGGCTTATTAATGCATAATGATGTTAATAATCATCTTATATAGGCTTATTAATGCATAATAATGTTAATAATCATCTTATATAGGCTTATTAATGCATAATAATGTTAATAATCGTCTTATATAGGCTTATTAATGCATAATAATGTTAATAATCGTCTTATATAGCCTTATTAATGCATAATAATGTTAATAATCGTCTTATATAGCCTTATTAATGCATAATAATGTTAATAATCATCTTATATAGGCTTATTAATGCATAATAATGTTAATAATCATCTTATATAGGCTTATTAATGCATAATAATTTTAATAATCATCTTATATAGGCTTATTAATGCATAATAATGTTAATAATCATCTTATAATGACCTTATTAATGCATAATAATGTTAATAATCATCTTATAATGACCTTATTAATGCATAATAATGTTAATAATCATCTTATATAGGCTTATTAATGCATAATAATGTCAATAATCATCTTATATAGGCTTATTAATGCATAATAATGTTAATAATCATCTTATATAGGCTTATTAATGCATAATAATGTTAATAATCATCTTATAATGACCTTATTAATGCATAATAATGTTAATAATCATCTTATATAGGCTTATTAATGCATAATAATGTTAATAATCATCTTATATAGGCTTATTAATGCATAATAATGTTAATAATCATCTTATAATGACCTTATTAATGCATAATAATGTTAATAATCATCTTATATAGCCTTATTAATGCATAATAATGTTAATAATCATCTTATATAGGCTTATTAATGCATAATAATGTTAATAATCATCTTATATAGGCTTATTAATGCATAATAATGTTAATAATCATCTTATATAGGGTTATTAATGCATAATAATGTTAATAATCATCTTATATAGCCTTATTAATGCATAATAATGTTAATAATCATCTTATAACAGCCTTATTATCTATTAACTAATGACACTAATATAATTAATTTCCTATTTTTTGTCTTAAATTTGAGTTTTTCAGTTGAATGAATAGAACTGAATTCAATTTTGATTTGATTTTGACACAAAAACACAAAGAAATCTGTATTTTTTGTCATTTATACATTTAAATAAATGTATAAAACTGTGAAATAAAATGATTTTAATGACTTTTCTTTTCACTTCATGAAGTCAACCTGTTACTATATTGGATAATTCTATTAATAACACTTATCTAATGCATAATAATGTTAATAATCATCTTATAAGGACCTTATTATATACAACATATTTCCCATTTCTGTCCTAAATCATCTATTTTTTCAGTGTTATGTAAATATTATCTATAATATTTCATATATAGCTTTATTTGTTTAACTTGTCCCTCTGTGCAGCAGCAGACAAAAGGTGAAATCTGATATTTTTATATTTTTTAAGCCCGTTGAAGGGTGTCGTCTTCTTCTTCTTCTTCTTCTTCTTCTTTTTTATAGTCGGACCAGCATCAGTGGATTTTCTGAACAATGTAAATGAGTCAATCTCCACTTCTCTGTGATCTGCCACAAAAGTCAAGGGCTCCACGAACACTTTGAAATGTTGATTCAGGTTGGAGTGGTGACTTTCCTTTGCACCTTTAAATAAAAAATATATATATATACACAACTGATCTAAGTTTTATGTGCGTTTGAAAGTTGTGAAGGTTGCCTTGTCAAAGACGGCAGGAGATAAATATGAAATTCTGTCTGGTCGTGACTGCATCAAAAGTCGGGGCATTTAAAAACAACTAAAATAAAAATACAGCACAAATCCCACGTGTTCACTATGAATCGACCTGAAAAACAGCGAAATAAAGTGATCAATGGTTGAAAAACTTAATCCACAGGTTTATTTTAAATGAGAATAAACCTGGAAGTCAGAATCGATTTATGTTGCTGTTAGAGAGAAACTTAAAACAAGACAAAACCGACACAAATCAGGAGGTCAAAGGTCGATTATTCGTCCATAAAATCCTATAAATCCCACTGAGGATGAAGAATATATTCTGTAAGATGTTTAAAAAGCAGATTATAAAGGAGATAATTAAATAATCACACATCATCATCATCATCTCACTGCTGTTGAGCAACATCTAGAGAAGAGACAAGATCAGACCAGAACACAGGCTTTAATCCACACATCTATTTATCAGTTTTCCTGCTATAAATGATAATAAATATGGAAAATCTCTAGAAAAAAATAAATGTACAACATGTGAGGTGACTACAGAAGAGTCAGAATACATTTAGAGAAAAAAAATCCTGTTTCAATATCAACAAAAATACTTAAAACTTAAAATCAAATGTAAATTAAATATCTAAATAGTGGTTAGTTGCAGCCCTACTACTGATATTATATTAAACTACTTTAAAAATATATTCTATTTATTGTTGGAGCTGAGGTTTAATACTGTGATTTATCAATAAAACTCAATACTACCAACAGCTGGTTTTGGATTTTAACAGGTTAATGTATTAATTAAACCAGAGTGGGCCCAGTACGGATCCTTGTGGGACACCGGTGATGATATTATATTAAACTATTGTCTTATTTTATTGATGATGTGGATATTGATGATATATATTGATGCTGTAACAGTAACATTGTGTTTTACTACAGATAAAATACTTTATTTAGATATTATCTCATGTAATAAATGCATTAATGCTGCTGCTCTATCAGGTTTTTATTTTATTTTAACAGGTTAATCTTTGATTTGACGCACGTGCAATGAAACCCATGGAGCTGCTTTATGTTTGTGCATCTATAATTGGTTTATTTAGAAAAGCTTACATTCAGAAGGGGTAAATTGGATTTGCCTCGTTATAATCGCGCATGATTTTCGATGGTTTGGTTTGTCGCTGGGAATAAAACGGTGTTTTTAAAGACTCACACTTTTCCTCTCGCTAATGATGGTTTACAGGCCAAACCTCCGGGGGCCAGTCTGAGAGTCTTCCAACATATCACATCTTCACAGGAAATCCACACAACTTAGCCTGGAGATGCCAAAGGAGGTTTAAAGATGAGCCAAAAAAAGAGTGAGTAAGAGATGTGTCAGGAAAAAGGCAGCGAGGATAAATCTCTGCAAACAAAACATTACGAAATCAAATCCTCCTCCTCCTCCTGTCTCTCAATTGCAAAATTCGCTCATTTAAAACACTAATGGGAGGAATTTTCCAGGCGTCAAGTTTAAATCTTTGATTTTCTTCATTAACCTGTTAAAATCCCCCAAAAAAGCCTGATACAGCATCGAGTTTTATTCATGAATCACAGTAGAAAACCTCAGCTCCAACAACAAATGAAGTATTTTATTTGGAGTCAAAATAATTTATCTTTGACTATAATCATCAAGATAATTTAGTTAGAAAATACTGCAAAAATACTACTACAGTATCTCAGTCACAGCACCAGACTGGGTACTAATACTGCAAAAAATACTACTACAGTACCTCAACCACAGCACAAGACTGGGTACTAATACTGCAAAAAATAATACTACTACAATACCTCAACCACTGCACCAGACTGGGTACTAATACTGCAAAAAATACTACTACAGTACCTCAACCACAGCACCAGACTGGGTACTAATACTGCAAAAAATACTGCTACAGTACCTCAACCACAGCACCAGACTGGGTACTAATACTGCAAAAAATACTACTACAGTACCTCAACCACAGCACCAGACTGGGTACTAATACTGCAAAAAATACTACTACAGTACCTCAACCACAGCACCAGACTGGGTACTAATACTGCAAAAAATACTACTATAGTACCTCAACCACAGCACAAGACTGGGTACTAATACTGCAAAAAATACTACTACAGTACCTCAACCACAGCACCAGACTGGGTACTAATACTGCAAAAAATACTACTACAGTACCTCAACCACAGCACCAGACTGGGTACTAATACTGCAAAAAATACTACTACAGTACCTCAACCACAGCACCAGACTGGGTACTAATACTGCAAACAATTTCTTTTGATTCCAGGTTTAAGTCCAATAACCTGTGAGATGATAGAGATAGACTCAGCCCAGTGGAGGTGCAGCTTCCTGGCAGCAGAGGAGCATCAACATGTAAACATGCAGCAGCAGCAGCAGCAGCAGCAGCAGCAGCAGCAGCAGCAGCAGCAGCAGCAGCAGCAGCAGCAGCAGCAGCAGGCGTCATTAGGCTGCAACAGGATCCTCCAGCCTGACGTGAAGCTGCAGAGCTGCGACTGGTCTAATGATGGTCTGAGCTGGACCTCATCAGCTGCTGCTGCTGCTGCTGCTGCTGCTGCTGCTGCTGCTGCTGCTGCTGCTGCTGCTGCAGGGAGAAGCCGCTGGACTGTTACAGGCTGGATTTACCTGGTCTGGATCCACTTCAATCAATCCATCGATCGATCAATCAGCGTCAGGCATCTGTCACCTGTCAGTCTGTCAATCTGGAAACGGAGAGAGAGAGAAAAACAGGAGGTCAGAGGTCACAGTTCTGTCTCTGGAGATGATGAGAGACGTCTGAATATTAAAAAATAAATTAAATTCTAATAAAAATCATGTCAGTAACTTAACCTACTGTGCAATTCATGTGCAATAATCTGCCTACTCACTGTAGTGTATCTATCCCTACATTATATATATATATATATATATATATATATATATATATATATATATATATATATATATATATATATATATATATATATATATATATATATATATATATATACACACACACACATACATATATATGTAAATATAATATAATAAAATATAAATATATATATATAAATATAAAATAAAATTCGATATTTCACTCAAGGTAAAAAAAATAATAATACACACATTCAACACATTAAAATATAAATTTAAAAGTAGAATAAAATATTTAAAAGAAAATTTGAAGATAATTAACATATTTCTTTATATTTAATTACCATACTGGATGAAATTGTTTTGTTGGTTTTAAACATTTAACCTGAGCTGGAACCAGAGAATTTGGACATTTTCTTCCTAAAAATGAGTCAAATCGATTGATCGATTATCAGAATAGTTGGTGATTAATCGATTAATCGTTGCAGGTCTAGTCTTTAAGGGCTGATAATTAGTCAAATGCTAAAAAATGCTCATCAGCATTTCCTATAGTGTCAGATTGCTTTTGTTTTCTGAACAGTTTAAATCACTTTGAGAAGCTGGAATCGAAGAATTCTTCTTAAAAAGACGACTCTAATCGATGAATAAACCAGTTCCTGGTTAATGTAACAATCCGTCATGAATCCCAGTATAAAACCCCCAGATATTTTTGTGATTTAACTGGTTCTCCTGCTGGGAGCTGCAGGGCTAATCATTCATAAAGTCCTGGCGTTAAAGCCTCCTCTCATGTGACGGCTGACATTCGCTGGCTCGGCCGCCATCATTTGTCGCGGGTTCCAGACGGCGTGGAGCGGGGTGTCCAGACAATGGCTATTATCCCGCGTGTCAGCAGGGATCGGCCCCACGTTTAAAGAAGGTCCATCGTTAGGGGGACCTGTCAATTCCCGACCCGGTATCTGGTTTCTATAAATACCCGGCATCATCATCCCTGCTGCTCCGAGTCGTCCAATCAGCCGCCTGCAGGCCTGAGGAGGCGATTAGCAAAGTGACAAACAAACTCTGCAATCCGCAAAACTAGTGGAGTCCACAGTATAATGAGAGAAATGCTCCTATAGGGTAGAAAAGCGGGTCTCAAAGTGCGGTCCGGGGTCCCTCAGGGGTCCTTTCTGGGTCCCCAGAAAAAAAAAAGCCATTTATTGTCACTATAATTCCATTTATAAGTAAAAAGAATGATAGAATTAATGGAGAACTGCCATATTAAAAATAAATTAATCTAAAGATCTAAACCTGGATCATCTATCTAATACTGGATCCATATGAATCTGGATCTAACTAACCCTGGATCTGTATATACCAGGATCTGTCTAATCCCATTAATCGATCCCTGGATCGATGTAACCCTGGATCTTTCTAGATTTGGATCCATGTGAACCTGGATCAATCTAAACCATGTGTCTATCTAAACCTGGATCTATCTAAACCACGAGTCTATCTAAACCTGGATCAATCTAAACCATGAGTCTATCTAAACCTGGATCAATCTAAACCATGGGTCTATCTAAACCAGGATCTATCTAAACCCTGCGTCTATCTAAACCTGGATCTATCTAACCCATGGGTCTATCTAAACCTGGATCTATCTAAACCTGGATCTATCTAAACCTAGATTTATCTAAACCATGGGTCTATCTAAACCTGGATCTATCTAAACCTGGATTTATCTAAACCATGGGTCTATCTAAACCTGGATCTATCGAAACCATGGATCTATCTAAACCTGGATCTATCTAAACCTGGATCTATCCAAACCATGCGTCTATCTAAACCTGTATCCCGGGTTAGATAGATCCAGGTTTAGATAGACCCATGGTTTAAATAGACCCATGGTTTCTAGATTTGGATCCATGTGAACCTGGATCTATCAATTCAGGTTCACATGGATCCAAATCTAGAAAGATCCAGGGTTACATCGATCCAGGTTTACAGAGATCCAGGGATCGATTAATGGGATTAGACAGATCCTGGTATATACAGATCCAGGCTTAGTTAGATCCAGATTCATATAGATCCAGTATTAGATAGATCCAGGGTTACATGGGTCTATCTAAACCTGTATCTATCTAACCATGGGTCTATCTAAACCTGGATCTATCTAAACCTGGATCTATCTAACCCTGGATCTATCTAACCCTGGATCTATCTAAACCTGGATCTATCTAAACCTGGATCTATCTAAGCCTGGATCTATCTAACCCTGGATCTATCTAAACCTGGGTCTATCTAACCCATGGGTCTATCTAAACCTGGGTCTATCTAACCCATGGGTCTATCTAAACCTGGATCTATCTAAACCTGGATCTATCTAAACCTGGATCTATCTAAACCATGGATCTATCTAAACCTGGATCTATCTAAACCTGTATCTATCTAACCCATGGATCTATCTAAACCTGGATCTATCTAACCCTGGATCTATCTAACCCATGGGTCTATCTAAACCTGGATCTATCTAAACCATGGATCTATCTAAACCTGGATCTATCTAAACCTGGATCTATCTAAACCTGGATCTATCTAAACCATGGATCTATCTAAACCTGGATCTATCTAAACCTGTATCTATCTAACCCATGGATCTATCTAAACCTGTATCTATCTAACCCTGGATCTATCTAACCCATGGGTCTATCTAAACCTGGATCTATCTAAACCATGGGTCTATCTAAACCTGGATTTATCTAAACCTGGATCTATCTAAACCTGGATCTATCTAACCCTGGATCTATCTAAACCTGGATCTATCTAACCCAGCATCTGTGTAATCCTGATCCATGTGGACCAGGTCCTGTATAATTACAGTCATTATGAGCCACCTGAGCTGCCACTGGGACCCGCATTAATCCGAGTTCCTGCGTCCTGGTCTGATCTAGTCTAGTCTGATCCATCATTTATCTCTGCCACTTCCTGGTTTCCATGTAGCCTGGGGGCTGCTGCCAGCATCAGGGGCTTCTTCTTTCTTCTCTCTCGCTTTTTTTTTTAACATGGTGACAGCTCCATCTCCGGAGAGAAGAAGACTCCCGATGCAAAAACACTGCATCAAAACAAATAAAACCAGAGCCACTTAAGAGAAGTGGCTGCGTTCAGGACCGGTTTTCACTTCGTGTCAAGAGAAACGGTGCAGAGGCGGCAGATCTGCATCAGGACTGAGTTCATTGTCTGAAAAAGCCACAGATGAGTCTTTGAAACAGGAAGAAGATGGAAAATACATGAAATTATACAGGATGAGGGTGTCGTTCATTGATTATTGGTGGTTTACAACCATAGATAGATAGATAGCACCAGACTGGGTACTAATACTGCAAAAAATACTGCAAAAAATACTACTACAGTACCTCAACCACAGCACCAGACTGGGTACTAATACTGCAAAAAATACTACTACAGTACCTCAACCACAGCACCAGACTGGGTACTAATACTGCAAAAAATACTACTACAGTACCTCAACCACAGCACCAGACTGGGTACTAATACTGCAAAAAATACTGCTACAGTACCTCAACCACAGCACCAGACTGGGTACTAATACTGCAAAAAATACTGCAAAAAATACTACTACAGTACCTCAACCACAGCACCAGACTGGGTACTAATACTGCAAAAAATACTACTACAGTACCTCAACCACAGCACCAGACTGGGTACTAATACTGCAAAAAATACTGCAAAAAATACTACTACAGTACCTCAACCACAGCACAAGACTGGGTACTAATACTGCAAAAAATACTACTACAGTACCTCAGCCACAGCACCAGACTGGGTACTAATACTGCAAAAAAATACTACTACAGTACCTCAACCACAGCACTAGACTGGGTACTAATACTGCAAAAAAATACTACTACAGTACCTCAACCACAGCACCAGACTGGGTACTAATACTGCAAAAAATACTGCTACAGTACCTCAACCACAGCACCAGACTGGGTACTAATACTGCAAAAAATACTACTACAGTACCTCAACCACAGCACCAGACCGGGTACTAATACTGCAAAAAATACTACTACAGTACCTCAACCACAGCACCAGACTGGGTACTAATACTTCAAAAAATACTGCTACAGTACCTCAACCACAGCACCAGACTGGGTACTAATACTGCAAAAAATACTACTACAGTACCTCAACCACAGCACTAGACTGGGTACTAATACTGCAAGAAATACTACTACAGTACCTCAACCACAGCACAAGACTGGGTACTAATACTGCAAAAAATACTACTACAGTACCTCAACCACAGCACCAGACCGGGTACTAATACTGCAAAAAATACTACTACAGTACCTCAACCACAGCACCAGACTGGGTACTAATACTTCAAAAAATACTGCTACAGTACCTCAACCACAGCACCAGACTGGGTACTAATACTGCAAAAAATACTACTACAGTACCTCAACCACAGCACTAGACTGGGTACTAATACTGCAAGAAATACTACTACAGTACCTCAACCACAGCACAAGACTGGGTACTAATACTGCAAAAAATACTACTACAGTACCTCAACCACAGCACAAGACTGGGTACTAATACTGCAAAAAATACTACTACAGTACCTCAACCACAGCACTAGACTGGGTACTAATACTGCAAAAATACTACTACAGTACCTCAACCACAGCACCAGACTGGGTACTAATACTGCAAAAAATACTACTACAGTACCTCAACCACAGCACCAGACTGGGTACTAATACTGCAAAAAATACTACTACAGTACCTCAACCACAGCACCAGACCGGGTACTAATACTGCAAAAAATACTACTACAGTACCTCAACCACAGCACCAGACTGGGTACTAATACTTCAAAAAATACTGCTACAGTACCTCAACCACAGCACCAGACTGGGTACTAATACTGCAAAAAATACTACTACAGTACCTCAACCACAGCACTAGACTGGGTACTAATACTGCAAGAAATACTGCTACAGTACCTCAACCACAGCACCAGACTGGGTACTAATACTGCAAAAAATACTGCAAAAAATACTACTACAGTACCTCAACCACAGCACCAGACTGGGTACTAATACTGCAAAAAATACTACTACAGTACCTCAACCACAGCACCAGACTGGGTACTAATACTGCAAAAAATACTGCAAAAAATACTACTACAGTACCTCAACCACAGCACAAGACTGGGTACTAATACTGCAAAAAATACTACTACAGTACCTCAGCCACAGCACCAGACTGGGTACTAATACTGCAAAAAAATACTACTACAGTACCTCAACCACAGCACTAGACTGGGTACTAATACTGCAAAAAAATACTACTACAGTACCTCAACCACAGCACCAGACTGGGTACTAATACTGCAAAAAATACTGCTACAGTACCTCAACCACAGCACCAGACTGGGTACTAATACTGCAAAAAATACTACTACAGTACCTCAACCACAGCACCAGACCGGGTACTAATACTGCAAAAAATACTACTACAGTACCTCAACCACAGCACTAGACTGGGTACTAATACTGCAAAAAATACTACTACAGTACCTCAACCACAGCACCAGACTGGGTACTAATACTGCAAAAAATACTACTACAGTACCTCAACCACAGCACCAGACTGGGTACTAATACTGCAAAAAATACTGCAAAAAATACTACTACAGTACCTCAACCACAGCACAAGACTGGGTACTAATACTGCAAAAAATACTACTACAGTACCTCAGCCACAGCACCAGACTGGGTACTAATACTGCAAAAAAATACTACTACAGTACCTCAACCACAGCACTAGACTGGGTACTAATACTGCAAAAAAATACTACTACAGTACCTCAACCACAGCACCAGACTGGGTACTAATACTGCAAAAAATACTGCTACAGTACCTCAACCACAGCACCAGACTGGGTACTAATACTGCAAAAAATACTACTACAGTACCTCAACCACAGCACCAGACCGGGTACTAATACTGCAAAAAATACTACTACAGTACCTCAACCACAGCACTAGACTGGGTACTAATACTGCAAAAAATACTACTACAGTACCTCAACCACAGCACAAGACTGGGTACTAATACTGCAAAAAATACTACTACAGTACCTCAACCACAGCACAAGACTGGGTACTAATACTGCAAAAAATACTACTACAGTACCTCAACCACAGCACTAGACTGGGTACTAATACTGCAAAAATACTACTACAGTACCTCAACCACAGCACCAGACTGGGTACTAATACTGCAAAAAATACTACTACAGTACCTCAACCACAGCACCAGACTGGGTACTAATACTGCAAAAAATACTACTACAGTACCTCAACCACAGCACCAGACCGGGTACTAATACTGCAAAAAATACTACTACAGTACCTCAACCACAGCACCAGACTGGGTACTAATACTTCAAAAAATACTGCTACAGTACCTCAACCACAGCACCAGACTGGGTACTAATACTGCAAAAAATACTACTACAGTACCTCAACCACAGCACTAGACTGGGTACTAATACTGCAAGAAATACTGCTACAGTACCTCAACCACAGCACCAGACTGGGTACTAATACTGCAAAAAATACTGCAAAAAATACTACTACAGTACCTCAACCACAGCACCAGACTGGGTACTAATACTGCAAAAAATACTACTACAGTACCTCAACCACAGCACCAGACTGGGTACTAATACTGCAAAAAATACTGCAAAAAATACTACTACAGTACCTCAACCACAGCACAAGACTGGGTACTAATACTGCAAAAAATACTACTACAGTACCTCAGCCACAGCACCAGACTGGGTACTAATACTGCAAAAAAATACTACTACAGTACCTCAACCACAGCACTAGACTGGGTACTAATACTGCAAAAAAATACTACTACAGTACCTCAACCACAGCACCAGACTGGGTACTAATACTGCAAAAAATACTGCTACAGTACCTCAACCACAGCACCAGACTGGGTACTAATACTGCAAAAAATACTACTACAGTACCTCAACCACAGCACCAGACCGGGTACTAATACTGCAAAAAATACTACTACAGTACCTCAACCACAGCACTAGACTGGGTACTAATACTGCAAAAAATACTACTACAGTACCTCAACCACAGCACCAGACTGGGTACTAATACTGCAAAAAATACTACTACAGTACCTCAACCACAGCACCAGACTGGGTACTAATACTGCAAAAAATACTGCAAAAAATACTACTACAGTACCTCAACCACAGCACAAGACTGGGTACTAATACTGCAAAAAATACTACTACAGTACCTCAGCCACAGCACCAGACTGGGTACTAATACTGCAAAAAAATACTACTACAGTACCTCAACCACAGCACTAGACTGGGTACTAATACTGCAAAAAAATACTACTACAGTACCTCAACCACAGCACCAGACTGGGTACTAATACTGCAAAAAATACTGCTACAGTACCTCAACCACAGCACCAGACTGGGTACTAATACTGCAAAAAATACTACTACAGTACCTCAACCACAGCACCAGACCGGGTACTAATACTGCAAAAAATACTACTACAGTACCTCAACCACAGCACTAGACTGGGTACTAATACTGCAAAAAATACTACTACAGTACCTCAACCACAGCACAAGACTGGGTACTAATACTGCAAAAAATACTACTACAGTACCTCAACCACAGCACAAGACTGGGTACTAATACTGCAAAAAATACTACTACAGTACCTCAACCACAGCACTAGACTGGGTACTAATACTGCAAAAATACTACTACAGTACCTCAACCACAGCACCAGACTGGGTACTAATACTGCAAAAAATACTACTACAGTACCTCAACCACAGCACCAGACTGGGTACTAATACTGCAAAAAATACTACTACAGTACCTCAACCACAGCACCAGACCGGGTACTAATACTGCAAAAAATACTACTACAGTACCTCAACCACAGCACCAGACTGGGTACTAATACTTCAAAAAATACTGCTACAGTACCTCAACCACAGCACCAGACTGGGTACTAATACTGCAAAAAATACTACTACAGTACCTCAACCACAGCACTAGACTGGGTACTAATACTGCAAGAAATACTGCTACAGTACCTCAACCACAGCACCAGACTGGGTACTAATACTGCAAAAAATACTGCAAAAAATACTACTACAGTACCTCAACCACAGCACCAGACTGGGTACTAATACTGCAAAAAATACTACTACAGTACCTCAACCACAGCACCAGACTGGGTACTAATACTGCAAAAAATACTGCAAAAAATACTACTACAGTACCTCAACCACAGCACAAGACTGGGTACTAATACTGCAAAAAATACTACTACAGTACCTCAGCCACAGCACCAGACTGGGTACTAATACTGCAAAAAAATACTACTACAGTACCTCAACCACAGCACTAGACTGGGTACTAATACTGCAAAAAAATACTACTACAGTACCTCAACCACAGCACCAGACTGGGTACTAATACTGCAAAAAATACTGCTACAGTACCTCAACCACAGCACCAGACTGGGTACTAATACTGCAAAAAATACTACTACAGTACCTCAACCACAGCACCAGACCGGGTACTAATACTGCAAAAAATACTACTACAGTACCTCAACCACAGCACTAGACTGGGTACTAATACTGCAAAAAATACTACTACAGTACCTCAACCACAGCACCAGACTGGGTACTAATACTGCAAAAAATACTACTACAGTACCTCAACCACAGCACCAGACTGGGTACTAATACTGCAAAAAATACTGCAAAAAATACTACTACAGTACCTCAACCACAGCACAAGACTGGGTACTAATACTGCAAAAAATACTACTACAGTACCTCAGCCACAGCACCAGACTGGGTACTAATACTGCAAAAAAATACTACTACAGTACCTCAACCACAGCACTAGACTGGGTACTAATACTGCAAAAAAATACTACTACAGTACCTCAACCACAGCACCAGACTGGGTACTAATACTGCAAAAAATACTGCTACAGTACCTCAACCACAGCACCAGACTGGGTACTAATACTGCAAAAAATACTACTACAGTACCTCAACCACAGCACCAGACCGGGTACTAATACTGCAAAAAATACTACTACAGTACCTCAACCACAGCACTAGACTGGGTACTAATACTGCAAAAAATACTACTACAGTACCTCAACCACAGCACAAGACTGGGTACTAATACTGCAAAAAATACTACTACAGTACCTCAACCACAGCACTAGACTGGGTACTAATACTGCAAAAATACTACTACAGTACCTCAACCACAGCACCAGACTGGGTACTAATACTGCAAAAAATACTACTACAGTACCTCAACCACAGCACCAGACCGGGTACTAATACTGCAAAAAATACTACTACAGTACCTCAACCACAGCACCAGACTGGGTACTAATACTTCAAAAAATACTGCTACAGTACCTCAACCACAGCACCAGACTGGGTACTAATACTGCAAAAAATACTACTACAGTACCTCAACCACAGCACTAGACTGGGTACTAATACTGCAAGAAATACTACTACAGTACCTCAACCACAGCACAAGACTGGGTACTAATACTGCAAAAAATACTACTACAGTACCTCAACCACAGCACCAGACCGGGTACTAATACTGCAAAAAATACTACTACAGTACCTCAACCACAGCACCAGACTGGGTACTAATACTTCAAAAAATACTGCTACAGTACCTCAACCACAGCACCAGACTGGGTACTAATACTGCAAAAAATACTACTACAGTACCTCAACCACAGCACTAGACTGGGTACTAATACTGCAAGAAATACTACTACAGTACCTCAACCACAGCACAAGACTGGGTACTAATACTGCAAAAAATACTACTACAGTACCTCAACCACAGCACAAGACTGGGTACTAATACTGCAAAAAATACTACTACAGTACCTCAACCACAGCACTAGACTGGGTACTAATACTGCAAAAATACTACTACAGTACCTCAACCACAGCACCAGACTGGGTACTAATACTGCAAAAAATACTACTACAGTACCTCAACCACAGCACCAGACTGGGTACTAATACTGCAAAAAATACTACTACAGTACCTCAACCACAGCACCAGACCGGGTACTAATACTGCAAAAAATACTACTACAGTACCTCAACCACAGCACCAGACTGGGTACTAATACTGCAAAAAATACTGCTACAGTACCTCAACCACAGCACCAGACTGGGTACTAATACTACAAAAAATACTGCAAAAATACCACTACCGTACCTCAACCACAGCACCAAATCAGGTACTAATACTGCAAGAAATACTACTACAGTACCTCAACCACAGCACCAGACTGGGTACTAATACTGCAAAAAATACTGCAAAAAATACTGCAAAAAATACTACTACAGTACCTCAACCACAGCACAAGACTGTGTACTAATACTGCAAAAAATACTGCTACAGTACCTCAACCACAGCACCAGACTGGGTACTAATACTACAAATAATAGTACAAAAAACAGTACTACAGTATATACTGCAGAAATTACTACTACTGTGGGACGTTCTTTATATAAATAATAATGAAATAATCAAATAATCAAATCTGAATAATAGTAAATGATCTTTGCATTTGTAGATGTGTTAGTTCAGCATTTTATTTCAAAATAAAACTGTATATATATATGCAATGATTAATCAATTAGTCGCCAGCTATTTTGATAATTGATTAATTTATTTGAGTAATTTTTAGGAAGAAAATGTCAAAATTCTCTGATTATTTCCTTATTCTTTAGTCTCTATAATAATAAACTGATGATCTTTGCATTTCAAACAAAACTGCACTATAAAACAATAAAACTGTTTAAGACACACACACACACACACACATACACACACACTGCATTTAAAGTGTAGTAACATGCACATTTACCTGTTGTGGGATCAATAAATTCTAATATATATATACTTTTATTTCCTCTCTGCAGCTTATAGAAAGATATGTATTTATAAATATTCTAAATTGTCCGAATAGCATCTGTAATTTTAGAACTAAAATCAATCAATCTATCAATCAATAAGAACAGCAACGTATACATTAGGTCATTAAGAAATATTTAAAATAAATCATCAATAATTATCTATATCAATCAATAGGAACACATGTTTTT
Source organism: Lepturacanthus savala (assembly GCA_030544235.1). NCBI lineage: Eukaryota > Metazoa > Chordata > Actinopteri > Scombriformes > Trichiuridae > Lepturacanthus > Lepturacanthus savala. The sequence goes on along the minus strand of CM060480.1, from coordinate 2,486,309 downwards.
AACATCAACCAGCGCATGTTTTACACTTTACCTGGATTTTATTTGAAGTTTATATATATAATTATATCTGAAACAATAGATATTTATACGTTTTCCATCCTCATTAATATTAATGAGGCCGTGAATGAAGACTGTACGGTTGTGACATCACATCAAGCCTTTGTTTGCTTGTTTAATACGGTTTGAATACTTTACCCTGGAATCACACATTTTATTTCATTGATTATTTGCTTTCCTGCAGGTTTTTACCCCCCCCCCCCTGATCCCCAGACGTTCTTGTACATTAAATAAGGAAGTGTCACCCTGGGCGACTCGCAGCGATGAAGCATTTATTCTGCCTCGCATTTCCTGGCACTTAGAATTATTTCCTTCATGCCTGATAACCAAATTACAATATGGCAGGTCTCCCCGGAGCCACGGGGATTGTTAGTGGCGGAGTAGCATAACTTCAACTGATGTGGCGTTTCATGTACAGCTGCCAATCAAAGGAGGCAGGAGGCAGAGATGTAAATGAGGGCGGGACCGATGCTGTTCAATTACTGCTCTGAGATCTGCATAATCCCCCTTCTCCCTGACTGAAGGAATGACTGACACACACACATTACTGCTGACGACTCCTCCACTGGAAAAAGTAGAGCCCTGCTCAAATAAAAAAAAGATGTCTATATATATATATATATATATATCATCTAAAACGTGTGATCTTTCAGAATAAAATAGGTAAAAACAGTCAAAAGGAGTAATAGATCATTAGTAAACTTTATAGATAGTTAATAGACCATTAATGAAGTTTCTTAATTAGCGATAAATGACAGATATTAATAAACTATTAGTGAGTTATAAATGATTTAGCAGTTTGAGTTGATATAGATTATTAAACTCTTATATAATTCGTTATAAATTACCCGTTAACTGCATGTTAATTTATAAATGTACCTTATCAATTAGTATTGGACCATGAAAAAAATATTAGTAAATTACTTACTAATGACTGGCTAATTATCAGTTAATAGTTCTATCTGTTAGAATAATTATTAACTGTTATTTAAGTAACAGTTTATTAACATATATGCATCCATATTCATTTTTTTCTAATGTGAATAGGGTCATTTTTTTAATCTTTAGATATCAACTGAGTTGATTATTTATTTTAATACAAACTTTATTGATCCTCAGTGTGATTTCTAGGACAAATAATTGACCTTTGACCTCTGATCTTATTAATAATTGAACTTTGCAGGTGGCAGATATTTAAATTATTTCACTTTTTTTTGCTGATTTGAGTCAGTTTGTTCTTGTTTTGGGTTTTAAATAAAGTATTTGTATCTATGCTCTGTCGTCAGCTCACATGATGAATAGACGTGTGGGTTAAATCCTCTGTTCTTGTCTGATCTTGTCCATAAAACTCATTCTTCTCTAGTTGTTGCTCAACAACAGTCAGATAATAATGATGATGTGTGATTATTTAATTGGCTCCTTTAAAATCTGCTTTTACTGAATATATTCTTCATGTTCTATAATGATCCTCAGTGGCAAATAATTGACCTTTGAACTCTTCGCATTGCAGATAATTTAGATTATTTCAAGTTGATTTGGTTCAGTTTGGTCTTGTTTTAGGTTTTAAATGAAGTATTATCCAGACTGGGTACTAATACTGCAAAAAATACTACTACAGTACCTCAACCACAGCACCAGACTGGGTACTAATACTGCAAAAAATACTACTATAGTACCTCAACCACAGCACCAGACTGGGTACTAATACTGCAAAAAATACTGCTACAGTACCTCAACCACAGCACCAGACTGTGTACTAATACTGCAAAAAATACTACTACAGTACCTCAACTATAGCAATAGACTGGGTACTAATACTGCAAAAAATACTACTACAGTACCTCAACCACAGCACTAGACTGGGTACTAATACTGCAAAAAATACTACTACAGTACCTCAACCACAGCACCAGACTGGGTACTAATACTGCAAAAAATACTACTATAGTACCTCAACCACAGCACCAGACTGGGTACTAATACTGCAAAAAATACTGCTACAGTACCTCAACCACAGCACCAGACTGTGTACTAATACTGCAAAAAATACTACTACAGTACCTCAACTATAGCAATAGACTGGGTACTAATACTGCAAAAAATACTACTACAGTACCTCAACCACAGCACTAGACTGGGTACTAATACTGCAAAAAATACTACTACAGTACCTCAATCACAGCACCAGACTGTGTACTAATACTGCCAAAAATACTGCAAAAAATACTTATTTCAAGTTTATTTTCCCCTGATTTGCATCAGTTTGGTCTGTTTTAAGTATTTTATCTGTAGTACCAGACTTGGTACTAATACTTTAAACTATTATCTTATTAATAATTAAACTTTACTTTGCAGATAATTTAGTTTTTTCTGATTTTGGTCAGTTTGGACTTGTTTTAAGTTATAAATCAAGTATTTTTTTTAATCTATTTTTATTTTATTTCCTATATTCTAACTATATTTGCTGTATAACATCAACATAAATAGATTCTGACTCTTCTATAGTCACCTCACATGTTGTAGATTTATTTTAATTCCAGGTTTAAGTCCAATAATCTTTGTGTTTGTAGAGATATTCAACATTTATGATCATTTATAGCAGGAAAACTGATAAATAAGTGGTTATTTAATCTGAACGAACAACCGCGTGTTTCACTTTTTTCAGTGTAGATTTCACACTGGGAAACAGAATGAGACATCGGGGGAAATGACTGTCACCGCAGCTCAAAAAGATGAGCAGAAACGGCGTTATCTCACATCTGTAGCGGCTGTAAAGAGAGGCCGTGTCTGTTCAGGAAGTAAAAAAATCAAACTCCCTACACAAACCTACATGTTTGTGACCCAGAGCTCAAAAGCTACGGCGGCGTCTGTTTCTCTGTTGAATATAATTCGTCTATTTCCTATTATGGAAATAATGGGGAACTTCAACAGCTGAGTGGGCTGAGATACTCGTAGCTGCCTACTCAGCATCAACCTTTGGTAAATACTCAGATTAAGGAGATCCATGAATGGTGGCGGTATCTTTCTCTTCCCCTCCGTCCTTTATTTCCTGTTAATCCGCGTGTTAAAGGTACATCCAGGCGAAAGGCTTAAGCAATGTTCTGCTAGTGGCTGAGAAATTACGCCATTAGACCTGCAGGATTCACACAACTGCGACGCTTTGTTCTCCCTCTCTCTCTCTTTTTTTTTTTTTTCTCTTAACACCGCCATGTATCATCGGACATAATTCCATACAGCTCGTTTTGCTTCATTTAATTTTCAAATATCAAATTGTTTTTCCTCCACAGTCACCTGACTCCTCGCCATCGCTGTGTTTTTTTCCCCTCCCTCCCCTCCTCTGTCTAAAAAACTGGCACTTTTGTTGCATTCCGAGAGGTTGATAAATCAATCCATCAAAAAATTCTTCGCGGTGAAACTCAATCAAGAAAGGTCATGTCGGCGGGAAAAGAACAGATTAAATTAGCATTGAATTAGACATGGAAAGTGAGCTCTGTCAAAACCATCACTGTGCTCAGCACAATTAGAATATGTTAATTATGCATTTCATTAAGGGGCCTCGGCGCTCTTTGAATGTGAGATGAAATGTCACTGGTGTAGGCAGCCGAAAAATGGAAGATTGCCAGGCACAACTTTCTTTGTGCAATGTGTGACACCTTCATTAACATCAGGGATTGCTAGTCTGATTAGACTTTTTGTATTAATTTAAGCCTTTAGGCTTTCAAATGCTATGCCTTTTTCGCCCCCATTTTGATGTGGCAGTAAAAAGGCCCATCTCCATTTCCACAGCGGATAGTGTCGACGGGTTTTTTAAAAAACGCTTTGTTTAAATTCTCCGGCACAATGCCGTGACATCGGACGGAACATCTCTTTGTCTTTGTGCAGACGACGGCATTTGCGGCGCCTTTTGTTTTCACGTAATCTCAGGTCAGTTTCGGCGCTGGCGAGATTCTGAAGAGGTAAATTCCTGCAGTTTGGCCTCATATTCATGGAGGCCTTTGTGTTGACGGTAACTCTGGTTTATTCTAGTGTTTTAGTTCAGGTGGACGGCTGGACGTCATGGAGACAGACAGACTTAAGGCCCATGAACCTTGAGATAGGGTCAAGGGTCAAGAAATTAACTTTGCTGTTTATCCATTAATACCTTCATACCTCTGTCCATGTTTTACTTTAGGGTGTGCAACACATGATTTTCCTCTAGGTGGCAGTGCAACGGGTGTTAATAATAATAATGTCTGTCCAGGAGACAATATTATTGTTTGTACTTCACAAAAAACATGCAGGTACAAGTACATATGTCTGTATTTCTATCCGTTACTACTTTCATTCATCTGTCCTTTAACGTTGGGTTGCACAATACACACTAGTTCCTCTAGGTGGCACTGCAGGGCGCCAATAACCAACATTAATAATAATGGTGACTGTCCAGGAGAGACAGGTACATATGTCAATATTAGGTCTGTATTTCTGTCTGTACATTTTATCTGATAATACATTCATACCTGTCTTTTACATTAGGGTGCGCAATACATACTATTTCCTCTAGGTGGCAGTGCTGGGGGCCAATAACCAACATTAATAATAATAAATTAACTATTAATACCCTTCATATGTCAATTAGATCCATATTTCTATCCATTAACACCTTCATTCCTCTGTCCTTTTATGTTGGGTTGTGCAATACACCAAATTTCCTCTAGGTGGCAGTGCTGGGCGCTAATAACTAGCGTTAATAATAAAGGTGGCTGTTTTGTTGTAAAATGAATTAACAAAATATAGTCAAGACACTGACAAGGTGAGAAATAATGATTTGAATTTGAAATAATATTTTTTTTCCTTTCATCAAAAGGAAGGTCAGTTTTCTAGCTTCTCTAAGCAGCTAAAATGTGCTAACATGTTAGCATCAAGGGTTTTCTAATCATCCATTAACCTTCTGATGCAATGAGCAAACACATTGTTCCATTAGAACACTGGTGTGATAGTTGCTGGAAATGGGCCTCTATACACCGATGTAGATATAGAGTGTATTTCTGAATAGTTTAAAGTTACCTTCATTGAAAAAACTGTGCTTTTTCAAAACTAAGGACATTTCTAAGTGACCACAACGTTTGAATGGTAGTGTATGTGAATTACATCCATATTTCTATCCATTAATAACTTGTATTGTTGTCCATCTTTTACATTGGGGTGTGCATTATGGGAAATTGGTGATGATCATGGATGTCGAGGCCTTTTTGTTGATGGTAACTCTGGTTTGTTCTAGTGTTTTAGTTCAGGTGGACGGATGGAACACAGGAAGCCTTTGACACTTTTAAACACTTTAAAATTATATATATTTAGTTAGTTTAACTTACCTTTTCATTGGAGCTGCTGCTGCTGCTGGAGGCATCTTATCAGGTCTGAGGAAGAAAAGACTCGACCAAGAAGGACAACCCTTAAATGGAGGATGAGGCCAATTGGGCCGGACCAATGGCTGCCATATCATAGGGGGGACCTGAGGTGTCAAAATAGAGTTTTACAATTTATTTAGCGATTAAATGAGTTTGTTTTCTTTTGGGGTCTTTTGTTGTTTAAATATATTAATGTTAACGTTTATGTTTGGCCTCGTTATTTATGATTAATTTAGGTTCTTTAGTGAGTTTATTTGTTTATCCCTGTTTGATTAGTTTCTTCCACGTAGCTAGCGAATAGCTGACTGTCCAAATTAGCCATTAGCCACTGGCCCCGCCCACTGGAAAACAGCATTTGGACCAAACCACTTTGAGGAATTATATTTTTTAAGTAACACATTGTTTTATGTTTAGCAGCACGTGTGTTGTGTGATTATTTAACATTTCTTTAATAGTTAAAATTATTTATTTGTGCTTACAAAGATTTTTTGGGGGGGACAACTTTGTGGAATGTAACATATGGCCCTTTAATGGCCAAATAGAGATCGGCCATTGCATTACTGATGAACATACTTTTAAAACTCCATTACAACAAAATGAAAACACTTCCCTGGCACATTTAAATTAAATCAAAATGCTTTGGGAACAGATGATGGAAGCCAGAGGTGGGAGCAGTCTTCTGAATTTCAGCGCTCACATACTTTCATGACTCCAGATGATTCTCGCACGCTGGAGGTGAATCTCAGGAATGAGACTCCATCTCACACATGTAATATAGATGTCTGGAATGAGTGACTATCGGCCGCTCTCTACTTTGTACCCATAACCAAGGAGGAGAATATACAGAACCTGTAGATCGAGGCTCCCACCTCAGTAGCAGAGATTGCTTTTTTTATGCCGAACACAAGAGGGTTAAGGAGTGGAGACTGGAGCCGGGGATCAATTTATTTACGTCTTTATGGTTTTCTGTATAACAATCATTCATGTAAAATCAATCACCGCTCGGATATTATGTTTTAATAACAATATTTCCTCTTTTTTATGAAGCGGGTGACTTTAACACATGCGGCGTCTTCGGCGGGACCCTCCATCTCTGCCTTGAAAGGATGTATTACGGCGCGTGACGGTTCATATTTTCTGTGGCTACTTTTCACTTTATCCGCCCCGCCGCGCGGTCAGCATTACGTTCCGCATGAGAGATGGTTCAGAAAACATCCAGCAAGGATGAGGGGGTCCTGAGAAAACGATGGAGCCGGATCACTCACTGTCTCGGCCTCCGTTCGAGGTCTATTTTTTCTTTCTTCTTTTTTCTTTTTTTGGTTTATGAGGATGCTGCAGCAGGCCCTGAAAGCCTCTGACAAAATCCAGGACTCACTGCTCAAATGGGAGGAAGATCTTTGCCACAGGTGCATCTTTTGCCTTGTCAACGGTTTGTCACGTATAAAAACCTGTGAACCAGTGAAGAAGAAGCAAACATCCACATATTTCATTCTGGTGAGAAACACTGAGGCCTCGTCCACACAAATGCAGGTATGCTGGTGTGATACAGCCACAAAATCCACCTTAAACAATGTCATGCACATGCCAAAGCAGAAGGTGGCGATAGCACTCCTAACAGGAAGGGAATTTAGCCAATCACAAGACTAGAGTGCCCCACACGTCTCCATGGATACAACTTCCTGTTTAGCATCACAAAGTGTGACAACAAACAATGTTAACAAGAAAATGTCTACGAAAGACAAGAGGGGGTCCTTTTTTGGGGGTTTGGTTTATGAGGACGCTCGGACATGTCCAGGACTGACTGCCCATGAATCTGGCACCCTTCAAGAACTTTTCCACATGTGCATCGTTGGCCTCACTCTTGTTAAGCATTTGTCAACATTTAAAAACCTCTGACAAGTCACCAGTACAAGCACTGATGAAGAAGAATGTCATCAAGCAAACATGGATGTACAAAACCGTTTTTCAACTGATTATTGAGGATGTAAATGCATGAAACATGTGTAAAACCTGAATCTGCCTCAAAGCATATCATGCACATGCCAAAGCAGAAGGTGGCGATAGCACTCCATACAGGAAGGACATTTTAGCCAATCACAAGACTAGGGTGCCCCACACGTCTCCATGGATACAACTTCCTGTTTACCACCACACAGTGTAACTATAAATAGGGTCAAGCAGGTCGGATGTAGCACAATAAAGTAAGAGTCCTGTAGATGGCAGCAATGCAAATGTTTGGATACCAGCTGCCTTAAAACCACAAAGAAGAATAAACTGCAGTTTTTCCGTCCACACATGACTGAAACTGGACTTTTAGAAGAGAAAAGTTCACCCTGGACTTACAAAACACTCCCATGATTGTGGGTACGTTTGGATAAAAGGTCAAAACCACACAGATTTAAAAATAACGTCAAACAATGTCGACAAGAAATTGCGGAACATCTTTGGTTCTACGAAAATGATGGAGCCAGATCTCTCACTCCTCCGCCGTCTTTTAGGGTGTTTTTTTTAAAAACAAAGTGTAATTTGGTTTATGAGGATGCTGCAGCAGGCCTTGAAATGCTCCGACACGTCCAGGACTGACGGCTCAGTCGCCTTTTCAAGAACTTTGCCACAGGTGCGTCGTTCGCTTCTCTCTCGTCAAGCGTTTGTCAACGTTTTAAAACCCTCCGACAAGTCCTCGCTCCTGAGAGGAGCGGAGTAATTAAAACGGATCAATCAGCCGCTTTCACCCGCCCTTGTTTGATCCGACGTGGGACGGCGAGTAACAAAACGAGCAATGAAAGCTCGGCGTTGGAAAATAATCTACTTACAGGTCCAGCACTGCAGGGAAGCACTCGATCAAAAAGTGAAAAATGGAAGTCCGTGTCCAAGGCCTAAATGTATTCCATGGCCGGAGAATGAACTTGCCGCCCGTATGACACATGATTTACACAGGAAAAGGCCCGTGACTCTCTACAATGATAGATCTACGCCTAAGTCTGCCTGGGCTCACTCTATGACATATAATCCTTCTCTTTTAAGTTGTAAGATAGAGATAGATAACAAAATGCTGTATTGATTTCCCTGTCTGCACGGGGGCTGGCTTTTTAAGACGCTACATGTCCACGTCTGAATCTTGACCACAGTGACAACTGTCTCTGCGGCTCATACTCCTTCGCTGTTGCATTACATTTGCGTCATTAGATCAATTTGGCTTCTCGGATATTCAAAGCATGTTCTGCATAAAAATGAAATGGAAAAAAACTGTGTTCTCGAAGATGCCTGATGTCTTCCAGTGAAATATCAGCATTCTGCTGAGGTTTTAACTTTGGCTTTCATAGTCTTCTTGTAATTTTGTTTTCCTCTGATCATAGAGATTTTTTTCACAAGTTCATATAAACTGGTGTGAATTTGAGCCATTTGTTCACACATGAGGCTGGACAGGAGGGATATTTCAACCACGCAGAGGAATGAGAATGTTCTGAAAATGGGTCATTTGTTTTAGAAAACTTAAGAGATGAAGTAAGACTTACGAGGGTCATTACTTTATATGGTTTACTGGCTGTAAGAAAAGTTAGGTCCATTCGTCGTTTTCCTTCCACACATCTACAGTAAAGTCACAGTTTAACATTCATCCGACATCTTGGACACGTTAAATTTTACCGATTATTTGGTCATTAACAGCTATGTGTAATTTAAATCCAAGAATTTAAAAGGCTGGATTGTGAAAATGGTCAGAGGAACATGCAAGGCAGGCTTTAGTTGGGAAAAAACTGTTTTTATCCAGTGTGATATCAAATTGCCACAGAAAACACTTTGCTGTGCAATTATTTTGTTTATCTTGGACACCACTTATGCAAATATGTAGCGGGACATGAGGGCAGGAGACAGGAGGTCAGGGAACAACGCCGTGTTTAAGAGACACTTAAAACCAAATTAAAAATAACTATTCACTTTAAATTACAGAGCACCTATTCTACAATTACAGGCAGGGACATATGTGGTCCATTAAGGAAGCTGCAGAATTCAAATCATGAAATATAGATTTGAATGAAAACTCAAACTAAATTTTGACGCTGTTCTTCCTGTATTCTAAAGATGTGGCTTCATGGGGGAAGTCTGAAGAAAGGGGTAAATGCTGCATGATTGAACCATTTTTCCATGATCTTATCGACCTATGAGATATGATCCGTGGTCTAGCTTTTGTGAGTTTAAGGGTCCTTGATGTTACAAAGTGAGAACCAGTGATCTAATAAATACGCCAGTAAAATCAGTGGAGGATCCATACGTTGCATGCTGGTGAGAAACAATGAGGCCAGGTCCATGTTAACTTTTATGGCCCAAAATGACCACAGAAAACCACAAAATCCACCGCAAACAATGTCATGCACATGCCAAAGCAGCAGGGGGCGATGCCACTCCTAACAGGAAGACCATTTTAGCCAATCACAAGGCTGGAGCACCCCACACGTCTCACCAAAGACAAGAGTTGATCAGACAGTTGCAAGAGACATTTTAAAAATAGGGTGTCGTGGGAGGTAGTAGGACAGAGCGCAATAAAGTACTAGTCCTTTTTGGATCCTGGCTGCCTTTAAACTCCAAAGAAGAAGAAGAAACATTGGTTTTTCCCATGGACTTTTAGAAAAAGTTCATTCTGGACTCAGGTTTTTCAGGAGCCCACGACTCTGGTTATGTGTAGATAAAAGGGCAGAAACCGTGCACAAGGATTTAAATATACACGTGGTGGTGTTCACAACCGCTAAATCTAAGCTAAACTAACTTTTCTTTGTCTGCAAATGAAACTCTTCATGGCAACTTGAACCTCTTATCACACACTGGACCTTGAGCGATACTAAGGAACAGTGGGGGGTCGTTTACAGTGATACTACTCTTCAGTCGTTGGTTTCTATGCACAAATAATACAACAACGTTATTTTACATCGATTGACACCATGCACCAGACAATCGAAGATTGGGTTTGGGAGATAGCAAACTTGAAAACTAATAACCGGCTATGAATGTTTGACCACCTTTGGTTTGATGGCCAGCAGTACGACCCAATGGAAATTTCCCATGATGAGGTCACCTAAATCTGATAGCCAATAGCCAGGGGTGTGACATTACGTGACCTGTGGGTCATGGGCGTACCGTTTTCACAAATGAGACTAATTTCATGTTCATAACACCCCAAAAAAAAGGCGCCAAAAGGTCTAAATTCCTCTCAGACTGGTGGGAATTTTCTGTATCTTGAGGGCAGTAAATACTTCAAAAAATGGGGCTCAGGAACAAGGATTTCACTTCCTGCTAACCCTAACTTGGTTATATCATCACAACATTGCATGTCAGATTAATGAGAGATCAACTGCCGGAGCTCTGAAATCCTTCTGTGTGGAAGTATGTCCTGATCCGGGGAAGAAAAAGTGAGTTTGCAGCACGTCACATCACATCAACACAACCGTGATTGTCATTTCGCATTTAATTGACGTTAAATCACATGGAGTGTGCCACTTGATGACATCTAGAAGTTTTTGGGTGGTTGGTTTTTACTTTATTTGATATTTTTTTTTGTATTTTTTTTATTTTGGAGCTGGAATAGGCCCCCCAGACCTCAGGCTCTGTTTACAGACTGAGAGAAACAGCTTAAATCTGCCGGCGTCAATGCTGATTCCCGTCAAGCTGAGTGACAGGTGACCCGAGAGCCGGCAGCCAGACAGTGAGACGGATTACAAGCGAGCAAAACGCCAACAACCTCTGGCCTGCTGTGGGGCAACAGATGACAGCGGAGGAGGGCAAGAGGTGGAGAGCTCTGTAGTCAACCCCCCTCCACCCTTCCATCCATCCATCAACCCATCCCCCCTTTATCCTCCTCCTCCTGGCCGCCAAACACTAGTTGACTGATAGACGTGGAAGAATGAGAACATTCAGTCGTCGGAATAACACAAAAACGCCAGGTTTTCCTTTATTTTCCGGTCACGTGTTTGCAGAATCAGAGAGAACAAGAGTCTATCTATATATCTATGGAGCAAGGATCTCTGATTCTTTGTCAGATCAACTTTTGGATATACAGCTCTGGGAAAAAAAATGAGAGACCACTGCAAAGTTTTACTACTTATAGGTATGTGTTTGAATGTGTTCAGACCTCAAATAATGCAAAGAAACAAGATCGAATTAATTTTAAAACAACATAATACTAATGTTTACACCGAAGAAGACTTCAGAAATTAATATTTGGTGCAGCAACCCTTATTTTAATCCCAACTTTCATGCTCTCCACAGTCTTTACCATTGTTCTTGGGTGACTTTATTCCACTCCTGGTTCCTCTTTAAGCAGAATGAGGTGTTCATGTGTTGGAATTCAACAGATGCATCTGTGCATCCTGTTTTGTGGAACTTATTGGATAGATACACTACTGTTCAAAAAGTTTGGGGTCACCTCGCCAATTTAGTGTTTTCCATGAAAAGTCACACTTTTATTTACCACCATGAGTTGTAAAATGAATAGAAAATATAGTCAAGACATTGACAAAGCTAGTAATAATGATTTCTATTTGAAATAATATGTTTTCTTCCATCCTTCATCCATTAACCTTCTGATGCAATGAGCATTGTTCCATTAGAACAATGGGCCTCTATACACCTATGTAGATATTGATGCACCAAAAACCAGACATTTGCAGCGAGAATAGTCATTTACCACATTAGTTGACATTGTGACCCCAAACTTTTGTATTCCAAACATCATTAAAGTTAAAATCCCATAGTTGTGCTGTGAAGGTACAGTGGTAGAGTTCTTGCTATTTAGAGCCTTTTTTCTTAAGCAGCAGACCCTGGTTCGAATCCTGTCATTATAATACCACCTGATCACGTTATTCTGCCGTCTGGCTACTAAATAATGAAGGCATTTATGTGATAAACCAATCTTTAAAGTTAAAATCTCATAGACATACCTATCCTGATGTATCCTGCAGCAGCAGATTAGTTACAGGGTGAAGACGCGTTCACAGACCCTCAGGAAATCCCAGTACTATCATCTAAAAGAACAGAATCTGGGCCTAAACTCATTTATTTATAGACACATGCAACATCAACATGTCCAGGTTGTTACACTATACAGGAAAATGTACACAGTAAAAGTATGGATGGATATTTCAACATATTATAAATGTTTCAGCGCTATTCTGCAGCAGCTCTTTAATTCCAGGGTAAAGCTCCATATCACAGCTCCTCCTCATGTTGCTTCCCGGCGCCTTCACTACAATTCAAAGCTCTGTTCTTCCTGCATCAATCGTGGAGCCGATGTTACTAAAATATCATAGTGTCTCTGAAAAACAACATGCTAAGACGTTAGCCGGTTTAGCTGCTACTTTATTCCTTACGCTAACACGGGTTTTACTCCAAGAGGCGTTCACAGACCCTCAGGAAATGCCAGCACTATCACCTAACAGAATATAATCTATTTATAGACACATATAGCAGTAACATGCCCAGGTTGTTACACTATACAGGAAAATGTACAAAGTAAAAGTAAGAGATGCAACTGTAGTAACCTCCATGCATGAAAGGGTTAAAATTAAACATAACTTAAAGAATAAAAAATACCAAGGTCATGACCTGCATAGTGGCTACGGCCCTGGTTTCTTACATGAGTAGCTGCAGCAGTGATGAAATTTAGGCCCAAAACTGAGTGAGGAATAAGTGTTTCTAGCTTTAGATGCAGGAAATGATCTAATAATAGAAAAGGTGTGAACAAAACACTGTTTCCCCATGAAAAAGTGCACAGAAAATTAAAAAAAATAGAAGCGGGGGAAGAAAAATGCTTCGTCGAGGCCACAAATTTATAGAGGCGAAAGAAACCATTCATGTGCCCTTGTTGACTGGCGGCTGCAACAGAGCCAACAAACCCTGAATTCTCCTGACAGTATCCGAGGGTCCAAATCCAATCGCATCCAATTCCGGTTGTTAGTTTACAGCAAGGACGACCTTGCACACTGCTGACAGTCAAATTCTTACCAGGTTGTTTGCTTGACTTGTGTAATTGTTGCACCAAAACCCCCCAAAAAAAGAGGGAGTGTTTAAAAACGCTCACAGCTGTATTTCCATTAACGAGATGATTCAAAACTTCAATATGCAATAATGTGTGTGAAAAAACCCAATGAAAAAAGACATAATTGGTAAAAACATGTAATAATAATCACGTTTTTTTTTTCTTTTCTCCCCGAAATGTCCCCATCTGGGCCAATCAGCAGCAAATGTGTCACTTTATTTTGAAATGTAAATTTCCCATCGGACCAATCAGTGTAATTCCAAACACCAGACAAGCGGCGGCGGGATGCATCATTCTCCAAGTTTCGTCAAAGTGAGATCAGTCATGTCGGATTGTTTGGTGTCTGACACATAAATGAGCAAACAGATGTTGAGCAGCTCCTCCACGGGCTCATCTGGGCCATTCTGGAAAATCTGAAAACACAGCTGTGAGTTTCATCTTCTCCTCGAGTTTCAGCAACAAGTAAGTAAATACGGCGTCGCTGCCATATTTATCACTTTAATCTGAAAAAAGGCCACAACTGCTCTTTTGTGACTGTTTGCAATCACCGGCCCCAGATACCGAAGCGTTTAAAGCATATTAAAGGTCCCGTATCCTGTGTTTTTATGTGATGTTCTGAAACCTCTGACATGATATGTTTGTAATTTAAAGTGCAAAAACTGGACTCAGTTTCGTTTTACGGTCGGGTCTTGAGTGTCTCGCTGCAGCTTTTCAGAAAGATCGGGTCCTTTTATTGGTCTGTCTCATTAATATTCATGAGCCTCGCTTCTGATTGGCTGTTTTGGAAGAGCTGGAAAAATAAGTGTGTGTAAGTGTGGGGGCACAAGGCTTTTATATCGTCTTATTTCTTTTTGTGTCATTATATTTTAATACACAATAAAAAACCCCTACAGGAGGAGTGAGGTACTGCAGGAGCTTTTAATGCATGGGACAGTGGTTATTTGCACATATTATTCATTCAAAACTGACCTAAATAAATAACTTGAAGTGTCATTAGCTCATCTGCTTGATGAGTAAATTAATAAATAATAGCTGAGTTGTTTATTTGTTTAAATCACTTAACAGACCAGGCTTTTATTTGAGACCAGAGAAAGATTTTTGCCAAAAATCGTACTCGTAAAATATGGAAATTTGTTCAAATAAACCATATAACTTACATTTTTCAAAAGTCAGATTACATTTCCTAGTGTAAAATGCTATGCTAATATCAGATCAACCTCAGTTTTCAGATATAGCTGCACATGGCACAAGAATTTCTGATGGATATTTACAAATTATTATAATTAAAAGTTAAACCTATGACAGCTGTTTCCTGCAGCAGCTCTTTAGTTCCAGTGTAAAGCTCCTCCTCATGTTGCTTCCCAGCGCTTTCACTACAATTCAAAGCTCTGTTGTCCCGTCTCTTCGAAAGTATCGTAACGTCTCTAAAAAACCAAATGCTAAGACATTAGCCGGTTTAGCTGCTAACACAGGTCTTACTCCATGACGCGTTCACAGACCCTCAGGAAATCCCACCACTATCACCTAACAGAACAGAATCTGGGCCTAAACTCATTTATTTATACACACATATAACAGTAACAGCCCAGGTCTTTACACTATAAAGGAAACAGTACAGAGTGAGAGATTTATGATAAATCTGGTTTTACTTAGTCTATCAACACCATTTCAAAACTCATGTATACAATACCTGTATTTTCATGTCTCTCTCAATATATGTCCATGTCTTACCCAATGTACAATTTGCCTATTAAGACTATGCAACACACCCTCATTTATGAGCACTACACTAGTATAAATAATTATAAAACCAATAGCTATCAACTTTAAAATTATAGATGAATATATCTAAACATATAGGTACAATATAAGTGAGTTCCCAGCACTTTCACTACAGTTCAAAGCTCTGTTGTCCCGTCTCTTCCTGCACTGATCATAGCTAAAGTGTCGTGACTCCCTTTTTGCTTGGGACCCCTTTGAATCCCCTTAAGGACTCCTGGGGGTCCCTGGACCCCACTTTTAGAACCACCTGCCCGTCAGCAACTGGCTAAACAACGTTTCTACACCTTGCACCTTATAAACACTATTCAACCGGCCTCCTCGCTAATACTTTTAAGGTGTTGAACTTTGGAATCAGCTCAACGTGAGGCGGTCCAACGAGCCGCGGTCCAACGAGCCGCGGTCCAACGAGCCGCGGTCCAACGAGCCGCGGTCCAAGGAGTCGCGGTCCAACGAGCGTCGGCGTCGGCCGACGTCGTCGAGCAGCAAAATGACGGCGGCGATAACGTCTGGCGGCCGCCTCGCCGCCGCAGGAAGCTGCAGTCAATCGCTATCTCACTGCTGGTGTTCACTTTATCTTTGCAGGAACGTTTGAGGCCCTCATGTCACACACACACACACACACTCACACACACACACACACACACACACACACACACACACACACACACACACACACACACACACACACACACACACACACACACTCACACACACTGGCACTTTGGTATCAGAGCCGCGGGAAAAAAAAAATGGCTTTGTGTTGGCGAGATTTGTGACAAACAGCGACTGAGCTGCCAGCTGTTAAGTCTTTACGGGTCCTGCCAGGATTTTATTTGTGATTCTTCAGAGCTGCGTCTCTGTTTGTCAGAGAAGCAGCTGCATAGTTTATTATTTATTTAATTCTAACAACAGGAAGGTCTGGTCTGGACCACCTAACGCTGCTCTTATTACTTTGATGACACCTGATGACTGCATTCACAACTATTGCTGTCATAGTGGAGATTATTACTGTAATATCCTGTCTGCAGTGGTCTGCAGAGATATTTAAAACGGCACTTTAATGCATAATTAGACGTTTAAAAGGACAATTTAATGCATGTTTAAGCATTTAAAAGGGCACTTTAGTGTTACACTTACTTAAGATGTACAAATATATATACAGTATATATATATAGTGCGTATTTAGACATTTAAAGGGACAACTTAGTGCATGTTTAGACATTTAAAAGGGCACTTTAGTGTTACACTTACTTAAGATATGCGTATATATATATATATATATATATATATATATATATATATATATATATATATATATATAGTGTACAATTAGACATTTAAAAAGGGCACTTTAGTGTATATTTAAACACTTAAAGGGACAATTTAGTGCATGTTTAAGCATTTAAAAGGGCACTTTAGTTTTACACTTACATATATATATATATATATATATATATAGGGCACATTTAGACATTTAAAAATGGCACTTTAGTGCAGATTTACACATTAAAGAGGGGAGTTTAATGCAAGTTTAAGCATTTAAAAGGGCACTTTAGTTCTTTAGTTTTACAGTTACTTAAGATATACACACACACATATATATATAGTGCACATTTAAACATAAAAAGGGCACTTTAGTGCATGATTAAACATTTAAAAGGACACTTTAGTGCAGATTTAGATATTAAAGAGGGGAGTTTAGTGTTTAAGCATTTAAAAGGGTACTTGAATGAATTTAAAAAATCAAATGTGAATCTACAACTGAATCATCCAGATCCAACATGATTAAACAAGTTAAACATGATTAAATATGAAAATATCTATTGAATAGAAGCAGAATCATAAGAATTCACTGACGATGTAAAAAGACTAAATTTGCTTTTAGTTGCGTCAACAAAGATTTCAGCTCACAGCAGAATAATCGTGTGAGTCAAACCAACGTCCTCAGCCTCAGATCCAACATGATTAAACATGTTTCCAGATATAATCCGTGTTTCAGCTCATCCTCAAACCCCTGCAACACGAGGCGTGTTAAAGCCTCCTAACGAGCGTCGGTGTTTCTGGTGTCTGGAGATGATGCCGGGATCAGAGCGGCGGCCATGATGCTGCTGACGTCTGGGAAGGGGGGGGGGGGGGGGTCGGAGATTAAGCCCAATAAAAACGTGTGATTTGTTGCTTTCATATTTGGAAGATGTCAGCTTCAATTTGAGGTAGCACGCTGCCTCCAGGCGAGCCCGGCTGACAAATACGAGGAGATGCACTGATGAACTGCTGGCGATCAACTGTTAGTTCTCTCATCCGCTATATGACGGCAATGAAAACCTCCACATACTGTTACACTGAGGATCTAATGGCGTCGGCTTTTATGTTACGTCATATTTACACTAAGAGAAGAGAGGATTTACTTATTTATCAGTCCTTTATTCACTTGTTTGCTTTTGATTTATATTACTATTTCTATGTTATGTCACATTAAAGGGACAGCGTCTAAGATTTAGCAGCATTTATATATTATATATTTTATATAATATTCACGAGTGTGTTTTAATTAGTAGATAATTCAACTTTAAAGGTGCAGTGTGTAGTTTGCATCTAGACATCTAGTGGTGAGTTTGCAGACTGCAACTAACTGAGTAGCTCTTATTTTAATTCAATTAAATAATAATAATAAATAATTCTAAATGTTATCTTACACACTGTTCCTTAGACTGTACAAATTGATATATAAATATTTAATACATTTAATTTAATAAGATAATTTGCATACAACTCTGAAATAGTGGAACAATTAGTGGATTAATCAATTAGTTGTCAATTATTAACAGCCATTTAAGAGGAAAATGTCCAAATTCTCTGGTTCCAGCGTTTTTTTTTAGTCTTTTACAACAGTTAATCGATTAGTTGTAATCGTTTAAATTAATCACCAACTGTTATGATAATCAATTAATCAATTTGAGTCATTTTTAAGAAGAAAATGTCCAAATTCTCTGGTTCCAACTTCTCTTCTCTGATTATTTCCTGGTTTCTTTAGTCTCTATAATAATAAACTGATGACTGAAACTTCACAGGATCTAGAAAGGAACCCTGAGGAACCCCACATTTGATTTGACATCGAACTATTTTGTTAATCGATTAATCGATTTGAATATTTTTTAAGAAGAAAATGTCCAAATTCTCTGGTTCCAGCTTCTCTTCTCTGATTATTTCCTGGTTTCTTTAGTCTCTATAATAATAAACTGATGATCTTTGGGTTTTTTACACCATTTTACACCATTTTATGACCAAACGATTAATCATTTTAAACACTCATCTATCAAAATAGTCGTTAGCTGCAGCTCAATTCTGATTTCAGCTCATGTGTTTTTATAATTAACAGATTTGTTTAGTCTGTATTTCTCATGAAATCTAGGGCAAATTCCTTATATGTGCAATAATCAACTACTATCAACAAATCAGTTAATTGCTTCACTAATTGACAGGTTAATTAACTATTACTCAGAAATACCAGCCCAGCGCTTTCTATTAGAGGATTTAGCAACCGTCACAAGAGAATATCCAAAAAAGAGGAGAAAAAAAATGGGGTGAAATAAAATAATGAAGGAGATAAAGTTGGTTGTAGCTGGTGCGATCGGCCGTCAGGAAACCGACCGACGGCCTGTTTAAGATTCTGGAAGTTTGAAAACACCTCATGCATTATAAAGAAGTAGCCGAGTTCCCTGAGTTTAATCCTTTCTGCGAGTGCTTCATCAACCTTCAGCTTCCCTGACAAGACAGAAGTTTCAGCATGTATGATTAATAAGATACAAATGTGCAACTGATATTTGATAAATGACTTTGGTTTCATATTCATGATGTACAATGAATATGCAGCACCAGGGGCTTAGGCCTACTTGATTGATCAAATGTATTCCATTCATCACTTATTTTTTTTTTTTTTTTTGCTTAATTAGCATATTTGAAGCAACACCATTAACGGTGGAAGGACTATGGGCTATTTGGGAGATATGATGTATGTGCGGGAGCAGACATACATGCATTCCTCTTTGTCTCAGGAGGTAGATTCATTATAACGAGGCCCAGCAAACGCAGATTTTAGAGGTTATTATTTACCCAGGAATCCAGGCTGCGTTTATATTCTCATATCTCTGGAAATAACATAACTCTGTAGGTAAAATAAAGGAAAAAGACGTGTTATTGCACTGTTCAAAATCAGGTGAAATATATATATATATATATATATATATATATATATATATATATATATATATAGATTAAGAGCATCGATATAAATATAAAAAAAAATCAACTGAAAAAACTAAACTAAAAAATATGTTGCATATAAAATAGAAGAAAAAGAAAATTATATACAATTATAAATGAACAGAAAAAAATTACAAAATAATTATTAATAATAATAAATACTGTGTAAAAAATAAGAAAAAGAAAAGTATAACTGAACAGAAAAGAATTAAAATAAAATAAAATAAAATAAAATAATAAATAAATAAATAAATAAATAAATAAATAAATAAATAAATAAATAAATAAATAAATAATAATAATAATAATAATAATAATAATAATAATAATAATAATAATAAATACTTTGTAAATCAAGGAAAAGAAAATGATATAAAATTATAACTGAACAGAAAAAATAAATTAAAAATTTTCTACACATTCTTATTCTGCAACAGAAGATATATTCATTCAAATCAAAACTTTATTTAAACTCTAAAACACACTGAGGTTTTGACCTGTATATTCATCATGTAGATTTCATATATTTTATATTTTATTTTATTTCTAATTAAAAAGTATCGATATACTTTTACTTTTAAATTATTAAATTGTATAAAGTGATCGTTGAGTCCATGAGAGATTATAAACGTGAGTTAACAGAAAATTAATGGCAGTTAGAAAATTAATTGGAGTTTGCTGACTGAGCCTGAAGCTTGTAGAATGAGTTTAATTAATTAAGTTAATTAATTTAATTAAGTTTATCCAACAAGGCTTTATCAGTACTATTAGTTAAACTTTAAAGTTTAACTACTTGTTAAAAAGTGAACTCACTTGAATTAATGTTCTTTTTAATTAAAGTTAACCCAGAAAGTCAGCTCAGCTTTTATTTGGTGAAAATCTTCCAAATTTCTGAATAAAATGCAACGGTTGTGACACAATGACGCCAAATGTCCCTGAGCAAACAGGATATCCTGGTCATGTGACCTTATAAATTGTATGTCCTTCAAAATAAAAGCACCTAACTGTAAAAAACATTGATTTTATATCACAACTTCTTAGAGAAATAAAGATAATTAATCCCCTGATAGATTCATTTTCAGTGAAAACATCTTTTAATTGAACTTTTAAGGAGGAATGACTGTAAATGTATCAGCAGGATCTAGAGTTTTCATGCATTTCAATGAGTTTTACGGCTGCATTCTGATTTTACCAAAATCTCTGGTCTTTCTTTAGAGATGCAGTTTATTTCACAAAGAAAATAATGGATACACAGCTTCCTATGATCACATTTGTATGCAATTAATCTCCAGATAATAAGTAATTAATAGTTTTGGATTTTTATGGGGAATGACAGGATATCCTGGTGATGTGACCTCATAAATTGTATGTCCTTCAAAATAAAAGCCCCCTTTTGTAAAACATAGATTTTATACAATATTATAATAAAAATGAAGATAAAGTAATTGTTGCCATATGCCAACACTATGCAATAGAGCCTCCGGCTGAACCAGATCAGCATCAGGAGGTTTTATCACGATTTGATGTGCGTTTAATGACAGATATTAGTGAAGTCAAATATAAAGTAAAGTATAATATAGAAGCACTGATGTGATGTTTCTGATCAGGAAGTGAGATAAGCAGAGGGTTGCATTAAGGCAACAGTTACAGTTATAAAGTCTGTTTTTACAGTAAGGCTTTTATTTTGAAGGACATACCATTTATGAGGTCACATGACCAGGATATCCCTATTGCTGATGGACATTTGACATGTAAATATGTATCAGATTATTAACTTTATTGCTTTATTGATTGTTTATTTATTCTGTAGTTGTTTTTAAATAGCTATATAAATAAAGTTGATAATTGAAATATAACGTACACAAGATATTAAGACTTTTTTAGAGACTTATGCATTTTAAACTATTTATAATAATATTGCATATTGATAATATCTAATCTATAATCCATCTATAATCACTAACATCAGTTAAATTGATTTTATTCACTATATTTAGATTAATCCTTTGAATATGTTACTTGATTTTTATTTATTGTTTTATTGCTTTTATTTATTATATTATTTTTAATTTATGCACTTTATGGCATCTTTGTCTTTTTGTTTTTTTAAACAACACAATTTATTATGATTTTTAACTATTTTATAATATTATAATATATATAATCTCCATCAAATCCACCATATAAATACAATTCTTCATATTTCTTTACATTGAACCATGAATCAAAGCTCTGAATAAAAAAAAGGAAAAGTTTTTTCCTGTAAACTGTGTCCATGTCATCATTATTTATCATTCTGAATCTGTTTAAAACATAAGCATCTGTGCATGTGCGAATGTGTGTGTGTGTGTGTGTGTGTGTGTGAGAGAGAGAGAGTGTGTGTGTGTGTGTATAATTGCAGAAAGCTGGCTGTGTTCTGTAATTAGCCATGACATGATATACTGTGCGATTAACTGTGTTAATATGCAAACATCTAAAATGAATTAATATAAAGTATCAAAAGAATTATGGGTTCATTTCACTTAATTACCCTGCGATGTGTTACCTGAAGTCCATCAATATTTAATATGTTGTGTTTATTCTGGAAAACAGGAGCAGCTGGAGAAGAATCAGATTAACCTTTAAGAAAGTTTGCTTTAAATTCAGATTACAGGCATTTCCTGTGTGTGTGTGTGTGTGTGTGTGTGTGTGTGTGTGTGTGTGTGTGTGTGTGTGTGTGTGTCTTTGCTTTGACTTATTAGAGCAAATTATGGTCAGAGACGACTAATTTCCTCATGTGATCGCACTGATGATTCTTCTTTATTTGGCTTTGGGTGAATCTCGATCAGGTTTTGCTGAATCCTCAAAATTATAGGATGTAAATATATGATGTGAATAATGATCAGGATTTAAATGAATTCCTTCTAAAAATGGGTGTAATTTCTTTAAAGTCTCACTTTAAAAATGGCAACAATTACTTTATCTTCAAAATCTATGTTTTTTACAGCAAGGCGTGAAAAGGGGGGCTTTTATTTTGAAGGACGTGCAATTCATGAGGTCACATGACCAGGATATCCTGTTTGTTCATGCATCATTGAAGGTTGTCTATTATTCAGAATTTGGAACATTTTCACCAAATAAAACAATATTACCTGATAACCAGGGTATTTAATTCAATTCTGATGTTAACAGCTATTTTTTCTAATATGCTAAAAATGGCATATGCTAACAAATGCTAATATATAAAATTCCTAGTGTATAAAACCTAATAGATTTATATAAAATTAAACTATCCTGAGACTGTTTACAACTTTTCCTTATGCACTTTTTTTTTTAAATATATCTATTATTTAGGTGATTTTAACTTCTAGTGAAATAAAAAAAAATCGCTATATAAGAAAAAGTTGACTATTATTTTTTAGATTTTATGCATTTTAACTATTTTATAATCTTGCATAACTGTATGTTGTAACCTGATATTTACCCCTATTCACTATATAAATACAATTATTATTCATAACTCTTTATATTGAATTAGTGAAATAAAGAAAAATCTACAATAATATTATAAAATAGATAAAAATGCACCAAAAAAGTCTTAATAATAGATGAGAAACTAATTGGAAGAGGAAGGATAAGTCATGAAAACATTAGAAATATATATATTTAATTTCTTAAACTAATATTTTATGCATAATAATTAAGAACAAAGGTTGTTGTTTGTTTTCTGCTTTAAAAACTGCGTCGCGGACGAATCCATGGTGGAAGAGAAGGCACTAAATAATTTAGGGCTTTAATCTGCTCACTGAGGTGTGTGGTCTCTGACAGTAATTATAAATGCAGGCAGGAATTATAGCTGAATACTTTAACTGCATTAGGAGTCATCTGATGAACAGCGTGATTGCCTGCTCGTTTCCAACAATAGGGGCCAAGTCGGTGTCACGGCGTCCAGAATGCACCGCGCCTTTTTTGTTTTTTTACTCCCATTTACCATCAAATGTCAGTCGCCCCCCCCCCCGTTATAAAACAGAGATTTGATGGGTGGAGGTAATTGAGGACTTGATTGCTGGAAAATAGATGAATTGCATAAAATGTTTATGAATTTAGAAGGCAATTATTTTTAATAGCCTTGAAATAATAGAGCTGGAGGAAATATGTTTAATTGTTATGATACCATCTTGCAGCGACGGCAGCGGCGTTCGCGGGAAAGCAATAAAATCTGACAAGAAGATATATCTTGGAGGTGTATCTAAAAGTCATTAGGTAAGAAAGAGAATGCACAGCGGACTGAAATGTAGGAGGATGTCGTCCTCTTATCTCATAGAAGGCTTTTTTATTGTGGGTTTAAAACGTGTAACAGAAGAGGAGCATATCCAGAATATATCGATAACTCAGGTTTTTATGGATCTACGGTTTCTAGATAATTCCCTCTGAAGATCCCTGAAAAGGAGGTTAAGTAATTCACTGCTAATTATCAGGAAAGAAAAACTCCATTAACTGAGAAGAGGTGGAAACACAAAACATTAGAAACACACATATCCATCATGCAATAATTGGTGGACAAAGGTTTCTCCAAAACCACAAAAAGGAGGATTAATCCTCTATTGCAACAGTTAGTTTATCATGATTTTTCAAAAAAGTTGTGATATAAAACGTGTTTTTACAGCTAGGTGTGAAAACAGGGCTTTTATTTTGAAGGACATACAATTTATGAGGTCACATGACCAGGATATCCTGTTTGCTCAACCAATTCTGTCTTTTATTCAGAAATGTTTCACCAAATAAAACTTGAATTTAATTCATTTCTTCTTCTAACATGATAAATAGATTCATTGTCATAGCAACAATATGCAAATATGGTAAATTCCTAGTGAAACAACCTAATGAAACTATCCTGAAACTATATATTTATTAAATATATCTAATATTTAGGGCATTCTAAGTAATAACAACATTATCTTAGTGATATTTCATGCAATAGAGGGTTAACATTAATTAAATCTGTTGAGTTTTTTTTTATTTTTGCCAAAATATCTCCTGTATTTTTAGAGATACAGCTTATTTCACAAAGAAAATAGTAGAAATCCAGGTTCCTATGATCACGTCTTTCACACAATTAAACATTTAATGCATGAAATATTATTTAGACATGGTATAAACATGTTTTGAATCGTTTTATTACTTAAAATAGCCTCTTGCTATGTAATTTAATTGGGTAATTTAAAAATGTAATTGTATGCACTAGGAATTTACCATATTTGCATATTGTGGCCATATGGCAACACGTTTATTTATCATATTAGGCAAAAAAAAGTATTAAAATTGAATGTAAAATAAATAATTAAAGTTTATTTACCATAGATAGTGAGTTCAATGATTTATTTGGTGAAATCCTGGTCATGTGACCTCATAAATTGTATGTCCTTCAAAATAAAAGCCCCCTAAGAACATTTTTCTAATGCACTTTTAGGGAGAAATGATGGGAAATGTATTATTCTGATTTTACCAAAATATCTGGTAGAACTTCTTTTATTTTTATGGATTTAACAAGGAAATAATGGAAATACTGTTTCCTGTGATCACATTTTTCATGCAATGAATCTCCTGATAGGATCAAGTGAGTAATTAA
Organism: Lepturacanthus savala; assembly: GCA_030544235.1. Taxonomy (NCBI): domain Eukaryota; kingdom Metazoa; phylum Chordata; class Actinopteri; order Scombriformes; family Trichiuridae; genus Lepturacanthus; species Lepturacanthus savala. Next base: position 2,461,189 of record CM060480.1, on the reverse strand, counting down.
TAATAAAAAAAAAAATTTTTCATTGGACTTTTAGGCAGAAATGACTGGAAATGTATCACTGGCACCGAGAGTTTTTATGCATTTCAATGATTATTATGGGTTTGGTTCATTCTGATGAACTAATGACCTCTGAGACGTCTCAACCATTAACAAACACACACACAAAGCAAACAAACACACATTCTAACACTTTTAATTGGACGCACGCGAGTTAATCAGTCTCTTTCCTCTATAATTACCACTATGCTGCCAAGCTCTTTCTAGGAAATTATAAGGAAATCCCTATAATTTAAGAAAAGCATTACGCTTGCCTGATATTTGACAATGAAAACGGAGCATGAATTTGTTGCTGTAATCATTTTGGAAACATATTGTGGCTGCTAACTTTAATTAAAGATGCGGAGAATAAAAAAAAAAGGAACACAAGCTGTTATCAAATGTTAACTCTTTATTTGAATAAGTAAAAAAAGGTGCAGGTATCACAGGTATCATCTGTCTTGCTGTTATCCTCGTTGCATGAAACACGTTTTTTTCCTTTTTTTTTTCTTCTAAAATATATTTACATGTGAAATATCCTCGTTTCCCCCCAAAACTGTCTAATTATTTTTGAGTCATGTACAGAATCCGAGTCTAAACTGGTGATTAAACATTTATTAAAGTGCTTTTTTTTTTTTTTCTTTCCTCTCTCTCGTCTATCATTGCAACACGAAACGTCTTTACATAGCAATACACTGTACAGGTCTGCGTTGTGTGTTCTCATGTGTCGGGGCTGCCTGGTTTTCAACAGCTGTGAAACTGTATCGCAGAAGTCGTAAAGTACAATTAGTTCATTATTTTTCGTCTTTGAAATACAATTGAAACTTGACATATCATACAAATAAATAGTAGTCATAGCCAGGGCTATTGCATGCAAACATCAGCAATTATGTTTCTTCAAGCAGTAATACATTTCATTACTGGTGATGCATTTGAGCAGGGTGCAAAAAAAGTATCTTAGTGTTTCCTTATACAATTTCTAACCAGTGTGTCTTTGCTGTACTCAATGTTTTAGATAACGATGCACACTACACAATCTGAAAAAGAATGGTTGAAATATCGGACCCGTGTATTAAAATTAAAAAAAAAAAAGATAAGGAGAAAAGAAAAGAAAAGAAAGTGACGGTGATATGAAAGAAAAAAAAACTACTCCCTGTCCATTTCCACGTACTGTGAGTGGTTGTCGGGGGATTTGCTGTGAGTTTTACTCAAGTGGAGTTTGACCGCGTGATTGCTCGCAAATGTCCGACAGCAGAGCTTACACCTGAACTTTGAGTCACTGTCCTCCTCGGCCACCAGGGCCTCCGTGGCCCTGACGGCGAGGGCCTTCGACAGTTCCGGCTCCTCCACCTTCGTCTGGTGCTCTATCGGCATTTTGCACATGTCTTTGATCTGGAAGCCCAGGTGGGACTCCAGGTGGGTGATGAACGTGGTCGGCGACCTGAACTGGGAGGCGCAGTCGTTGCAGTAGAAGACCGGGTGGCCCGTGTCCATGTTCTTGAGGAACTTGGTCCCTCCGGTTTTCCTCAGCTGGTACTTGACGTTGGCCAGCCAGTGGCTTATGGTGGTCATGGACAAACCGGTGAACTTGGAGATGTGCATCCGCTCTTGAGGTCCCAGGTCCGACAGGAGGTACTTCCCCTCGGAGGTCAGGAAGAGGCTGGAGGCGAACTGCGCCTGCAGGACCAGGAGGTGGCGCGGGTTCCAGTTCGACTGCCTGCCTTTACGCTTGTGGACGGAGTAGACCTCCGAGGACACGTCCTCGAACCGCCGGACGTCCGATTCCAGCTTCATCGTCGGGATCCTCGGTGGCGCCGAGGGTTTAGGCGTGGTGGCTTTCGGGAGAACCTTGAGCATGTCGGCGATGTCGGACAGGGCGTACTTCTGCGGTATCGGGGCGGACGGCTGCAGTATCGAGGAGCTCGGCTTGCTGTGTTTGGATTTCGTCAGGTCTATCGGCTGGTCGTCGTTGACGAACAGGAATGTACTTTTCGGCCTGTTTTTTACAGGAGACCCGAGCATTAACGGTTTCTCGCTGCCACGGTTGATGTCTGCGAATATGGACTTGGTGTGAGAGGATACTTTATCTACCGTTGAGTTATTGGGCTTATTCGCTTTGCCCAGATGATTGTTCAGGACCGACTGCAGAGCACTAAGAGGGTTAACGCCGAGTATATCCGGAGTGTCACTGAGCGGCTCTGAAGTCGTGCTGCGTCCATTGCTGGCAGAGGGGCTCGGCGTCTTGCCTCTGTCAGAGAAATCCGGGCTCAACTTCCCTTTGATCGCCTCGCTCCCTTCATTCCCGCAGTCCGCGTCGAGCTTTGAAGAGGAAGAGGAGTCGTCCTGACAATCGCTGTCGTCGTTCTCCAACAGATCAAACTTAATATTCTGACTTTCCTTACCATCACTAATGCCAACCTTTTCTTTTTTGATGTCCACGTTTTGATGCTGTCCCTGGGGAGCCTCAGCTCCCGCGGCAGAGTGGTAAAACTTCCCCTTTGGGGCGATCGGTCTCAGCTTGTGGTTAAATGTGGTTTGCTTTAGCTGAGCAGGGGGGGACGCGGAGAGGGGAGCGCTTTTGATGATTCCAGAGAGCTGATAGGCGGCGTGAATGCTCGGGTAGGCACTCCAGCTCGGCGTACCTGTCTGAGCTTTGTTGATGGCGGAGGCCACTGTGTTGGCTAAAGATTTAAGAATGTCCCCTCCTCCGCCTGAGTCCTGTTCGAGATCCTCCTCACGGAGATAAGGGTACTTAAAAGCCCCATTCCCCGGCTTTTGATCCTCGCTCTCTAGTTTGTCATCTTTAGCTTCGGTTTCTTCCATTTTGTCTGATGTTCCTTCCCCCTGGCTATCCTTATCAATGCTCCCGGGGGGAGAGCTTTTTGGCGACACCTTTTCTCCCTCTGCCTCGCCGGCAGCGGGCTCGGCCAGGCCCTGCATCTTCTCTATGGCCAGGGGGTCGAGCGCTAGCTGTTTGCCCTTTTTGGAGGCTGAGTTTGTGACTTTGATGAAGTGTCCAGTGACCATCATGTGTGTGGTGAGCTGCTGGAGGGTGTCGTGGGAGCTCCCGCACTCCATGCACTTGAGGATCTGAGACTTGCACGTCTCGAACTGCCACGTGTAGCTGGCGCCGTTCTGATAGCCGTAGCGGTTGTTGTTGGCGTTCGACAGGTTGGCGGCCCGCTGCGCCTCGGTGTACCCGGACACGCCGGTTGTGGAGTCAGGGGAGCAAGGTCTCGCCGTCTCGAAGGCGCGTTTCCTTGCTGGTGGCAACAGTTTGGGTGTGATTACGGGGATTGGCTCTTTTAAAGGCACTTTTTGGTAATGCTTAGTTTTAATCATGTGGACGCTCAGGTCCTGGAGTGAGTCAAACGAGTGGCCGCAGAACATGCACTTCAAAACCTTCTGTGCGTCCTCTTTCCCTTCCATGTCCTGAAAGTTCCGTTTCCTGCTCTTGGACGACGAGGCGGACGAGTTGCCCTGTTTGCTGTGGTTGTTGTCCTGGTAATGTCCACTCTTGTTCATGTGCACCGTCAGCTCCACGACGCTGTCGTAGGCAGCGCTGCAGTCCTTGCAGCGGAACCGGCTGGCGCCTGTGAACACCGAGCCGCAGGGTTTGGCGGTCTGCCGGTACAGGTGCACGGAGCTGAAGAGGTTCGGCTTGGACGTGGGTTTGGGGGAGTGCGACTGCTGGAAAGTCTTGGACAGGGCGTCCTGGTGCCAGTCGAACTCACTCTTGGTGCTCCCGTTGGTGCTGTCGCAGTTGGCTTTGCTGGTGTTCTTGCCGAGTTTCAAGTCCATCCCGATCCCCGTCCAGTAGGAGTCGGACAGGAAGTTTGCATAGGCTGCCCTCATTTTCTCCAAGCTGCTCCCCGCCCCCCCTTCCTTGTGCTTGGAGCCTCGGCTCTCATCGTCCTTCTGGGACTCCGGCGGCGACGAAGTCTTGAAGTCGGAGAGTCTGTCGCTGCTGTCGCTGAGGTGCGACTCCAGCTCGGCCTCCTGGTTGGAGAGCACGCTGACGGGGGAGTTCTGGTTGCTGTAGCTGTTCAGGCTCTTGGTGTCCAGCTCCCGGTCCTCGGACACCTTCGGGCTGGTCTTCTCCGAGCTCTCCTCTTCGGTCTGAGCGTCGTTCTCCCCGTCTTCCTCGGCGACGGACTCCTGAAGGGGGGCATCTTCGTCCGGCTCGTACACTAGAAAGAAAAAAAAGGAAGAGATGTGAAATTTAACGAGGTTAAAATCGTTTAATCAATGCATAATTACATTTCTTGAGTAGAATATTTATACAACGCGCATTAGGCGTCCAAGAAGCCATTTAAGACAACATAATGGCTGCTGCTTTGTGCTTTGAGAGGTTCGGGAGTGTTGCTTGGACATAATGGCTTTACTAACAGACTGTTGCTGGTGTAACGGCACCATGTGATTCACGACTGGCCATTGACTTAGTGCTGTGTCCAAGGTTTTCCTGGCCTCAAGTTGAGATGTTTACAATCGTTGGCCACTACAACAATCGTTGGCCACTGAGTGACAAAAGGAAATTGATTCTTCTGGGGCCTGTTAAGTGCTATTGCAAATGACCTATTCCATAGTGATTATGGATGCCTCAAAACTGCAATGAAAATGTAAGCCTTCTGTTCTGGATAACGTCTCAGCTTCCCCCCGGAGCCAAATGTAAGCAAATGGCTGAACACAAACTCACATATTCTAATGTCCCACATTGCTCCATCAATAAATTAAAAGGCCAGACTGGAAAGAAAAGATGAGAAATGAGAAAACATTACTTCAGCAGACATTAGCTAACGTCACAATGCCTTCACACACACACACACACATATATATATATATATATATATATATATATACACAACTTTGAGGTACTCGTATGTAAAGTATTTCCATTTGATGCCACTTTATACTTCAGCTCCACTACAATAAAGATGGAAATATTCACATTTTAAACAGTAGTTCTTCTCTTAGTTAGATTTTACATTAAAATTTAATATTATATTTGTTGTTTAAATTGTCTGATCGTTTTTCCTTACCATGCACTTTGAGTAAAACAGTAATAAATAAATTGTATTATTATTATTATTATAAGAAAAACACTATATGTTTAGATATGATGATGCAGTTCTGCAGATTTACTATTAATCTACCTAAATGATCTAAAATAGAACAGATAATACAATAAAATGATTATTGTTTGTTTCCTTTTTTAAATAATACTATATAAATAAATTATATATTAAAAGAAAAGCATATGTTATATATGTAGTTTTACTAGTAATCTACCCAACAATAAAATCATTGTTCTTTATGATCGTTGCTCTTTTTCCCTTTTTAAAGAAACACTTTTGTGTAAAAGGTGCTGATTAATTATATTTATTATTATATATATATTATTTGATATTATATAATATATGATACACATATATGGTGATGCAATACTCTTGTTGATTAGCTATATACTAGTAATTTAACAAGATTAAATAAGAACAATAATACAGTTTAACTAGTAATTTAACCAAAGTATCTAAAATAAGTTAAATATAATGACATGTCACACTAAAAGCTGCATTATTAGTATATTTAATTTTTATACTTTTAGTGATAATACTTGTATACAGGGACATTTTGTATTCAGGTGTATATTTACTGTCATTTATGTAAAGAGACCAGCTTTTGTCAACAGTAAAACTAGAAAATATATTACAAATGTGATATAGCGTCTTCACTTATCAGCTTTAAAAAAACTCGACAATTATAGAAAAATGTCCAAATCTCAGCAGCGATCTGTCAGCTTGTTATATTTCCCTCCTGACAGTCTCATAAACAGCAATTACTTCTTTCATTATTCACCTGTTCACTCCTCCAACTCATAGAGCACAAACATTATCGCTTCAATTAACAGATAATTAAACAACAGTATTTCTAATTGACACATTTCCCATCGTCCAATTAGCAGAAACTCTGACTCAGCATCAGGGCCTTTTTTTTTTTTTCCCCACTTCTCACAGAGGAATAAAATATCCTCGTCTGTCAATAACCGGATTATTTTAAATCTAAACCAACCGATGTTTGTGCATTATCCTTTTTTTTTTTCTGAAAGGCGGCCCCCCCCCGCCACACGGTTTGTCATCTTCTGTGACAGATCGGAGATGTTTTTCCGCCTCCGTGGTCACGGAGGAGGAAGAAAAAGTGCATTTTTTTTGGGGGGGGAAGAAGTGGAGTTAAATATGAATAGGACTTAACAGGCCTGTCCGGGCACTCGTGCTTTTCATGTGGTTAATATTTCTTTTCTGAATAGAGGGCGAGCACTCAGGAGTCCCACACTGGGCGGCCCCATACAACGCCTTCTGAAAATAAGACTTTTTTTTTTTATCAATATTTCACAAGTGCCTTAAGAGACACCCTGGAGGTGAATCGCCTGCCAGCTAATGGATGAAGATAGAGATGGGATTCGGACTTTTTTCAAAAAAACAAACTGGAGAATGGAGGCCTGAACACAGAGAACACACACACACACACACATTCAGTCCCAAGATCCCCGATGTGATGTGACCTTGATCCACCGCGAGAGGGATGTTTTGATTGGCCAACGGAGATCAGTGATGGCCTCCAAAACACCCTTGATGCTCAGGGAGAGAGTTGTCAAGAGCACAGAGGTATGTTTAATTTATAGTCTTATATATAGTATTCACAGTTGAAGGAGAACACCAGTGGCTATGACAAGCTTCCCGGGGTTGATGTCCTCTCTCTCCGCTTCAAAGTCACCACTAAAAACCTGAAAGACGGTTAAAGAATGAGCGGCAAAGTGGGGAGACGAGCGTTTTTCCAGTCCAGCGGAAAGGCCACTTCCTGCATATTTCATGCACAAAAAAAAAAAGAAAACTCTCAGCGATACACGCGATTCACTTCAGTGTCGTTACAAAAGTAATAGATTACTGTCATGCATTGATTTTTGGAAAAAAATGGTAATTTACTCCATACAAATGTCAGTAAAGTGCGTTTTTAACCTGAAATGAAGTGAAATGTGCTAAAATCACAGCAGGAAACACTGTGAAACTCATTTTATTTAGATTATTGTGATTTTCATATATCTATTTAATTATTCAAACCCCCAGAAATTGGGGAATTTTGTACATTTAATACATAGATTTCTGTTTATTTGTGCAAGCGACAACTATACCAGCCATTAAAACGCGATTTTCTGCAAAGAAAACAGCACAAAATGGAAAAAAAAGATTGTTAATGACTCAACTGATGCATGAAATATGTGTAAAAATAAATCTGGGCTACTACTTACAATACTACTAAATAAACTGCATTATTATTATTATAATAAAAACATAATACACTTAGATATAATGATGCAGTACTGCAGTTTTAAAAGTAATTTACCCAAAGTGTCTAAAATAAGTCAAATAAAATGATTGTTTGTTTAAACTGTGATTTAAAAGTACTATAGAAATACATTGTATGTATATATATATATTATATGATATAAAAAACATGATACACAATAATGCAATAATATAATTATACTAGTAATTAATCAACAACAAAAAATATAGTATAATAATGTCACTCAAATTTAATTTATTATGCTTTTACAGATAAACTTCTGTACTTTTATATGCAAAATGCACATTATTATAAAATAAATGGTATTATTTTACTAATTGTGACTAATATTCCTTCTGTGAATAGCAGCAATAATGATATATTTAGCTATTTCCAGTTATTTTATTGAGAGTAACTTAAAAGTAATGCAATAGTAGTGTAATGCCTTACAGTTCAAAGGCAGTAATATTGTAATAATCCCAAAAAGAAGCTTTTCTATGTATATAATGTGTGTTTTTTACGTCATATCTTGGTATTTGAGGATGTTTTACACCTTTTTCTATCAGTGGACAACCAGAGGCATCAATTAACCTTCTGGCTGACATATCTCTGCATTATCCTTTAATTTGAAATCAGATTTAAGGACGACTCCATGGAAACAGAGAAAAAAACCACCCAAACTGTTCTATTAGGGTAAATAAGTTAGAGACAGACAGGAAGAGCTGCGACTGGGCTTCATTAAAACACCAGGAGCTGGAACCTGTGTGTGTGAACTGAAAAGTGAAGAATAAGCATTTTTTTTGTTGTTTTTTGCTCTCAGGCATTTTTTTTTTACAACTTTGAAAAAAAACAAACAAAAAACAACAAAAAAAAAAGCTTTGAAAACGTCCAGAATAACGATGCCGAGGAAATAAGAAGCTGCAGCAAATACAGAGGAGGATGTTTGTTAGATTCAGACGCTGCTTATTTTATATGTTCATTATTGATTTCTGATTAGTTTTTTTTCAATTAGTTGTTTGAGCGTATAAAAAGCAGCTTGGACCAATCGATTAGAGTCATTTTTAAGTAGAAAACGTATTATTTCCTGGTTTCTTTAGTCTCTATAATAATAAACTGATGATCTTTGAGTTGTGGACAATTTGAACCAAACAACTAATCGATTAATTGATAAATTAATCAACAGCAGCCTTGTTGCTCAATTTGTTTCGTGTCTAGATTCATATATATTTTATCAACACTGTTTTTTTCTGTATTGAATCAAATGAAAGTTTAACTTTCTCCTTTATTTTTCACAAAAAACTGTTTCCTGTTACACCTTAAAAGTAGAACTGCAACGATTAATTAATTAGTTGCCAATTATCACATTAATCAACAATTATTGTGAGAGTCAATTAATGGATTTGAGTCATTTTTAATAAGAAAATGTCCAAATTCTCTGGTTCCAGCTTCTCTTCTCTGATTATTTCCTGGTTTCTTTAGTCTCTATAATAATAAACTGATGACTGAAACTTCACAGGATCTAGAAAGGAACCCTGAGGAACCCCACATTTGATTTGACATCGAACTATTTTGGTAATCGATTAATCAATTTGAGTAATTTTTAAGAAGAAAATGTCCAAATTCTCTGGTTCCAGCTTCTCTTCCCTGATTATTTCGTGGTTTCTTTATTCTTCTATAATAATAAACTGATGATCTTTGAACCAAACAACTAATCGATTAATCAATAGATTAATCAACTATCAAATTATTTGCTAGTTGCAGCTCTATTGCTAAAATATATTTTATCAACACTTTTTTAAATAACTAATACACTTTTGTATATTGAAAGAAATGAAAACTTAACTTTATACTTTATTTCCTTTATTAAAACTAGAGCTGCATTGATTAATCGATTAGTTGCCAAATGGTACATTAATCGACAATCGATTAATAGATTTGAATCATTTTAAAGAGAAAATAATAATAATAAACTGATGATCTTTGGGTTGTGGACAAAAAAGACATTTTAGGTTGAATCTTCAGTTTTAGGTAAACACTGATTCACATTTTATCAACCAAACAACTAATCGATTAATCGATAGATTAATCAACTATAAAATAGTCGTTAGTTGTCATGGAAACAAGATATTATAGATTTTTTTGTACAACATAGCATCAATAGCCTCAATCAACAGGAACAACCTGGCTGCAAAAACCCTTTGGAACTTTTAAAGGTGAAAATATAATTTTTTAAGCTGGAATCAACATGTCACACATCAAGTGAGACTCTTTGTCTGTTGTGTTGTTTGTAGCCTGGAGTTCCCCTCTGGTTGTTTCACATCCAGACTGAAAGAGTGAGTTGTAGAACATAAAAATGACTGTTGATTCTGACATGACATCGGTTTATATGTAAATGAGACACGACAACACTAACACACAGAAACTCATGGTGTTGGAACCTGTTGAGACGACTCAAATATACAAATTTATAGAAATATTACTCATAAAATAATGAAAATGATGTTGAATTGTCCATTTAAAACTATTTGAACAGGTAATAGTGAGTGAGTGAAGCTAAAATCTATTTAATATAAGACTCAAGAATGAGGAAAAAACAACCTTTAACTCTCAATGTATGATTTGCCATAATTGTTTTGGCAAAAGTAAAATATGTTTTAGGTCAAATAATGAACTTTCTAGCACAAAATCACTTTTTGGCTCCACAGTTTTAATGAATTGGAACCCACAACCCAAAGATCATCAGTTTCATCAGTAGTCGGCAGAATATTTAGTTTATTTCAAGGTTATTCTCTTGATTTTGGTTAATTTTGTAATAGAAAGCTGCAACTAATGACTATTTTGATAGTCAAGTAATCTATCGATTAGAGAAATGATTAATCAATTAGTTGCTTGGTTCATAAAATGGTGTAAAATGTTGATCAGTGTTTCCCAAAAGCTGAAGATTCAAACTAAAATGTCTTTTTTTGTCCACAACCCAAAGATCATCAGTTTATTATTATAGAAGAATAAAGAAACCAGGAAATAATCAGAGAAGAGAAGCTGGAACCAGAGAATTTAGACATTTTCTTCTTAAAAATTACTCAAATTGATTAATCGATTAACAAAATAGTTCAATGTCAAATCAAATGTGGGGTTCCTCAGGGTTCCTTTCTAGATCCTGTGAAGTTTCAGTCATCAGTTTATTATTATAGAGACTAAAGAAACCAGGAAATAATCAGAGAAGAGAAGCTGGAACCAGAGAATTTGGACATTTTCTTTCTTTGAATCAAACCGATTAATCGGTTATCAAAATAGATTAATGATAATTAGATTAGATTAATATAAAAGTTGGTAACTAATCATTTAATCAACTAATTGTTGTAGCTCTACTATATATAGAACAATAACTTATAATCACATTATAAGACACACAAATCACTGTGTTATTCACTGAAAAATATTTGAATCTAGACACTAAACAAATTTAGCAAATAACCAAGCTGTAGATTATTCAAACGATTAATCGATTAATTGTTTGGTTCATAAAATGATGTAAAACTTCAGTCACTGTTTCCCAAAGCTGAAGAAGTTTGGTAGAATATTTCAAGTTGTTTTCACTTGAAATGACTAATCGATTAGTTGTTCGGTTCATGAAATGGTATAAAGTGTTGATGTCCCTGTTTTTCAAATGGTGATTAATGTAATAATCAGTAACTAATTGATTGATTCTATCGTCTTTTGAAGCTTTCTCCTTATTCTATTGATGATGATCACCTCCTCCATTTTGACCAATCGTCTTCCAGGCCGATAGAGACCCGTCCTCCCATTCGACTCATTAGTGGAACCTGATCCAGGTCTGGACATGACCCCGTCCTGTTGGTCATTCTAAACACACGTTTCCATTTTAATTCCCAGTGTTCCTTGGACGCCGTCTGAAGGAGACTCTCCTTGTTTTTTTTTTTTTTTTTTACATTCTTGATTGAGTCCGTGTTCCAACCGGCGCAAACGAGCGCTCGGCGAAGATGGAATAAGAGGCTGGCATGCCTCGCCTGAGATTTAGCATGTCATAAAGTGCTGTAAAGCCTCCAATCTGTGTCACTACAAATTTATATCTTCAGACAGAGATATGCAAAGGTCAAAAAACCCGAGGTGTCCATCATAAATCAGGCAGCTGAAGTGTTTATAACCTTTATCCGTTAGAGCAGACTCTTGGCATAGCGTAGGCCTGGATTTACAGAAGCAGCCGCCTGTTTCTCAGCCAAAAGGCTTCAAATACTAACCCCCCCACCCTCAACAGCTCTTACAGTACATGGAGAGAAAGCAGCTAACTGCACAGGCAACACTGTAGTAGATTACATTTACTGCTACAGCCACGTCCAGCTGGATCGGTGCTGAAAGCTTACATGACGATATATTTAGCCCTCCACTTTTAAGCGTTTGTATCTTCATCGAGCCCTGATCCCCCCTATGAAGGATATCACATTAAAATCACTAAAAACTCAGTTAGAACTCCCAAAACTTGCTTAAATTATACTAATATCCTGGTAACTACTAGGGCTGCAACTGCATTAATCTAAAGATTATTGATTACTATTAAAAAAAGACTAAAGAAACCAGAAACTAATCAGATTTAAGAAGCTGGAACCAGAAAATTGGCAGAATATTTAGCTCATTTCAAGGTTATTCTCTTGAGTTTGGTTAATTTTGTAAGAGAAAGCTGCAACTAACAATTAATTAATTAGTCGTTTGGTTCATAAAATGGTGAAAGATGTGGATCAGTGTTTCCTAAAAGCTGAAGATTCAACCTAAAATGTCTTTTTTTTGTCCACAACTCAAAGATCATCAGTTTATTATTATAGAGAATAAAGAAACCAGGAAATAATCAGAGAAGAGAAGCTGGAAACAGAGAATTTGGACATTTTCTTCTTAAAAATTACTCAAATTGATTAATCGATAGTTCGATGTCAAATCAAAAGTGGGGTTCCTCAGGGTTCCTTTCTAGATCCTGTGAAGTTTCATTTTCTTCTTCAAAATGACTCAAATCACTGAATCAATTATCAAAATTGTGCATTATAATGTGATTATTAAAGGTACCGCTTTAAGCAAAACAATTAGTTGATCCCCACCTTTTACAGTACATGAAGAGAAATCATCTAACTGTAACTAAGATTACAATTACTGCTACATCCATGGTGGCGTCCAGCTGGTTCATGCCAGAACATATGCTAAAGTGCCCTTTCGGAGCTAAAACGTGTGCTAAAGTGGACTCTACTAGCCAAAATGTGTTCTAAAGTGCCCTACGTCTTACAGTACATGGAGAGAAGGCAGCTAACTGTAGTAGATTACATTCACTGCTACATTTAGGGTGTCCAGCTGGATCTGTGCTAAAAGCTTACATGACAATATATTTATCCCTGGACTTTTAAGCGTTTGTATCTTCATCTAGCCTCAATCCCCCTGCGTAGGTCTATTCAAGACGTGCCAATCATTTCAGAAATGGCATTCGGTTTCCGATATTAACGTGCCACCAGAAACTTTTTGTAACGGTGAGAACACCAACATTTATCCCCCTCGGAAGGTCAACATTTCCTTCATTAATCTGACAAGCCGCGGAGAGTTAGCAAGCGCCGCGGAGCTTAGCTAATGGACAGCTGCAATACCCCAAAGCGGGACTCGACTCCAGCGAGTATATGCGAGGTAACACTATCTTCAGAGGAGATTGGGTAATTCATAGGTGCCGGTGACAGGTCTGAGCGTCTGTGCCACTTTCTCCCGGCGCTCCCCGCTCGTCTCAGGCTACAGTTTTTTGCCGCTCGCAAATCAATATCTCCTTTTTACTTCCCATTGATTGCCTTAGCGGTGGGACCGACCTAAGCAGGACTGTTATGACATTTCTAGATTTCCCCCTGTCCTTGGAACAATCAATTACACGCGCATGGCAATCAAAACCTCTTTGCAAAATGAACCTGCTCCATGACATTTTCATCTCCCGGATTTATGCCATGTAAAGGGGAAAAAAAAAAGAAAGAAAGAAAGAGGAGGAGGATAAAAAAAAAAGAGGACAGGCCTGCTGGATCGGCAGAGCACACGTTAACAGTAACGATCATCTGTTTCTCCTCTTCTGGTTTCACTCACAAGTGAGCAACGCTCCTAATTAATTCTGTCTATATATATATATATATATATATATATATATATATATATATATTTGGGGGTTACCCAATTGTTAAAAAAAACACGTTAAAATGCCCTTTAGGGGCAAAAATGCTTGCTAAAGTGCCCTCTAGGAGTCAAAACGCATGCTCAACGGCATCTTGGAAGCCAAAATGCATGCTAAAGTGCCTTCGAGGAGCCAAAATGCGTGTTAAAGTACCCTCAAGGAGCCAAAACGCATGCCAAAGTGCTCTCTTGGAAGCTAAAATGTGTGCTAAATTGCCCTCTAGGAGATAAAAACGTGCTAAAGTGCCCTCTAGGAACCAAAACATGTGCTGAATACCCACCTGACAGTCAAAACCAGTGCTAAAGTGCCCTCTAGGAGTAAAAATGCATGCCAAAGTGCCCTCTCGGCAGCCAAAACACCTCCTCAATTGCCCTATAGGAGCCAAAATGCATGCTAACACATGTTAAAGTGCCCTCTATGAGCCAAAATGCATGCCAACACATGTTAAAGGGCCCTCTATGAGCCAAAATGTATGCGAACACATGTTAAACTGCCCTAAAATAATCAAAATGCAAGCTAAGGTGCCCTCATGGCAGCCAAAACACATGCTAAAGACCTCTACAAGACAAAACATGTGCTAAAATGCCCTCTTGGAAACAAAATGCATGCTAAATTGCCCTCTTGGTAGCTAAAATACCTCTACTAAAACGCCCTCTAGGAGTAAAAATGTGTGACAAAGTGCCTTCTTGGCAGCAAAATGCATGCTAAAGTGCCCTCTAGGAACCAAAACATATGCTAAATACCCTCCTGGCAGCCAAAACCAGTGATAAAGTGCCCTATAGGAGCCAAAATGCATGCTAACACATGTTAAAGTGCCCTCTATGAGCCAAAATGTGTGCTAAAGTGGCCTCTTGGCAGCTAAAACACATGATAAAGTGCCCTCTAAGAGCCAAAATGCATGCTAAAGTGCCCTCATGGCAACCAAAACACATGCTAAAGACCTCTACAAGCCAAGACATGTGCTAAAATGTCCTCTTGAAACCAAAACATGTGCTAAGGTGCCCTCTAGGAAACAAAAGGCATGCTAAATTACCCTCTTGGTAGCTAAAACACCTACTAAAGTGCCCTCTGGGACCCAAAACATGTACTAAAGTGCCCTTATGGGAGCAAAAACATGTGCCAGTCTTCATGGCAGTGTCCATGGTGCTAAAGTGCCCTTATGGGGCCATTTGTATAACATTGTTTTTTTACCTTTTCACCCCTGCCCTCCATAAACTCGGTGGTTTGGCCTGCCCTTCTGCTCCGTGGTTATAAATAGGCTCAGAAACGTCAGTCAAATAAAAAAGTAGCTGCCGCACAAAACATAATTCTTAAAGAAAAAGTTGTGAAGCTCTTTTTGTGCCTGCGATGTCGGAAACAAAGCGCGTGTTTATAAAAGTCACCGGCATGTGATTTTTCTTCAGCGAGCTATCATTAGAAATGAGACGCAGATGCCACAAGGTTTCATATTTGACAGCGATATCTGACTAACTCGGTGAGTGGTGCGCGTCAAGATCAAACAGATTCGCTGTCAGACGATCCCGATCATCGTCTTGATGACACATCTGAGGTTAATTCTGAACGGAATCATATGAGGAACGGTGAAGAGGAGCTAATTCTGAGGCCCCGGAGCCATCTGTAAAGATCTGTAAACACTTCTCTCTTCATTGTTTCCTGTCAGGAAAAACAGTCTCCCGAGGAGCCCAAGGACACCGCAGAATAAAAGAGAGAACAATCACAGCTCCGGCTGCTCCCTTTCACTAAATGTATCTGGAGGTTAATTGATATCACAGAATGAAATAGTTTCTGACTTGCTTTTCAACAGGAATGTGTTCCCGCCTGACCCATAATTTCATTTCAACACTTTGTGTTAAATGACTCAGACGACGCCCTGAACCGACTCCGCGTAACTGGAAGAGTTTCTTTACTTCAGTAGAAAGTACACTGACAAAAAAATGAAATAACATCTTGTTTTTTGGTATAATTAGTCCAATATTGAGTAGAATTCTCTTATTACACTTGTACAGTGTAGAAATACTATTACAAGTCAAATCCCTGCATTTAAGATAATAATTTGCATAAAAAAAGCATAAATTCAGCCACTGTAACTGATATATTCAGTCTTCTCTAAGATACCAATTAATACCAATTATTTATTTGGTTGAATTACTTATAACATTTGTTGTATTTTATAATCTTTTCACATGTTATTTAACGTTAAAGTTTAATCTGAAAGCTGTCATATAAAATTATTGGAGTAAAAAATACATTTTCCCCCTTGAGATGAAATAAATAATAATAAATAATTAAAAAGATTTATAAATAAGATAATAGCATGTAGGTTTAAAAGTATTAATCAATAATTACTAGGTATTTAACTGGTAAATATATGCTATTATTGGCTAATTACCACTGGAACGTTTTTACCTTTCTGGACTTTACCAATTATTTATTTTAGTTTAGCTACTTACCACATGGACATTAGCTGTATTTTATAATCTTATCACATGTTATTTAACATTACATGTAAAATTATTGGAGTAAAAAGTGCATTTTCACCCATTTTTGAGATGAAATACTCAAGAAAAAGTGGAGTTTAATGTAAAATATTTGGGTAATTCTATGTAGTTACTTTACATCAATGGTAAAAATATTAATAATAATAATAATAAGTAAGATAATGGCAATTATTAATCAATAATTACTAGGTATTTACCTGGTAAATAGATGCTATTATTGGCTAATTACCATTGGTAAAAGTTAGAATCTATAGCTGAAATACTAGGTATTAATACTAGGTTATACTATTTTCCCCAGTAAATATTTGGTGTCATTGGGTCATACCCACTGGAACGTTTATTATTTATTTGCTTTAGCTACTTACAACTCAACCATTTGTTGTATTTTCTGATCTTATCACATATTATTTCACGTTAAATTTTAATCTGAAAGTTGTCATGTAGAATTAGTGCAGCAAAAGGTACAACACTGAGATGGAAATACTCAAGAAAAAGTGGGTAAATGTATTTATAACAGTTAAAATCAGATATAGATGTATAGGTGAGATGATGTTTAAAAGCAGCCATGAATTCATAAAGTGGTTTTTGTGGGATTTTTCTGAGTTTGACTCCAAAACCACGAGACGGAAACACTCCTGCTAATTTGTGTATGCATGAAGGAGATGTTACTTAAAGCGCATTACCTCCTTCACTAAACACAAGCTATTCATGCAGATAAATGCCTTGCTTTCATACACTCTCAACTTTAATATTTAATAATCTAATATAATCAAATAAAAGCTCCAAAAAAAAAATAAATAAATAAATACAAAGACAAGTCGAGGACAGATTGTGAACACAGCAAACGGCACAATGTGCTCAGATGGACCCAGAGCCAGATTAATACGATAGGATCGCAAATATGACACCATATCCTGCCATCTGGCTGTTCATTTGGGCAAAAATGATCACAATAATTATGGCAATTAATCAAAAATGTTTACACAACCAACATTCTGTTAACTAAAAACACAGAGAACTTCGGAACGCGTGACCAAACACAAAGTCGGAGTTAAAGGGGCCTTTTTTAACCCTTTGTTTTATTTTAGCAGCGATGCTAACGGTGGTGTTTCCTGAGCCACGCCAGCCTCCGGCGTCCCTCTGTGATGTCACCGCTGCTCCTTTTGATGCCTACGAGCAGAGCTCCTGCTCCGGGACGCGTCAGTCGGCCCGACGCCTAATTGGAAGCGAGCGGCGGGAGAGCGTCGCAATCTGCACTCCGGCACCTAAGTCATCACTTTGAAACGCGCCGCGGCCGCCTGGTGTTGCGTCTCGCCAAAGGGCTTCTTCTCCTTCCCATCAGCCCCGGCAGAGACAATTATCCACGCCACGGCCCCTCCTGTCCACCGCCAAACCACCAGCAGCATGCAGCCAGGAAGGTGGACGCTAGATGGATTTATGTGCATTAATCTCCAGCTGCTTTGCCTTTTAGTGATTGGTTCTGGTTGCAATCCTTCCTTTTATACAGGCCCTTAATTACTACTTAATACACGGTGATAATAGTATGTTATTGGCTGAAATACCTGGGAATTATACGCCATTATTGGGTAATTACCATTGGTAAAATGTCAGATTAGAATCTATAGCTGAAATACTAAATATGTGGTAAATATGATATATTGTTGGGTAATAATTAAGTAGAATAAAGTAGTATTGGTAAATACTGTATTTTATAATCTTATCACATATTATTTAACGTTAAATGTAAAATTATTGGAGTAAAAAGTGCATTTTCACCCATTTTTGAGATGAAATACTCAAGAAAAAGTGGAGTTTAATGTAAAATATTTGGGTAAATCTACGTAGAAATAAATAAACTAAAAATATGTTTAGATAAAATAATGACAATTATTAGGTATTTAACTGGTAAATATATGGTAATAATAGAATGTTATTAGCTGAAATACTAGGTATTTACCTGGTAAATAGATGCTATTATTGGGTAATTACCATTGGTAAAATGTCAGATTAGAATCTATAGCTGAAACACTAAATATGTGGTAAATATGATATATTGTTGGGTAATTGTCAGTCATAATTAAATACGAGGCATTTACCTGGGAATTATACGCCATTATTGGGTAATTACCATTGGTAAATAATTAGAATCTATAACTGAAATACTAGGTATTTACTCACTAAATATGTGGTAGTATAGTATAGTATATAATACTTCCAGTAAATATATGAATCCCATAATATAGGAGGAAAAATAGTTGATCTTTGAATTCATATAACGCAGATAATTTAGTTTATTTCACGTTTTTTTTCCCTGATTTGGATCAGTCTGGTCTTGTTTTAAGTTTTAAATCAAGTATTTTTATCTGTAGTACTAGACCGGGTACTAATACTGCAAAAAATACTACTACAGTACCAGAGTTTGTATAAATACTTGATCTTTAAACTCTTATTAATCATTGAATTTTGCATTATAGATAATTTAGCTTATTTTAAGTGTTTTTTCCTGATTTGGGTCAGTCTGGTCTTGATTTAAATAAAGTATGTTTATATGCAGTACTAATACTGCAAAAAATACTATTACAGTACCTCAGTTTGGTCTTGTTTTAAGTTTTAAATGAAGTATTTTTATCTGTAGTACTAGACTGGGTACTAATACTACAAAAAATACTCTAAATCTTATCTTATTAATCACTGAACTTTGCATTGCAGATCATTTATCCTATTAAAACAGTGTTTTTGGGTCCGTTTGGTCTTGTTTTACCTATAAATAAAGTATTTATCTCTATTGTTTTGGTTGTAGGTTTCTTTTTATTCCAGATATTCCACATTTATCGATCTTTACGACAGGAAAACTCCAAACAAGCCTGGTGTTAAGTGGTTAAAAGCTGTAAATTTGTCAGATTATAGATGATCTCCTGTGCCTCCACTGATAAAAGTTCCAGTCGGTGGAGCAGCAGGAACAGAAAACCACTCCAGTGTGTGTGTGTGTGTGTGTGTGTGTGTGTGTTTTTCAGGATGGAAGCCGCCTGGTCGCCGCTCTGTCACTCGTTTTTTTTTTTTTTTTTTCCTTCTGAAGAGCCGTGACACGGCTCTCCAGGAGCGACATGATGAGGTCTGATGGTTCCTTTCTGCAGAATAGCAGTTTACCCCTCGTTCACCCTTATCTCCGTCCCGGCCCATCCTCCTGCAGCACGCCACTCAAACCGCGCCGCATATTGGAGCTGACCAGTCGAGCTAACGGGGCGGCGCTAATAAAAGACGCCGTCCTGCTTCGCTTCAAATTTCCCTGATTGAATGTCAGTCAGGAATGTTTGCGTGGCGGCGGCAGGGAACGGGCCGCCGCCGTTTAAAGGACCAACGCCTCCAACGCGATGAGTAAAAAAGGAACGATGGCCGACAGCTTTGTCTAAGTTAAAGGGCTTCTCTATCTCAGGCTGATGATTTGTACAACATTTGCTTTTTTTGATATAAAATTGATGTTTTTACTTCCCTTCATGGCCCTGACCTCTGACCAACACCAACAAGACATTACCTTAGAGTGTAAGGAACCAGGTATATGTGGTGTCATTGGGTAACAAGAAATACTAATACTAATAGTATTTTAAAAGGGTAAATACAGTGAAACTACAGCTAAAATACTGGCAAATATACACAGTCAATGGGCAGCTACCATTGGTAAAACACAGGTATTTATCCACTAAATATGTGGTAATTATAATATATTGTTGGGTAATTGTCACTCGTAATAAGTAATATAGGTAAATATGAAGCTAAGGTTGTAATATTTAGTATTTTACCCAGTAAATATATGGTTTCATTGGGTCATGACCACTGGTGAATACAGTGAAATTATAGGTATTATATGTAACCATTGGGTAATTATCATAGGTAAAGTATTAACACACTATATATGTGGTATTTATAATATATTGTTGGGTAATTGGTACTTGTAATAAGTCTAATAGTCTAATAGTTAATATTTCACCCACTATATATATATATATATATAGTTGGTGTCATTGGGTAATTACCATTGTCTTCTCTAATTATTGGAATGTTTTACCTCTCTGGGTTTTACCAATTATTTATTTGGTTAAACTACTTACAACTAATTTGTTGTATTTTATAATCTAATTAAATATTATTACCCCATTAGATGGTAATAATACTTATAGAAAATAGTAGAAGTGCTTAAAGTATTAGGATGAACGTACTTAAATAAATAAATATGTAAAATGATGTTATTTTTCTTATTTGAAAAGGAAAAATGTCCAGATATTGTTTGTTTGCAGCTTCTCAAGTTGATTTTAAGCATTTTTGTGTCATAAATGACAGTAAACTGAATATTTTTGTGTTTTTAGTCGTTTGTCAGATAAAACATGACATTTACAGACATTAACTTAGGCCCTAATGAACTATTACTATTTTTATATTTTTATTTTTACGTTTTATAGACAGAATTGTATGCACTTAATAGAGAGAGAGAGAAATAAAACACAAGTTGCTGCATTTTATGCTACTTTACACTTAAACTCTACAGTAATACAGATGCAAACCATTTATTTGATTTAATATATATATATATATATAATGATCAGTTTATAAAATATGATGCATTATTATACATTAAACTGTTTATTAGCATAGCATTGCTGTAGTGTAGTTTCTGGCGGCTTCTAGTGGCGACGCTGCTGATTGCAACCAAAATTACTTCTGTTAAACCAAAACCGCTCAATCTAAGGTAATAAAAATATGAATTATACACTAATTAAAACATATTATGTTTCATTTATGCTAATTCAGGTCTGATAGATGGTGCTAAATAACACACACTGTACCTTTAAGTGAAATATCTCTCAGATATCTCAAAATTTGCTATTTAGATGAACCTACACGTTAAGATTATCGTCCAATTATTGGGTTGTAATGTTCTATAATTAAGGACGTTGAAAGGTAACAATCACAGGTGAATCATTGGTGTTTTTGTGCGTCTCCTTCATTCTTTGTGCTCCATTTATCCTCCTGCTGAGATCAGGAGTCTCATATACAGCACATACAGTCCCCGCTTCATCAACTTTGCATGAACCCTAAACACCGGCCGTCCCAAACAACAACAGCTCTCCGTCAAGGTCAAACCCCGATGAATCCGATAGCTGCAGCTGGAACTTCTTATTAAAACAATCTGCATTTTCACTAACTCGTCCTGTGTTATGGATCTTTCATTAGATCCTGGAGAGACTCCAGCATTCCGAGTTCATTAGTAGTAGATTGCTGCGTTTTTTTCCTTCATTAAATACAATGAGGAAAGTTGAAGCGTGCTACTGTCACTGCATAAAGGGAGAGAACCTGGAAGCTTCGTGGGACAAGATGAGCAACAGTAAAAAGAAGCAGAAAATGCCTCAAAAACCAGCTCCGCTGCCTCCTATTCAGATTCATTTTAATGGCAAATTTGTTGTCAAGTGTCCCCCCCCCCCTTCACACACACACACAAAATGATTAGGGCCCGCTGTTTTCTGAAAAGTGCAAACTTTTGGATTTGCCTGCAGCGAATTGTCACTTTGACAGCCCATTCTGAGAACAACGGCTGCCCAAATAGTGAAATGTGTTGGCACCCAATAGTTGAAAGTTTCCCCTCAAAAAAAACAGGCTTTCTGCTGTTTGTGGGTATTCTGCTGTGTTGATATCGAGATGTTGATTAGAATGAAAAAAGGAGCCCGCAGTGAATCAGGCTCCCTCGGAGCAGGCCCATCAACCATTGTACGAGATTGACAGTCGCACCATTGAGCCAATTATTTCTCTTCATAAGACCTGTTTCTCTATAAAAAAAGAGAAAATAACGGTTAAAGAGTACACTCATTGTTAGAAAGTCTGAATTTAGCGAGTGGTAGAATTTACAGAAAACCAACAGCGTTTAATGGCAGGAAAACCCACTTAGAGTTTTTACTACATGGAATAATTATGGACTGTTTCTATTAAGTGTTAAAGTTGAATAGCTCTCAAAACGAATCCATTAAAAAAACTAAAAAAACAACGTGCAACGTCTAACTTTGGGGTCTTTGTTCCTAGTTTTTCAAATGTTGGTTCCTTAAACATTGGAGGAACATTTACTTTTGTTTCTGAGTAGTTTATTAAATCCCTGGACTGGAAAGATGTAGGTTTTTCTGATGTAAAAGGCAACTAGTCGATTAATCGGATATCAAAATGATTAATCAATTAGTTGATTTGTTAATAAAATGGTGTAAAATATTGATCAGTGTTTCCCAAAGCTGAAGATTCAACCCAAAAATCATCAGTTTATTATTATAGAAGATTAAAGAAACCAGGAAATAATCAGAGAAGAGAAGCTGGAACCAGAGAATTTGGACGTTTTCGAATCAAATCGATTAATCGATTATCAAAATAGTTGGGGATTAATATAATAGTTGGTAACTAATCATTTAATCAACTAATCGGTGTAGCTCTACTATACATAAATCACATTATAATGCATTATAAAACGTATATAATACACAAAAATATTGATTAGTCCATTCGTTGCCAACTATTAGGTTAATCACCAACTATTTTGACAATCGATTAATCAATTTGAATCAAATTCTCTGGTTCCAGCTTCTCTTCTCTGATTATTTCCTGGTTTCTTTATTCTTCTATAATAATAAACTGATGATCTTTGGATAAAAAAGATATTTTAGGTTGAATCTTCAGTTTTTGGGAAACACCGATCAATATTTGACACCATTTATGAACCAAACAACTAATCGATTAATCAATAGATAAATCAACTATCAAAGTTGTTAGTTGCAGCTCTATTGCTCAATTTGTTTAGTGTCTAGATTAAAATATATTTTACCAACACTCTTTTCAGTATCTAATACACTTTTGTATATTGAAACAGATGAAAACTTAACTTTCTACTGTATTTCCTTTATTAAAACTAATGATTAATCGATTAGTTGTCAAATATTACAACTTAAAAATGACTCAAATCGATTAATTGATTATCAAAATAGCTGTTGATTAATGTAAAGGATGGCAACTAATTGATTAATCAACAAATTGTTCTGGTAAAGGTTAGTTCTTCAGCTTTGGGAAACAGTGATTGACATATTACACCATTTCTTGAACCAAACAACTAATCGATTAATCAATAGATAAATCAACCATCAAATTAGTTTAGTGTCTAGATTAAAATATATTTTACCTACACTCTTTTCAGTATCTAATACACTTTTGTATATTGAAACAGATGAAAACGTAACTTTCTACTGTATTTACTTTATTAAAACTAATGATTAATCGATTAGTTGTCAAATATTACAACTTAAAAATGACTCAAATCGATTTATTGATTATCAAAATAGCTGTTGATTAATGTAAAGGATGGCAACTAACTGATTAATCAACAAATTGTTCTGGTAAAGGTTAGTTGTTCAGCTTTGGGAAACAGTGATTGACATATTACACCATTTCTTGAACCAAACAACTAATCGATTAATCGATAGATAAATCAACCATCAAATTAGTTTAGTGTCTAGATTAAAATATATTTTACCAACACTCTTTTCAGTATCTAATACACTTTTGTATATTGAAACAGATGAAAACTTAACTTTCTACTGTATTTACTTTATTAAAACTAATGATTAATCGATTAGTTGTCAAATGTTACAACTTAAAAATGAATCAAATTGATTTATTGATTATCAAAATAGCTGTAAATTAATGTAAATTATGGAAACTAGCTGATTAATCAACAAATTGTTCTGGTAAAGGTGAGTTCTTCAGCTTTGGGAAACATATGAACCAAACAACTAATCGATTAATCGATAGATTAATCATCTTACAAAATATACGTTAGTTGCAGCTATAGACGTCATAGAAAATATATTTTATTTATGGCAACTAGTTGATTAATCGATTAATCGCTGCGTCTCTATTCAGTGTTAGTTGAAAATGACTTGAACATTTCACTTTCCCTAGATGGTGAATTTTCTGATGTGAAATCAAAGCTGCTGTTGTTCTGTGAAGGTTATTGTTCATTCTACATTTACGCAGCGTTCTTACAACGTTGTAATAACCAAAAATGTCAATTTGGAAGGTTATTATGACGTTTTGGGGACAAAAAAACATCGACATATTTTTAGAAAGTCACTGCATAGAAGCCAGAAAGGAACATTCATGGAACATAATGTATTTCCTGGGTTATTTGTTCTTCTTTTTTTTTTCTTTTCGTCAAATTCTTCTCAAGTCACCTATGATAAACCTAATAAAAGCAGACGCCCTGTGTTTCCTGCGTGTTTTTCTCATTAATACCACACTGCAAACAAATCAAAAGCTGTTCAAATATTTCCACTGCAAAAGTCAAGCGCAACCAAAATATTTCCTCGGCGCTACATCCTCATTTAGCCCCGCAAGTCGGCGGCGGCGTGACATTTTCTAAGGTGTTGGGGCTGTAACGCAGGAGGAGAGGAGGAGGAGGAGGAGGAGAAGGTGCCTGACAGACGAGTGCTTTTTTTTTTTTTTTTTTATTCATTGCATGGGAGAAAGTGGTTAATTTATTGAAAAGAAGGTAGGCGGACGAAGAGGCAGCGATACGGAACTGATACCCCTGCGTGGCTGTAGGTTGTGGCACTGAAGGGGGGGAGGAAGAGGAGGAGGAGGAGGAGGAGGAGGAGGAGGAGGGAGGCGGAGACCAGAGCGACAGAGGAACGGTTAATGGAAATGAGTGACAGGCTTTCAGAATGATTTACAACGGGTGGCGCTGCGGCAGAGCCGGCGCTTGATGGATGATCCTGAAAGACGGAGACGAACCATAAATCATGTCTTTGAATCATTGACAGAGATAAAGGAGGGGGAGAAAAAGCAATGGCATTGACGTTCATTCTTCCAATAATGTACATTGACGAGTTACACTACGGAGCCTTAATTAAAAAGTGAACACGGGTCTTCTTCTCCCTCTCTCTCGACTGCACCTCCTCCCCCTCCTCCTCCTCCTCCTCCTCCTCCTCCAGGCTCCTCCATCCCCTCCCTTCTCTATTGCGATATCAATGGTAATTAAAGATGCAGCATCCAACCAACCCCCTCCTCCTCCTCCTCCTCCTCCTCTTGTCCCACAGCCACTTCCTTCCATCTTCCCACAGCAGACCCAGATTAGATAAGTGCTCTGCTAAAAGATAATGTCACCCCCCCCCACCCCCCACCCCCCCACCCCCTCTATTCAACAATATCAATGTGGGTCGGGCCCATTTGTTTCTACATCTGTAAACACACGTGCATAAACAGGAGAAAACAGGAGAAGGAGCTTTGTTTCTTTAGAGGGAGAGAAAGAAAACGTTAAATCCGAGGTTATGGACACACATGCAGGCTTTGTTTGCTTTCTGTTTTTAACCATTCGAGCACCAGGATGATTTTATTCTCGCTATAAATGATAATAAATGTGGAATATCTCTATAATCTGACTGTGAGAAGACGAGAAGATCAATTTATGTTGCTGTTATAGAAGAAATATAGTTAGAATAGAGATAAAAATACTTTATTTATAACTTAAAACAAGACAAAACTGACCCAAATCTGTAATAAAACAGGAAATAAGATCAATTATGTGGAATGCAAAGTCTATTTATTAATAAGATAAGAGTTTAAAGATCAATTATTTGATATAAAACACTTCCCACCCTGGTATTATAGTAGTATTTTTGGAGGATTTTGCAGTATTAGTACCCAGTCTGGTACTACAGATAAAAATACTTTATTTAAAACTTAAAATAAGACAAAACTGACCCAAATTAGAAATAAAAACAGCAATTCATAGTTCAATGATTAACTGCAGTACTGTAGTATTAGTACTGTGGTTGAGGTACTGTAATAGTATTTTGTGCAGTATTAGTACTGCATATAAACATACTTTATTTAAAAAACATGACCAGACTGACCCAAATCAGGAAAAAACACTTAAAATAAGCTAAATTATCTGTGATGCAAAATTCAATGATTAATAAGAGTTTAAAGATCAAGTATTTATACAAACTCTGGTACTGTAGTAGTATTTTTTGCAGTATTAGTACCCGGTCTAGTACTACAGATAAAAATACTTCATTTAAAACTTAAAACAAGACCAAACTGACCCAAATCAGGAAAAAATAACTGGAAATAAACTAAATTATCTGCGTTATATGAATTCAAAGATCAATTATTTTTCCTCCTATATTATGGGATTCATATATTTACTGGGAGTATTATATACTATACTATACTACCACATATTTAGTGGGTATATACCTAGTATTTCAGTCATAGATTCTAATTATTTACCAGGTAAATGCCTTGTATTTCAGCCAATAACATACTATTATCACCGTATATTTACCTAGTAATTAAGGGACTGTAGAAAAGGAAGATACCAGAACCAAACAGCTGGAGATTAACGTACAAATCATCAAACAAGTTCAAAGGTCAATTATTTGTCTATAAAATCCAATAAATCACATTGAGGATCATTATAGAACATGAAGAATAATATTAATATATTAAATAATCCCACAAACGGCTATATAAATAGTGATATTATATTAAACTATTGTCTTATTGTATGGATGATGTGATGTTTTACCACAGATAAAATACTCCATTGAGTGCTGGAGCCGAGGTTTTCCGCTGTGATTTATGAATAAAACTCAATTCTGCCGATTTTAACAGCTTAAAACTACAAACCAGCAGCAGAATCACGTCTTCCCCCATCATCGCGTCTCTTTAAAAAACACGGTGTTGTTCCTTCTGGAGTGTGGATGGCACTTTGATAAACAGGAGGAGCCCTGTAAGGAGCACGGAGCCTGAATGAGTGGCATTCCACATCAGCTGAGCTCCCTTAAAGTGCACACAATAGAGCAATGAGGTGAAAGTAATCCTCAACATCTGTCTTATGTGTCCTACACGCACGGGGCTGTTTGTTCAAGTTCTAGGAAAGACATTAGCAAAGAGGAGGGGGAGAAAGAAAGAGAGAGAGAGGGATATATCAATTCATGCACTAGTTCTCCAAAGGGATTAAAGCAGGGCCTCTGTTGTCTGTCCTCTCGCTGCTCCCTGGCAAACAAAATGGAGAAGACTGCCCCGCTAATGCAAATACGCCTCCTCCACGACACGCCGCCGCTTAAATGAATAGTTAAAACTACAGTTTATCGCTGTGTTTGCTTTGAATTATTCAAACCGGGAGATTTGTTATAACCCAGTTTCTGAGCCAAATGTTAAATAAGAAGCGAAAATGTTTGACGCCGGGATACAGAAGAGTCTTTTTCTGGGTTTTTTTTTTGGTGTTTTCGGTGGTGGTGAAAACACACACAGAGCTGTCTGTTCCTCAACTAATCAATTAATCGCTGCAGCAAATAACAGTTTACTATTATAGAAGTCAGGAAATAGTCAGAGAAGAGAAGCTGGAACCACAGAATCTGGACATTTTCTTCTTAAAAAAGACTCAAATCGATTAATCGATTGTCAAAATACTTGTAATAGTTGGCAATTAATCGATAATGCATTATAATCAATTAATTTTATAGCTGCAACTAACGTATATTTTGTAAGTTGATTAATCTATTGATTAGTTATTGGTTCATAAAATGGACCAATAAAAAACCTTTACCATATTTTTGAACAATTAGTCGATTAATCAGTTGGTTGCCATGTTATTACATCAATCAACAGCTATTTTGATAATCAATTAATGGATTTGAGTGATTTTCTAGTTACAGCTTATAAATCATATGATATATATTTATTTTACTATTATAGAAGACTAAATAGACCAGGAAATAGTCCGAATTTGGACATTTTCTTCTTAAAAATGACTCAAATCGATTAATCGATTGTCAAAATAGTTGGTGATTAATGTAATAGTTGGCAACTAATTGATTAATCAATCTTTTTGTGTATTATATACATTTTATAATACATTATAATGGAAGCTACAATGATTAGTTGATTAATCGATTAGTAAAGACTCAATTCAATCAATCGATTATTAAAACAGTTGGTGATTAATGTAAAAATTGGCAACTAATCGACTAATTGTTGCAACTCTAGTGTTTTGTGAAATGTGTTTCTTACAAATATTCCAGTAGTTGATTAATCTATTAATTATTGAAACAATTAATTAGTTGTTTGGTTTATAAAATGGTAAAAAAATGTCAATCACTGGTTTTCAAAGCAGGAGATTCAACCTCCACAACCCAAAGATCATCAGTTTACTATTATAGAAGACTAAAGAAACCAGGAAATGATTATAAATATATGGTAATAGATGGTAACGAGCCAATTAATTGACTAATTAATGTTTTTTCTGCAGAGTAAATAATTATTTTAAGCTTATTAGTTCATAAAATGGGTCCAATATTGATCACTGTTTCCCAAAGAAGCTTGAATTTGGACATTTTCTTCTTTAAAATGACTCAAACCGATGAATCAAACCAGAAAATAATCACAAATATTTGATGATTAACGTAATAGTTGGCAACTAATCGATTAATTGACTAATCGTTGAAGGTCTAGTGTTTTTTTGTTTTAAACTTAAAACCAATTAATCGATTATCAAACGACGGGTTCAAGCTGAACGAATCAAAGTTGAACTTCCCGGAGTCATTAGCGGACGATACTTGTGGTCTTATAACACAGTTTCTGAGCCAAATGTTAAATAAGCAGGAGAAGTGTTTGACGCTGGGATACAGCGGCGGCGTTTTCTCTTTTTTTTTTGGTGGTAAAAACACAGCCGGGCCCCGGTGCACTGTCCTGTTTGACGGGCTACGCGGGGGAGGCCGGGGGCAGTCGGTCAGCCCACTGCGATGCAGGGATATTCGCCAAAAAAAAAAAAAAAAAAACTAAACTGAAAAGACACACACAAAGCTGTCGCTCCCCTCTTCCTCCATCTCTCTCCTGCTGCGAGAAGACATCTTGGCAGGCGAGAATGGAAAACCAATGCACAATGGTCATCTAGCATTGAAAAAAAAAAAGCTGTGGTGATAGCGCCGGTCAAGGCTAAACGCTGCCCTGCCCCAGTGTGTGTGTATGTGTTTTTGAATAAGTTCCAACACAAAAAGCTTCCACGATTCACGGAAATAAAAAAAAAAAATCATTTTTGAAGGCTTTGAAAGTGTGTTCATATCATGTTTGATCGCGTCCTCGCATCAAAACACGGTTTGATGGACAAGGGAAATAATTACTTGTCATTCACGTGTCGGGAGTTTCCTCTCAGCTCCTCTTTTGTTGCTGTTAAACATGCTCCTCTAAACACGGTTTCCTCACAATCCTCTGACACAACTTTCAAGTCGCACTTTATATTAAAAAAAAAAAGAAGAAAAAAAAATTAAAGGGAAACAATTTCATTCAATTCTGTGAACTCCGACTTTGTACGGTGGCCCTGAGGTGCAAAACACAACATTTGGTTCTGTTTTATGAAATGAAATGTTGTGATTTCTGGGTTTTGCAGAGCTGCAACTATAATATTCTGTATTATTTACTGAAAAACTGAGCAATAGGGCTGCAACTAATGACTATTCGATTAATCGATTAGTCGTTTGGTTGAAAAAACGTCTTAAAGCTAAACCAACAACCCAAAGATCATCAGTTTACTATTATAGAAGAATAAAGAAACCAGGAAATAATCAGAGAAGAGAAGCTGGAACCAGAGAATTTGGACATTTCCTTCTTAAAAATGACTCAAATCAATTAATCGATTAATCAAAATAGCTGGCGATTAATATAATAGTTGTCAACTAATCGATTAATCGTTGCAGCTCTAGTTTTAAGTTGTAAAATAAAGCAGTTTTCTAGAAAAATAAAGGAGAAAGTTAAGTGTTTGTTTCTATAGACAAGAATCTGTATTACCTATTTACTTTAGGAAACATCGATCAACCAAACAACTAATCAGTTAATCAATTCAAACGATTAATCGACTACCAGAATATTCACTAGTTGCAGCCCTAGTTACTTTTATTACTTACTGAAAAGAGTGTGATTAAAAGAGATTTTAATCTACACATTAAACAAATTCAGCTACTAACGACTATTTTAATAGTCGATTAATCTGTTGATTATTGAAACGATTAATCGATTAGTTGTTTGGTTCATTTGATAATAGATGGTAACTAGTCAATTAATTGACTAATTGTTGCAGGTCTAGTGTTTTTTGACGTGTGTTTTGCAGAGTTAATAATTATTTTAAGCTCATTACTTCATAAAATGGTGTAAAATATTGATCACTGAAGCTGGAACCAGAGAATTTGGACATTTTCTTCTTAAAAATGACTCAAATTGATTAATCGATTAATCAAAATAGCTGGCGATTAATATAATAGTTGTCAACTAATCGATTAATCGTTGCAGCTCTAGTTCTAAGTTGTAAAATAAAGCAGTTTTCTAGAAAAATCAAGGAGAAAGTTAAGTGTTTGTTTCAATAGACAAAAATCTGTATTACCTACTTACTTTAGGAAACATCGATCAACCAAACAACTAATCAGTTAATCAATTCAAACGATTAATCGACTACCAGAATATTCACTAGTTGCAGCCCTAGTTACTTGTTTTACTTACTGAAAAGAGTGTGATTAAAAGAGATTTTAATCTACACACTAAACAAATTCAGCTACTAACGACTATTTTAATAGTCGATTAATCTGTTGATTATTGAAACGATTAATCGATTAGTTGTTTGGTTCATTCGGTTCATTTGATAATAGATGGTAACTAGTCAATTAATTGACTAATTGTTGCAGGTCTAGTGTTTTTTGACATGTTTTGCAGAGTAAATAATTATTTTAAGCTCATTACTTCATAAAATGGTGTAAAATATTGATCACTGAAGCTGGAACCAGAGAATTTGGACATTTTCTTCTTAAAAAAGACTCAAATCGATTAATCGATTAATCAAAATAGCTGGCGATTAATATAATAGTTGTCAACTAATCGATTAATCGTTGCAGCTCTAGTTTTAAGTTGTAAAATAAAGCAGTTTTCTAGAAAAATAAAGGAGAAAGTTAAGTGTTTGTTTCAATAGACAATAATCTGTATTACCTACTTACTTTAGGAAACAGCGATCAACCAAACAACTAATCAGTTAATCAATTCAAACGATTAATCGACTACTAGAATATTCACTAGTTGCAGCCCTAGTTACTTGTATAACTTACTGAAAAGAGTGTGATTAAAAGAGATTTTAATCTACACATTAAACAAATTCAGCTACTAACGACTATTTTAATAGTCGATTAATCTGTTGGTTATTGAAACGATTAATCGATTAGTTGTTTGGTTCATTGGGTAATAGATGGTAACTAGTCAATTAATTGACTAAATGTTGCAGGTCTAGTGTTTTTTGACGTGTGTTTTGCAGAGTTAATAATTATTTTAAGCTCATTACTTCATAAAATGGTGTAAAATATTGATCACTGAAGCTGGAACCAGAGAATTTGGACATTTTCTTCTTTAAAATGAGTCAAACCGATTAATCGATTATCAAAACTAATCGATTAATCGTTGCAGCTCTAGTGTTTTCTGATATATATATATATTTTTGTTTCCCACTTCCAGTTCTGTACTATTTCTTACAAGCGACGGGTTCAAGCTGAATGAATCAAAGGTCTCGGTGCGTAATGAACTTCTCGGAGTCATTAGCGGACCATAGTTTCTCTCTGATCTTAAACGGTCTTAAAAGATGATCCATACAGTAATGAAGCCAGCTCTGCTGCTGCTGGCCTGATGCCTGTAACAGGACATAATCAAAGTCACAGAAGGAGCAGGAGGGGGGGAGGATGGATCCTCTGCAGCTTTATCCTATCTCTTAAAATAAAAAAAAAGAGAAAAAAATCTGTTTATTGTTACACGCTGCACTCCAGATTCCCTGAATGCTAAAATATTAAAATTCATAGCATGTGTTGGGGGGCCGTCAGCTGGGACCACAGAGCAGCGGGGCGGCTTACAACCTAACCGGGTCTTTTTTTTTTATTTTTGGACAGCGTGAACTGACTCTTCTGCCCGGACCACCCTGATCGGCCCCTGAAGCCGAAGCTACATGACGAGACGAGACGCTGCCGCTTGGAACCCCATCGCATTGTTTTTCTTGGACCGCGGTGAAAGCAAATAGCAGCTAAAGGGCCCCGGTGCTCGCAGTAAAAACCAAAAACCCGTGCAGTCATTTATCAAAAAAGCCCAGACAACTCGCTGCTGCAACCAACCCCCCCCTCAAGGCACGGCTATCCACTCCCCCCCCCTTCCACCACTCTGGGTTTTAACTAGGACTCCAAATAATTCCAGAAATGACAAATGATACTTATATCTCTGGCCTGTGCCGAATCAATAAGCATGCAAGAACAACTATCCATCTTGAGGAGTATCGACAGACGCGAGGCTCGACATCGGCGGCGGAGAAGCGCTTGGTGGCTTTATTCTAGGATGGGGAGGGAGGAGGGGGTTTACTGTGAAAATCACAAATAGGTTTCGCTGTTGGTAATGCGTTATTTATTACTTGTTACTGCCATTTCAAAGTAATTCATTACGTTACAGTATCACTACAAAATTACTGTATTTAACCCATTGAAGCCTATGAGCCTTTAAGTCTATGGCTGACATTTTATACTTGAAATAAGCTTTTGTGCGTTTTAAGAAGATGAAACGTTTCCAACTACTTCCTGTCACATGACGTCATCAACTTCCTCCCAAAAACATGGCGGAGACAAAACCTCCCAGAAAGGGTCGTTTTATTTAAAATATCAGGATTTTCAACCCTGACATGTACATATCTGTGTAATAATTCAAGTATCTAGAATAACCTCCCAAAAAAGAATTTTGTAGATGGGATAAATATTTGTTTGCTTATGGACAGATTTGTGCAAATAGTAAATGATATTATCTGCAAAGAAAATAGTACAAAATAACATGACTGTTAGTGACTTAACCGATATAATTATATGGATGAACTCTTTGGAAAAATAAATCTTATTACTTTTACCTTTGTTATTATTGGTGCTAGTTACAACAAGGATGTTGCTGACAAGTTTTCAAAAAGCTGGTGATTCACTGTTGAAAGTCATTATTTGGTTATTTATAGGTTCAAACTATAATGTGTTACTAACATTTGTACCAAGTAAAATATGACCATTTTTTTCCTGTAATTACTGATTTACAGCAATGCATTACAGTAATTTATTACTTTTGTAATAAATTACAACACCATCATATCATATAAAATGGTTTGTTAACATTAAAATGTTATTATAGTCTGTCAAAATTTAAAAAAATATATATATTGTAAATTAACACGTGTTAAGTCGTATTGAGAAAAAAACGATACCAAGCAGGGCTAAAGGTGAAATATACAGGTAAAAATTCAAAAGTAAATCAAAAACGTCCAGTTATAGCCAAGAATCCACAGGGTTAAATTAAAATAAACTTCTCCCGAAAAAAAAAATGCATGATGAAAATAGAATAAATAAAAACAAGTAAAAATGGAATAAAATAAAGTGATTAAACAGCAACAGGAAGTCGGCCATCTTGGATCAAACAATTGGTGCCACCTGCTGGGAACAGGAAGTAACTGCAACTACAAATTTATTAATTTACCGTGTCAATTTACACTTTTTTTTATATACTATAGACTATATTAACACAGCGGACTTAAAATCACACAAATATACAAATATATAAATATTTAAATAAATGTTTGATTACACCGTGTGATTTCATGTCGATGTTTTTCCAGGTTGCAGTTACTTCCTGTTCCCCGCAGGTGGCACCGTGACTTATCAATCGTCAAAAACCAATAATTTCATCCAAGATGGCCGACTTCCTCTTGGCGTTTAATCGCTTTCATTTATTCTATTTTAATTGCTTTTATTTATTCTATTTTTATCATGCATGTTCTTTTTTTCGGGTCGTTAACGAAACTAATCAGAACTTTTTTGGGTTTACCGACTGTATGTCCCCCCCCAAAAAAAGCAAGAAACAAAGAACTCCCGACCTTGTGAACTAGAAGGTGGGTTATTTTTTGACAGGAGCACCTTGCACGTGTTTACATGGCAGTCGGAGCTGCGGCTCTGAGCTGATGGGTGGCGATACGGCCTCGTTCCCTGGTTCCCCCGGCTGGATCGCAGCAGCTGACAGATAGCACTTCAGAGCAGCTTTAGCTGCAACGCTCCCCTTGAGGGGCCGTGATTGATGACTCGAGCCGCCACCTAGATCCATTTTCTCCTCCAATCTGACTCCTCACAGGTAGAGCCGAGTCCTGCTTTTTCGTCTCTTTTTACCCCCTCAAATTGGAGCGTGCTCATTTTTGCAAGAAAAAAAAAAACGAGGCGTTTACCGACATCGAATTAGAAAAAGCAGCAATACAGGATCCTATAGAAGGGGAATTATCCGTGCTAAATGCCTCACGAAGTCATTTAGAGTCTGAACATTATCGGAAACTATAAGAAAAGTGTTTGGGAGAGGCATAATGTCATTAAGCGGGGGAGGGGAGACCCGGGACCCCTGCAGGTTCTGAAGGCGTTTTAAGAACAGTTAGCTTAGCCATCTGGTAGACAATTACACAGGAACAAACACACCGCCTCAGCAAATAAAGCTCGGTTCATCAATCACCAGAATGGCCAGAAGTTGGCCTGTTATTCCCTCTGATTTAATAACCCGCCGTTATCCACCACAAGTCTTCAAGTCAACCGGAAAACGTTCCCGACGTTAACCGCCAGCGTTTTTTTTTTTGTGGCCTGAGAAGCTCCAACTGTAAATAACACTTTCTCCTAGAGGCAACTTATGGTTTGATTTGAAGAATTTTCCTGAATGTAAATTTATTTATTGGTTATACAGTATTTCAAAGCTTAACCGAAGAATGAAAAAAAAACCAAAACAACCTGATTCCTTCTCTGTGGCCCAGCTGAGAATATAAATGTGGGAATAAAAGTGGGAAATAAGGAAAAGATCATCAGTTTATTATTATAGAAGATTAAAGAAACCAGGAAATAATCAGAGAAGAGAAGCTGGAACCAGAGAATTTAGACATTTTCTTCTTAAAAATTACTCAAATTGATTAATCGATTATCAAAATAGTTTGATGTCAAATCAAATGTGGGGTTCCTCAGGGTTCCTTTCTAGATCCTGTGAAGTTTCAGTCATCAGTTTATTATTATAGAGACTAAAGAAACCAGGAAATAATCAGAGAAGAGAAGCTGGAACCAGAGAATTTAGACATTTTCTTCTTAAAAAATGACTAAAACCGATTAATCGATTGTCAAAATAGTTGGTAATTAACTTAATAGTTGGCAACTAGTCGATTAATCAATCAAATTTATGTATTATACACATTTTATAATGCATTATAATCAATTAATCACTTTAAAATAAATCTATTTTATAGCTGCAACTAACGTATATTTTGTAAGTTGATCAATCTATTGATTAGTTATTGGTTCATAAAATGGTCAGTGATTAATGTCATAGTTGACAACTAATCGATTAATCGTTAGTTAACCTTCTAGTTTTAAGGTGTAACAGAAAGCACTTTAGTGAAAATAAAGGAGAAAGTTAAGTGTTTATTTATTGAAGCTGGAACTAGACAATCTGACAATTTTCTTCTTGAAAATGACTCAGATTAAACCGATTAATCAATTGTAAAATAGTTGGCAACTAATCGATTAATCAAGTAATCGTTGTTGTAGTCACCACCGTTAAGCTTCCAACTTGTAATTTGATTTTGCAAATCCAAAGTAAAATATTTACTGATGATTTGAGAATTTGGACATTTTCTTCTTAAAAATAACTCAAATCCATTAATCGATTATTGAAGTAAAAGTTGGCAACTAATCGATTAATTGATTAATTGTTGCACGTCTACGACTGGGCTGCAACTAACGACTATTCTGATAGTTGATGTGAATATAAGTGTGAGAATATATGTGGGAAATAAAAGCTGTTCTGCTTAAAAGTAAGAAAACGTTTAAAACATTCACTGTTTCCAGCTTAATTAACATTTGCCCCACATTTTTAATTGCAGTCATGAATTCCCATGGGACCTGAAGTTAGACTGGATGGTAATTGCAGATGTTGATATGAGACAGTGACACCGTGTCAACAGGAGACGACCGAACAAATCCAGGAATTAACGAACATCAGGTGGTTTTAACCCTCAAAAACACTTCAATAAGTTTTAAAGCAGTGACAGAAACTTCACAAAGTTCAAACGTGTTATTCTCAGATAATGTTTCTACCATCCATTTAACTTTGAACAGTATGTGCATCTTAAAATGTGGAATAAACCACATGAGGAGACAAAAATGTGCTTTAACCTGTTAAAATTCAAAACTCCCTGATAGAAGCATTGAGTTTTATTCATAAATCCCAGTATTAAACCTCAGCTCCAACAATAAATAAAGTATTTTATCTGTAGTAAAACACAATGTTACTGTTTCAGCATCAATATATATCATCAATATCCACATCATCAATACAATAAGAAAACTATTTAATATAATATCAGCACTGGTGTCCCACAAGGATCCGTACTGGGCCCACTCTGATTTAATTAATACATCAGTCTGTTAAAATCCTTAACTCCCTGATAACAGCATTGAGTTTTATTGATAAATCCCAGTATTAAACCTCAGCTCCAACAATAAATAAAGTATTTTATCTGCAGTAAAACACAATGTTACTGTTACAGCATCAATATATATCATCAATATCCACATCATCAATACAATAAGACAATAGTTTAATATAATATCAGTAGTAGAGACTATTTAGATATTTAATTTAGATTTGAGCTGTTTGTGTGATTATTTAATTGGCTCCTTATTATAAACATCTTACAGAATATATTGTTCATGTTCTGGAATGATCCTCAGAGTGATTTATAGGATTTTATCGATAAATAATTGATCTTTGAACTCTTATTCTTATTAATCAGTGAACTTTGCATTCAAGATAGTTTAGATTATTTCATTTGTTTTCCTGATTTGAGTCAGTTTGGTCTTGATTTACGTTATAAATAAAATATTTTTATATGTATTTAAACAAAATTTTGGGATTTTTTTTTTAATATTCTAACTATATTTACTCTATAACAGCAACATCCCAGGTTTAAGTCCAATAACCTTTGTGGTTGTAGAGATATTCCACATTTATTATCATTTATAGCAGGAAAACTGATAAATAAACCTGGGATTAAACAATTTAAACACTCTATACTTCTTGAGAAAGGGTTTTTATTTAATCAGGGGTTTATTTCATATTTAAAGTGTTTTAAATATCTAAGATGCACATTATCTCAGTTTTTCTGTTACTTATAAGTTCCTTTTTTTATGCTTCAAATCCAAGGTAAAAAAACATGACGGAAACGTAAGATTCCCCTGAATCTACACTCGATACTGACCGAAAAAATGAGCTCAGAGTTGGCAAAAAAACCCGCAACCACGTCCGACGGTTCCTTTGTCTTGGTCGGCCACTCACATGCTATCACAGGTAGAAACGAAACCGATCCCCGGGTAATTTCACCTGGATGCGGGTCAGTCTTTTGTCAGTTTTTACCCCGAGCCAAGAACATATTCCTGTTCCTGTGTTTCTGGGGCTGTGGCCTGGGAAAAAAAAAGCAGCAGCGGCAGCAGAAGCAGCAGCAGAAGTAGGCCATGTCCGCGGTCTCCGGTTCTCCCCGCGGTCCACGCGTCACCTGCCAGCTCCGTGTGGCCCGGCCCAGACGTGAGCAGGTCTGGCAAGAACCAAATGTTTTCATTTGCCCTCGGGGGGCGGCTAACGCTGCTGCTGTTAGCGGCGCCGCGGCGGGCTAACATGTCAGCGTGACCCCTCCCCAGGACACCCCCCCCCCCCTCCTCCTCCTCCTCCTCCCAGGGGAGGGGGCACGCACTCAGGACTCAGGTTTACAAAACATCAGGGTAAAACTGTAGAGACCAGGAAGAGACCTCTGCACCTGCTCTGGGATGAGCCTCAGTGGGATTTCTAGCATTTTATGGATGAATAATTGACCTTTGAACTCTTTTCTTATTGATTATTGAACTTTGCATTGCAGATAATTTAGCTTATTCATAAAGTATTATCTGTAGTACCAAACTGTGTACTAATACTGCAAAAAATACTTCTACAGTACCTCAACAACAGCACTCGACTGGCTACTAATACTATAAAAAATACTACTACTATACCAGGGTGTGAAGTACTTTATATAAATAAATCATCTTATTACTCATTGAACTTTGCATTGCAGATAATTTAGCTTTTTTTCATGTGTTTTCCTGATTTGGGTCAGTTTGGTCTTGTTTTAAGTTATAAATAAAGTTTTTTTTATCTGTATTAAATATGTAATATTCTAACGAAATAACAGCAGCATCAATAGATTCTGACTCTTCTGTAGTCACCTCACATTTATTTTAATTCCAGGTTTAAGTCCAATAACCTTTGTGTTTGTAGAGATATTCCACATTTATTATCATTTATAGCAGGAAAACTGAGAAATAGACCTGGGGCTGAAGTGGTTAAGTTTTTACTGCCATCATTTTCCAGAATAACTCAATATTTTTCAGGACATTTGACTTTTTCTTCTCATTTTACATGTTTGAACTACGCATTTATTGTCATTATATAGCAGAAAAACTTAAATAGACCTGTGGCTTGAGTAGTTACGGGTGTTTGTCGCACGCACTCCGAGCTCAGGTTCACAAAACATCACGATAAAACTGTGGAAGAGACGGAAAATAAGAAGCAATGGACCTCTGCTCCTTTAACAACATTTCTCTTTGTTTCCTGGCTGATTCCGACACCTTGAAATGTGCTTCATTACACCTTTACGCTCATATTTGATAACGTGTTTGACGTGGTTTGACGGCCGGGCAGCGGCAGCGTCTCCGGTTTCTAACCCCAACACGTCTATTTGTAGCTGAGGACCTGCTGACAGCACATTTAACTTTGTGATCTTCACTAAGAGAGAGACGAGCCAACGGGTCGCTGACAGCTCAAACACCCAGAGACGTTTCCCCACCTCATATCTTTATTGACAGTTTTCAGCTCCAGTTTAGGCTGATACAAACGAGCAGGACTGTGGGTACATCATAAAAAAAGAAGAGATGTCCAGTGGTCATAGGCGAGCAGCCACCCCACTTCATGCCCGAAATGCAAAGAAAAAAGGTCTAAATGTTTAAATATTTAAACATGCATTTAAACTTGCATGTCTAAACATGCACTAAAGTTCCCTTATTGTGCACTAAACTGTCTGTTTTAAATGTCTAAATGTGCACTAATGTGGCCTGTTAAATGTCTAAGTTTGCAGTTTTTTTTAAAGTTTAAACAGGCACTAAAGTGCTCTTTTAAAATGTCTAAATGTGCTCTAAAGTTCCCTTTTTAAACGTCTAAACATGCACTAAAATGCCCTTCATGAATGTCTAAACGTGTACTAAAGTGTCCTTTTACACCTCTAAAGGTGCACTATGTGTCTAAGCACTAAATGTCTAAGTTTGCACTTTTTTAAAAGTTTAAACAGGCCCTTTTAAATGTCTGAACACAACCTAAAAAGTGCCCTTTTAAAATGTCTAAACATGCACTAAAGTGCCCTTTAAATGTCTAAATGTGCACTTCTTTAAATGTCTAAACATGCACTAAAGTGCTCTTTTAAATGTCTAAATGTGCACTTCTTTAAATGTCTAAACATGCACTAAAGTGCCCTTTTTAAAGGTCTAAATGTGCACTAAAGTGCCCTTTTTAAAGGTCTAAACATGCACTAAAGTGCCCTTTTTAAATGTCTAAATGTGCACTTCTTTAAATGTCTAAACATTTTTAGACATTTAAGTCTAAGTTTGCACTTTTTTAAAAGTTAAAACAGGCACTAAAGTGCCGTTTTAACTTTTAAAAACAGACATTTAAAGTGCCGTTTTTAAATGTCTAAATGTGCTATAAAGTACTCTATGGAATGTCTAAACATGCACTTCTTTAAATGTCTACACATGCACTAAAGTGTCCTTTTACACACCTTAATGTCCACTAAAGTGCCCTCTTGCATGGTGAAAACTCACACACTCCAGATTTTGAGCCATCTCCCAGAACCAGTTTGGATCACGTGACAGTGAAATGGTGTTAAAACGCAGCAGAAACGTCTGGTTCGACCCCCCACAGGGAATTATGTCCTTCTTACATCCATGTCGAGTTAAATCTACACAATTCTGAAGCTTTAATAACTTCAAATTAATTTATAAAACACACTATAGGTGCCCTCCTGTTCTTGTTTGGCCCCTGTCCTTCAAAGCCTCGTGCACACCCCTGCATCCAGCTCGTGGAAGCAGTATCTCCTGTGGGAGGCGGTGTGAGGGGTGGAGGGCAGCGGCTGTCTATAGACGCCTGATTTATGATCCGCTCGGCTTTGCATGTGTGTTCACAGGTTTCCGGGAGCTACACTCAATTAGAGCAGCGGGGGGTTAGGAGTATGTTTTTCTGTGGAGGATAAGTTAAAGCTTGACACGTTTATTTCTGCCGGTGCACCTGAAGAGCCGGTGACAGCCCATCAAAAGTCGCTTTTTTCTTTGATCAGCCGCCCGACTTCCAAAAAAAAAAAAAAAAAAAACAGGAAGCGGTAACCGTCCCTGACAAGTGAAAGAGAGGAATCCAAAAGGAACGCGACAAAATGTTTATAAAGCACAAAATCTTTAAATACCAGTCAACATAAAACAGAAAAGAAAGATGATGTCACCACTTAGCAGGACAACAAGAAGCTGACAAATAATCATCAAATTATGTTCAAATCATTAAATAATTCGGAGCTTCGAGCTTCTTTGGAGTCTCATCCAATCACATGACCAAAGTGCAGACCTCACTCTACATATCGGCTTTTAAATTGTGTTGATAGACCAAATAAATCCGGACGTATGATAAATTATTGATGCCATATTTATCCTGAATAACCCAAACAACTAATAGATTAATCGTTTCAATAAGTAATAGATTAATTAACAAAAACACAACAGAAATGAACATTTGTTGCAAGCAAACCCCCAAAAATACTGAATAAAATGATCTCCTTTAATTATTAATTATTTGAACTTTAAAACTTTATTGGCACTTGTTTCTACATTTCTTTGAAATGTAAAAATTAATTTAAAAAGTGATGAAAAAGCAGCCCTGACTGCAGAGGGTTAATGGATTCAGCAGCACCAAAATCCCCCCAATTAGCCGTTAAATGCCACATCCCTTCACCGTTTTCTATAAAACCAGCGAATCTGATTTCTTTTTTTTTTTTGTTTTGGGGGATATTTAATGATTGAGCCAGACAGTGAAACATGGGAACAAAGTACCCAGCGTGAGGAGTTACTCATATCCCTGCTGAAAAACTCCTCCGTTTAATGATTCACCACTAAGGAGAGTCCACACACTTCCAGAAGAATTCAAATCCCTTTTCCCACAGCCTCTTTCAGCCCGTATGATAAATGACACCCGTCATTCCGCCGTTGCCAAACAGCACAGAGGGGAATTGTACTGATATATGATTCACAAGAACAGGAAATAAACTCTGCCTTTCTCTGTGGCTCCCGCCTCTTGCCAAGTAGGACGGACCTGGACAGTGTCAAGGCGGCTCTCAGAAGGCTGAAAAACCCAAAAAGGGAATAGACAGTAGGGTTTTTTTTCTGCAGAATGAACTCTCCCCTCTCTCTTAGCGAAGAAAAAAAAAAGCGCCGGAGCATCCGATGACTGATGAAAGGCGCAAAAGAGCCGCTGATTTAAAATAACAGCGGAATTCTATGGGAAACGAGCTTTAAGGAGAGAAGGAGGGGGGGGGGGTCAGGAAAATTAAAGAGAGGGCAGGATAAAGTCTGCAATTATCAAACAGGGAAGGGGGAAAAAAAAAGAAGATAGAACGAGCAACCTCCCTCTGCCCCCAATTACAATGCAGCGAGTGAGGCTAATTACTGCGCCTTGATGATTTCAGATTTCTGAGTGAGCGAGAATGACAAAGACGCCGGGAGATCGGGTGCAAGTTCAGATAAGGGGACGGCTGTTATATAAATGTGTTGAATGTATGTTTTTCTGAATTAAAAACAGTCAAATAACAGCTTTAACGCTTTCTATGAAGCTCGTGTGTCTCATTAATATTCATGACGACTCATTACAATAATCTTACACACGTTATAAGTCATTTGATAATAGGAAATAAGGTCAAGTATCAGAATATTTCAGAATTGCTGCTTGGGCTGCAACTATTTTCATAGATTCTTCGATAATATGGGAGAAAATGTTATTTCCCAAAAGCTGAAGATTCAATTTAAAATGTCTTTTTTTTGTCCGCAACCCAAAGATCATCAGTTTATTATTATAGAAACCAGGAAATAATCAGAGAAGAGAAGCTGGAACCAGAGAATTTGGACATTTTCTTCTTAAAAATTACTCACATTGATTAATCGATTACCAAAAATAGTATGATGTCAAATCAAATGTGGGGTTCCTCAGGGTTCCTTTCTAGATCCTGTGAAGTTTCAGTCATCAGTTTATTATTATAGAGACTAAAGAAACCAGGAAATAATCAGAGAAGAGAAGCTGGAACCAGAGAATTTGGACATTTTCTTCTTAAAAATGACTCAAAATGCATCATAATTTAATTATTAGTTGCTGCTTTCAGTAAAGTAGAGCTGCAACCATGAGTCAATTAATCGATTGATAATTGATTTGAGTCATTTTTAAGAAGAAAAACTTCCAACTTCTCTGGTTCCAGCTTCAATTGTGAGTTGTTTTTTTCCCCCCGCTGATTTACATGTTCTCATCGCCCCCAGGGCATGATGGGAGGCCCCAGAGCATCATGGGAAACAGGAAATAAACCCCAACTTCCCCTTATGTTCAAATTGTTCTACTATTTCATATGATGCAGGGATGAGCATGGATGGATATTTTATTTTGGGACATAATTTTACTTGTCTTATTTAACTGTTTTAGTTAAGAAATAGTAAGGAATGAAAGGAGAAATGGAAATAGCCTTTAATGTATGTGTCCCAAAAGCCTGTAGCGGCCATTTTTCAGTCCGGTATCCAGTTCTATAATACATCCATGGTTTTTACATGAATATTTGGCCTTATTGTCCATTATCAAATGATTTATTATGAGTTTAGATTATCCTGATCTAGAACTGTTTGTGCCAAAATTAGAAATAGACAGAAATGTGCACGGGTGTTGCCATGTGGCAACGCTAAGCAATAGCGAGCTATTGGGCTAATTTACTACCGACTCCGTTAATATC
Source organism: Lepturacanthus savala (assembly GCA_030544235.1). Classification (NCBI taxonomy): domain Eukaryota; kingdom Metazoa; phylum Chordata; class Actinopteri; order Scombriformes; family Trichiuridae; genus Lepturacanthus; species Lepturacanthus savala. Next base: position 2,417,871 of record CM060480.1, on the reverse strand, counting down.
CAGCCGTAGTAAACTTCCCGTGCTGCTCGCCTCCAGGCGGGTCCCCTCCCCCCCCTCCCCCCTCTCCCCTCCAGGGGTTCTGGCGCTCGGCGGCGGCGGCGGGGGCCTCCCAGTCGGGTCTCGGAGCAACGGGGATGTGCCCAGGGCCAGGACCAGCAGCACTCAATCACCCAGACAGCGACATCCTTTTGCCATCACCATCAAGAGAGGCCCCCTTTGGGGGGCTGGTGAGAGGAGGGATGATGGGGGGGTTGGGGGATATTTATGAGCGGAGCGTTCACACACACACGCCCATGCGGCTGCGATTCCGCTGATATACTGTCGGCTGGACTGTGGGACGGAGCCGTGTAGTTCATCTCCTGGTTTTTAGCCCCTAACCAGACCCCTGTAAGTGCTCCTCTGAGCTTTACAGGTTCAGGCCCTGATGCAGGAAGCAGACGCGCTACGCTAGCATGTAAATCTCCCAACGAGAAAGACAGGGAGCCGCAGAGGATCTGGTTATCTTTTGTTTAAAAATATGAAATAAAGTCAGGTGTTATAGGGCTGTGATTAGAGAATATTCTGATAGTTAATTAACCTTAAATGGTGTAAAATGTTGTGTCCTAAAGCCGTAAAAACAGTCCTCGGTTTAACAGAGAATTTGGACGTTTCCTCCTTAAAAAATGACTCAAACCGATTAATCGATTAGTTGTTTGGTTCATAAAATGGTGTCAAATGTGGATCAGTGTTTCCCAAATCAGTTTATTATTATAGAGACTAAAGAAACCAGGAAATAATCAGAGAAGAGAAGCTGGAACCAGAGAATTTAGACATTTTCTTCTTCATAATGACTCAAACCGATTAATCAATTATCAAAATAGCTGGTGATTAATGTAATATTCCGTAGCTAATTGATTAATCAACTAATTAGTTTGATTAGTTGCTTGATTCATAAAATGGTGTAAAATATGGATCAGTGTTTCCCAAAACAATTTACTATTATAGAAGAATAAAGAAACCAGAAAATAATCAGAGAAGAGAAGCTGGAACCAGAGTATTTGGACATTTTCTTCTTAAAAAAGACTCAAATTGATTAATCGATTAATCAAAATAGTTGGCGATTAATGTAATAGTTGTCAACTAATCGATTAATCGTTGCAGCTCTAGTTTTAAGTTGTAAAATAAAGTTTTCTTGAAGAATAAAGGAGAAAGTTAAGTGTTTGTTTCAATAGACAAAAATCTGTATTACCTACTTACTTTGGGAAACATCGATCAACCAAACAACTAATCAGTTAATCAATTCAAACGATTAATCGACTATCAGAATATTCACTAGTTGCAGCCCTAGTTACTTGTATTACTTACTTAAAAGAGTGTGATTAAAAGAGATTAATTATTTTAAGCTCATTAGTTCATAAAATGGTGTAAAATATTGATCACTGAAGCTGGAACCAGAGAATTTGGACATTTTCTTCTTTAAAATGACTCAAATCGATTAATCGATTAATCAAAATAGTTGATGAATAATCGATTAATCGTTGCAGCTCGAGGTTTAATATAACAAAAAAAGCAGTTTTCTTGAAAAATAAAAGAGAAGATTGTTGATAAAATATATTAAACAAATTAAGCCACAGAGCTACAACTAACGGCTATTTTGATAGTTGATTAATCGATTATTGAAATGATTAATTGATTAGTTGTTTGGTTCATAAAACAGTTTAAGCCATAACTCAAAGAACATCAGTTTACAATTATAGAAGATGATAGAAACCAGAAAATAATCAGAGAAGAGAAGCTGGAACCAGAGAATTTGACTGATTTAATGCTAATTTACGATGTTAAATCACTTTAATTTATGCTAACAACAGTGGAAATAAAAAATGCCAGCGGTTTAATAGGGTACTTTAAGGTTTCACTGCCATAATTTTACAGGGTAACTTAATAATTTCCAGCACATTTGACTTTTTTTCCCCTCATTTTCCATATGTTTTCCATAACTGGAAAATCAAGTCTTTCTTTTTCCAGGTTTTCCAGGACATGTGGGATGAACGACACATGTTTACCTGCGTGTTTTAATGCCTTCAGAGTAGAATAATTACAGGGGGAGTCGTGTTTAAGAAGAAAAAAGAAGAAAAACCCTGTGGCAGATCAGGGAAGTGAGTTGGAAATGGGTTCAAATAGTGTGTTGTTGAAGTAAAGAGGCTACTTTGTACCACGAGGGGTTTCTCTCCTCAGGCAGGCCAGGGATTAAAAGAAGCCATAAAAGGTCTCTGTAATGGCATCAGTAATGTCTCGCTGCCATTAAAACACGGTGAGAAAAACATCTGCTTTGCATTTTTCGCTCCCCTGTTACTCATTTGTCTTTCAAACTATCTGAGAGACGGACGCGTTTTGGTTTTTTTTTTGTTTTTTTTTGCCGATGTGCTCGTATTTTTTCAGAATAAGGTTATTTCTCAGACTTCATCTGATGAGCATCAGGCCTGAGATCAGGACTGGGTTCTCAAAGTTCTCCAGGGGTTCTCAAAGTGGGGTCCGGGGACCCCCAGGGGTCATTGAACGGGTGTCAGGCGGTCCCCAGAATAAAGAGGAATTATTGATTTTCACTTTATTTCCTTCCACTTTCACACACATTCCTTCCAAACATATTCATTTTAATTATAATTTAAAAATAAATTTTTGCTTCCAGAATAACTTCCAGGACATTTGACCAGTTTTTCCTCATTTTTTAATATGTTTTCCATGATTGGAAACTTCATAATTTCCATGAAATTATCTTTTTTCTCAATATTCTAACTCTATTTTCTGTCTAACATCAACATAAATAGATTCTGACTCTTCTGTAATCACTGAACATGTTGTAGATTCCTGTGCCTTCATGTTTTGCATGAAGGCACAGCCATTTTCCAGGTTTTCCAGGGTTTTCAAGGATGTACAGCAACTCTGGAATTACACATTTAAACTACGTATTTAAGGGTCTTTGACATAAAAAATAGTTTGAGAACCACTGATCTGAACTATGGGAATTTGCATCCAAAACCAGCACCTCCATGTTTTCCATGACTGGTCAACCATTTTCCAGGTTTTCCAGGGTTTTTTCCAGTTTTATTATCATTTATAGCAGAAAACCTAAAATATAGGCCTGGGGCTTAAATGGTCACGTCATTTTTCATTTTCCAGAATAACTTAATATTTTCCAGGACATTTGAGCTTTTTATCATTTTCCCTATGTTTTCCATGATGCCCTGGAATTCCATGATTAAACTACACATTTCTTGTAATTTAGAGCACAAAAACTGAAAAATAGACCTGGGGATTAAGTTATTTAAGGTGTTTGATGTGAAAAACTTTGAGAAACACTGATCTAAACTTTGCAAATTTGCATCCAAAACCTTCACATTCATGTTTTGCATGACTGGAAAATTGGCCAGCCATTTTCCAGGTTTTCCAGGGTTTTCAAGGATGTAGGGAACTCTGGAATTACACATTTAAACTACGTATTTAAGGGTCTTTGACATAAAAAATAGTTTGAGAACCACTGATCTGAACTATGGGAATTTGCATCCAAAACCAGCACCTTCATGTTTTCCATGACTGGTCAACCATTTTCCAGGTTTTTCATGGTTTTCCAGGATGCACGTGAAGCCTGGAATTAAATATTTAAACTCTGTATTTATTATCATTTATAGTAAGAAACCGCCATCATTTTCCTGAATAACTTAATATGTTCCTGGATATTTCACATGTTTTCCATGACTGGAGAATTGGTCACACATTTTCCAGGTTTTCCAGGGTTTTCCATGATGCCCTGGAATTCCCAAAAAACAATAGTCTACCTGTGGGTTAAGTAGTTAAAGGTGTTTAACATGAAAACGTATGAGAAACACTGATCTAAACTGTGCAAATTTGCATCCAAAACCTGCACTTTCATCTTTTCCATGACTATGAAATTACTCAAAAACTTTCCAGGTTTTCCAGGGTTTTCCAGGATGCACAGAAGCCCAGGAATTACACATTTAAACTCTGTATTTATTGTCATTTATAGCAGGAAAAGTGATAAATAGTCCTGGGGCTGAAGTTTAAAGGTCTTTGATGTGAAAAACTTTGAGAACCACTGATTTAAACTGCGCAAATTTGCATTTTGTGCCAAGAAAAGCACATTTTGAAGAGTAAAACACCGTCTCTGATCCATCAGAGCTGTACCGGACCCTTCTTCTCCTTCTGCCGAGGCCCCTGCAGTAATCTTCTTTTTTTTTATTTTTTCCCTCTGCTAACCCCTTTAATAAACCATAGGCTGCTTCATTAGCTTCTCCTCACATCAGTGATTGATCGCTGCCAGTCACAGAAACACAGGAACCCCGTCCTCTCCTCGCCCCAAACCCACCAAACCAACCACATAAGGCACTTTTTTTGTTTTTTTTCCAAGCCAGCTACCACCCATCCCACTATTAAAGGGGAGTATTCAGCGTGAGCCAAAGAGGGAGTGGCATCAGCCGTCGGATGGCAATGCAACAGTGTTCCTTTTGTTCAAAGGCTGGGTCAAAATCAATTTATAGGATGCACTATACTGGGCTCGCTATATTAGATTCTTACGGGGGTTCAGATTCTCCACACATGAAAGGGTTGGATAAAAAAAAAAAGAAAGAAGATTGGGTGAGATCTCCACAATGAGCCGTTCGCATTACACTGACGAAAATACATTAAGAATGCAGCTCGTCTGAGGGAAAACGAGACGGGATTAAAAGGTGCAGTTTATAGACGGGATGAATCGTTAGTCTTCTGTTATTAAATTACATTCACCGCCGAGCTTCTGCTTTCTGCCCCTGTTTGAAACTGTCAATTAAAATCAATGAAGACGACCGGTTATAGAGAATTTTTGATAATATCCCCAAATTCAGGGTTCCTACACCTAACCTGGAATTATTTTCCAGGATATTTTAGTCCGAAATTAAGCAATAACAGTTGATTAATCTATCAATTATTAAAATAATTAATTGATTTTGTTTATAAAATGGTGTAAAATGTCCATTAACAACCCAAAAATCCTCATTATAATCAGATTTGAAAAGCTGGAATCAGAGAATTTAGACATTTTCTTCTTAAAAATGACTTGAATTGCATTTTTTTGTGTATTATATCAATTTGAATCATTTTAAAATGCACTATAATGTTATTATAAGTAAAGTATTACGTCACATGTTCCTCTATTCTATTCTATTTAATCTGCAGGTCCAGAAAATATGTTGTTATCCAGGTTAATGACAATAAACACTGATTGATAGCTTTGATGCTAATTTAGCCACGTTAAATGTGATTAATATGCTAATTTAAACAACATTTAACCCTTTTTATTCTCATTTTCCATATGTTTTCCATAAATGTAAAGCCGATCAGTCATTTTCCAGGTTTTCCAGGGTTTTCCAGGTTTTCCAGGGTTTTCCAGGATGTGCTGGAACCCTGGAATTACACATTTAAACTTCACATAATTCCATCTGGAAGTCAAAAACAGCAAAGTGAGACGCCTTCATGGCTCCGTGAGTCTAATTCGGAGAAAATTACCCCATCTGATGTAAAAATAAATAAATATATAAAAAACACACACCATAAAATAAAGAAGCAGATAAATACTGAGTGGAGATACGACTCAACTAAATGTGAAATCCTGCCTGGGGGGTTGGGTAGAGACATGTAAGCTGATGATAAGAGTGGATAATAGAGCATTACTGTAATAATGACATATTATTTTCCTGCCCACCATTAGGAGCCTGGATCTTTTCTCCTTAGCAGCAGCAACAATATATGTGTGATCCTTCAGAGGAGGAATAGAGAGATAGAGGAGGAGGAGGAGGAGGTGCTGGATGCTCCTCAGCTGCAGTGATAAAGTCAGTAATATCACTATCTCGCCCTCCTCTCCCAAGAATTGCTATAAACCTATTTCGAAAATTGCGCCCATATATTCAGCGAGGACAGTTAGCTCATCCCGGTGACAGGGCAAACTTTTAGGCTGAATTATGCCCGTGTCATTCAGAGGGTTTATCAGGGAGGGCTGTAACTCACACAGGAGGCCTGGAAAACTACTGCTGCTGCTGCTAACACTGCTGCTGCTGCTAACACTGCTGCTGCTGCTAATACCACTGCTGCTAAAACTGCTGCTAACACGGCTGCTGTCATTCAGAGGGTTTATCAGGGAGGGCTGTAACTCACACAGGAGGCCTGGAAAACTACTACTGCTGCTGCTAACACTGCTGCTGCTAACACTGCTGCTGCTGCTAACACTGCTGCTGCTAACACTGCTGCTGTCATTCAGAGGGTTTATCAGGGAGGGCTGTAACTCACACAGGAGGCCTGGAAAACTACTGCTGCTGCTGCTAACACTGCTGCTGCTAACACTGCTGCTGCTGCTAATACCACTGCTGCTAAAACTGCTGCTAACACGGCTGCTGTCATTCAGAGGGTTTATCAGGGAGGGCTGTAACTCACACAGGAGGCCTGGAAAACTACTGCTGCTGCTGCTAACACTGCTGCTGCTGCTGCTAACACTGCTGCTGCTGCTGCTAACACTGCTGCTGTCATTCAGAGGGTTTATCAGGGAGGGCTGTAACTCACACAGGAGGCCTGGAAAACTACTGCTGCTGCTGCTAACACTGCTGCTGCTGCTGCTAACACTGCTGCTGCTGCTGCTAACACTGCTGCTGCTAACACTGCTGCTGCTGCTAACACTGCTGCTGTCATTCAGAGGGTTTATCAGGGAGGGCTGTAACTCGCACAGGAGGCCTGGAAAACTACTGCTGCTGCTGCTAACACTGCTGCTGCTGCTAACACTGCTGCTGCTAACACTGCTGCTGTCATTCAGAGGGTTTATCAGGGAGGGCTGTAACTCACACAGGAGGCCTGGAAAACTACTGCTGCTGCTGCTAACACTGCTGCTAACCCTGCTGCTGCTAACACTGCTGCTGCTGCTAACACTGCTGCTGCTGCTAACACCGCTGCTGTCATTCAGAGGGTTTATCAGGGAGGGCTGTAACTCACACAGGAGGCCTGGAAAACTACTGCTGCTGCTGCTAACACTGCTGCTAACCCTGCTGCTGCTAACACTGCTGCTGCTGCTAACACCGCTGCTGTCATTCAGAGGGTTTATCAGGGAGGGCTGTAACTCACACAGGAGGCCTGGAAAACTACTGCTGCTAACACTGCTGCTGCTGCTGCTAACACTGCTGCTGCTGCTAACACTGCTGCTGCTAACACTGCTGCTGCTAACACTGCTGCTGCTGCTAACACTGCTGCTGTCATTCAGAGGGTTTATCAGGGAGGGCTGTAACTCACACAGGAGGCCTGGAAAACTACTGCTGCTGCTGCTAACACTGCTGCTAACCCTGCTGCTGCTAACACTGTTGCTGTCATTCAGAGGGTTTATCAGGGAGGGCTGTAACTCACACAGGAGGCCTGGAAAACTACTGATGCTGCTGCTAACACTGCTGCTGCTAACACTGCTGCTGCTAACAGTTACTACTACTCTTTTACTATTACTTTTACTATTACTACTTCTATTACTACTACTGCCACTATTACCACTATTACTACTACTGCCATTATTACTACTTCTATTACTACTACTACCACTATTACTACTACTACCACTATTACTACTACTGCCACTATTACTACTTCTATTACTACTACTGCCACTATTACTACTTCTATTACTACTACTACCACTATTACTACTACTGCCACTATTACTACTTCTATTACTACTACTGCCACTATTACTACTTCTATTACTACTACTACCACTATTACTACTACTGCCACTATTACTACTTCTATTACTACTACTGTCACTATTACTACTTCTATTACTACTACTACCACTATTAATACTTCTATTACTACTACTGCCACTATTACTACTTCTATTACTACTACTGCCACTATTAATACTTCTATTACTACTACTGTCACTATTACTACTTCTATTACTACTACTACCACTATTAATACTTCTATTACTACTACTGTCACTATTACTACTTCTATTACTACTACTACCACTATTAATACTTCTATTACTACTACTGCCACTATTACTACTTCTATTACTACTACTACCACTATTACTACTACTGCCACTATTACTACTTCTATTACTACTACTACCACTATTACTACTTCTATTACTACTACTGCCACTATTACTACTTCTATTACTACTACTGTCACTATTACTACTTCTATTACTACTACTGTCACTATTACTACTTCTATTACTACTACTACCACTATTAATACTTCTATTACTACTACTGCCACTATTACTACTACTACCACTATTACTACTTCTATTACTACTACTGTCACTATTACTACTTCTATTACTACTACTGCCACTATTACTACTTCTATTACTACTACTACCACTATTACTACTTCTATTATTACTACTGCCACTATTACTACTTCTATTACTACTACTGCCACTATTACTACTTCTATTATTACTACTGCCACTATTACTACTTCTATTACTACTACTGCCACTATTACTACTTCTATTACTACTACTGTCACTATTACTACTTCTATTACTACTACTGTCACTATTACTACTTCTATTACTACTACTACCACTATTAATACTTCTATTACTACTACTGCCACTATTACTACTTCTACTACTACTACTACTCCAGTACTGTGGTATCCAGAGCCATAAAAGTCACTCATTTTATTCTTTCGTTGAATAAATGAGTTGTTTCCTTCAGTCGTAGATTTTCTGATTTTATTCTGAATCTGCATCTAAATCAAACTGTCAGGAATAAAAACGTTAGTGGACGAACCAGATGTTTTAAGGCAGAAAGAAGCCGAAGCATCAATGAACCAGTCGTCAATATAATCTGATTGTAAATTAACACAATTATATATTTGTTAGTTTTCATGCTTTTCTTACACTGAGGGCCAGAACTACTACTACTACTACTACTACTACTACTACTACTACTACTACTACTACTACAATTACTACAACTGGGAAGGAGTACAACTGTAGTAAAAAAACAAAAAAACAGAGACATTGGAACAGAGTTTGAAATACAAGCGTCGAGTCTCAGTATGGAAAATAAATCCATGATGTTTTATTTCTCTTCATAAATAGTGTGTGTGCGTTGACATGAGATGTGGATTCAACTTAAAGCTTGATGTGTTTCTGGATTAATACGTGAAAAACTAGATCTCTGGTAAAAATGATTCCAACGACTGTAATTTTTATTGATTTTTTTTATTTAATCCAATTAAGTGACATCACTTAGCTGCTTCTGAATGACTCCAGTCATAAATTGACTGTATATTTGGGTTATATCAATTAATATATGCATTTTTGTGCATTTATGCATGTTTATCTGTGTTTTCCAAAGCAATTAATTGATTAATCATTGCATATAACAGGTGTAATAGAATAGAAGAAGTAAGTAAAAACAAAAATCTGTATATTAATATTCAAGATTTAATCTAAAATGACTTTAAAGCTATTAAATAAAAGTAGTAAATAAAAGTAATAAAAGTAAGTAGAGCTGCAGCTACTGAAATGTTCTGATAGTTGATTAATCTATAGATTATTTTAATGATTAATCAATTAGTTGTTTGATTCATAAAATGATGTAAAATGTGGATCAGTGATATAGAGACTAAAGAAACCAGGAAATAATCAGAGAAGAGAAGCTGGAACCAGAGAATTTGGACATTTTCTATTTAAAAAATGACTCAAATTGATTAATCGATTAATCAAAGTAGCTGCCGATTAATGTAATAGTTGTCAACTAATCGATTAATCGTTGCAGCTCTAGTTTTAAGTAGGAAAATAAAGCAGTTTTCTAGAAAAATCAAGTGTTTGTTTCAATAGAAAAAAATCTGTATTACCTACTTACTTTGGGAAACATCGATCAACCAAACAACTAATCAGTTAATCAATTCAAACGATTAATCAACTATCAGAATATTCACTAGTTGCAGCCCTAGTTACTTGTATTACTTACTGAAAAGAGTGTGATTAAAAGAGATTTTAATCTACACACTAAACAAATTCAGCAACAGAGCTGCTATTTTAATAGTCGATTAATCTGTTGATTATTGAAACGATTAATCGATTAGTTGTTTGGTTCATTAAATGAAGATTCAACCTAAAATGTCTTTTTTCATCCACAACCCAAAGATCATCAGTTTATTATTATAGAGACTAAAGAAACCAGGAAATAATCAGAGAAGAGAAGCTGGAACCAGAGAATTTGGACATTTTCTTCGATTAATCAATAATCAGATCTACATTTTCATGTTTTTTTTTTCTTAACTACCTTTAACCGGATGAAGGATTTTAACCATCACACGTCTGGAAGTTACCAGCAGCAACAAGCTGAGCGAACGTTAGCATTAGCTCGATTAGCGTCAGGAACGTTTTCACAGCTTCACGGTTTCTTAACGAATCCACACGTATGTTTCCATCAATATTCACAAATTTAAAAAAAAAACAGACTTTATCACCACTGTGTGTTTATTGATATCTGCTCAAAACACTTCTCCCTCTGCCACTTCATCTGCAATTAGCCACGTTAGATTTTTGTCATGTGCAAACACTTAGAAGCATTTGACATTCATTTGATTCTAATGGGTTTTTTTCCCAGTGTGTGTGTGTGTGTGTGTGTGTGTGTGTTGGGGGTTGGTTTGCCTGTAGGATGTTGCCGTGCAAACGCGTGACTCTTCTCAAAACACATTTGTCACGATGAAACAGAGTCAATTGGTATCATCCAGACACTTCATATTTTCCTCAGTAGGTCAGAGTGTTTGGTACATTTTTTTGGGTTTAAATCCTGATACCAGTGTTTTTGCAGCCTTTCCTGCCCCTGCTGCCGTGTTGTAGTCATGGGGGTGATATCACCTGCAGCTGTTTACAATTAGCCTGTCCCATAGCAGTGCTTAGGTTTTACTCACCCTCTTTAAAATTCTGTATTTTCCAGATGGCCTGAACGCTGAACATCCTTTTTATATACGGGCCTGACGCAGATCAACCTGAACGGGATCGGGTTTTAAAACCGTGTCATGGAAAAAAAATTAAAAAGTTACTGGACTTAAACATATAAGGTTTTAGGCCTTTAAAGTGATATCAGCTGTATTCAATTCCATACTGCTGGAATGTGATGAGGAAATTATATTATAGACTGGGATTATAGTGTGTGTGTGTGTGTGTGTGTGTGTGGGTGGGGAGGGGGGGAGGTGACACTCATGGCCCAATTGTTGAAAAAGAATGTGCTAAACTGCCCTCTAGGAGCAAAAATGCATGCTGAAGTGCCCTATTGGAAGCCAAAACATGTTAAAGTGGGTCTGTGGAGCTTAAGGTGTGCTAAAGTGCCCTCCAGGAGCCAAAATGCATGTTAAAGTGCCCTCTAAGAGGCAAAATGCTTGCTAAAGTGCCACTTTGGAAGATAAAAAGTGTGCTAAAATGTCCTCTAGGACCCAAAATGCATGTTAAATTGCCCTTTTCTGAGCCAAAACATGCTAAAGTGCCCTCTTGGAAGCCAAAACACGTGTTGAAGTCCCCTCTTGGGAGCTAAAATGTGCCGTTTTGGGAGCTAAAAAGTGTGATAAGTATCCTCTAGTAGCCATAACACATGCCGGAAGCCAAAACATGTTAAAGTGGCTCTTTGGAGCTTAAGGTGTGCTAAAGTGCCCTCCTGGGAGCGAAAAGCCATGTTCAATTGGCTCCTTTGGACCTAAAACATGTGCTAGAGTTCCCTCTTGGCAGCTAAAAAGTGTGCTGAAGTGCCATCTGGAAGCCAAACCTTGGGCTAAAGTGCCCTTTTGTGAGCTAAAAAGCATGTTAAAGTGCCCTCTAAGAGGCAAAACTTGATAAAGTGCTCTCTTGGGAGATAAAAAGTGTGCTAAACTGCCCTCTAGGACCCAAAATGCATGTTAAATTGCTCTTTTCTGAGCCAAAGCATGCTAAAGTGCCCTCTTGGAAGCCAAAACACGTGTTAAAGTGCCCTCTTGGGAGCTAAAAAGTGTGCTGTAGTGCTCTCTGGAAGCTAAACCGTGGGCTAAAGTGCCCTTTTGTGAGCTAAAGTGCCCTTTTGTGAGCTAAAAAGCATGTTAAAGTGCCCCCTAAGAGGAAAAATGCTGCCTTGGAAGATAAAGTGTGCTGAACTGCCCTCTAGGACCCAAAATGCATGTTAAATTGCACTTTTCTGAGCCAAAACATGCTAAAGTGCCCTCTTGGAAGCCGCAACACATGTTGAAGTGCCCTCTTGGGACCAAAACTTGCTGAAGAGGCCTGTAGGAGCCAAAACGTGCCGATTTGGGAGCTAAAAAAGTGTGATAAGTATCCTCTAGTAGCCATAATACATGATAAAGTGCCCTCTTGGGGGGGGGGAAAGGTTGCTAAAGTGCCCTCTAGGAGCCAAAATCCATGTCAAAGTGCTCTCGTCATGCTATATGTGCTCTTTTTTTGCTTTTCACCCCTGACCTTGAAAAAATCTGTACACGCCGCTGATTATAGAAATGCATATAACTATATATATAACCTGCCCTGTGGTGAGACATGTGGCTGTATACAAACTACTTTACAGCACAGGTCAGCAGGAAAAGTGTGTTTGGGTCAGAGTGAAACATGCCCACACACACACACACACACACACACACACCCTGTGTGGAGTAAAGCCAGCTATGAAAGAAGCCGAGGTCTGTCAAGACGCCCACAGCCACGAGCTATTTTGCATCTTCCAAAAAGGCCTCAAGATGACAGACAGTTGTATCCAGACGCTTTAACTGCACAAAAAGGATAATTCTGTTATCGTATGTGGCCCAGATTTCCTGCTGCAACAATACCAACCAACTTCTGAGCTCCGCAAATCCACTGGTGGAAAACCATCAAGCGTCGTATTTCCAGAGCTGACGTGAGGAGATGAAACAGTGGAAGCGAGATATGAAGATGTCCAGATCACCACTTTAACACGAGATGGTTTCAGCTGTGGCGTGCATGGGTGCAACAGGGCCCAATTGTTGAAAAGTGTGCTAAAGTGCCCTCATGGGAGCCAAAATGCGTAGTAAAGTGCCTTTTAGGAGCCAAAACATGTACTAAATTGCACTTTAAGAGCCAAAAAGCATGCTAAAGTTCCCTCTCAGAGTCAAATCATGTGTTAAAGTGCCCTCTAGGAACCAAAACCTGTCCTAAAGTGCCCTCTAGGAGCCAAAACACATGCTCAAATGCCCTCTCAGAGCCCAACCGCATGCTAAAGTGCCCTCTCAGAGCCAGAATATGTGTTAAAGTGCCCGCTAGGAACTAAAACTCATGTTAAAGTGCATTATTGGAAGCCAAAACACATGCTAAAGTGCCCTCTCAGAGTCAAATCATGTTTTCAAGTGCCCTCTAGGAGCCAAATCCTGTGTTTGGAAACGCATGCTAAAGTGCCTTCTATGAGTCAAAACTTGTGTTAAAATGTCTTATTGGGAGCCAAAACACATGCTAAAATGCCCTCTCAGAGCCCAACCGCATGCTAAAGTGCCCTCTCAGAGCCAGAATATGTGTTAAAGTGCCCTCTCAGTGTCAAATCATGTGTTAAAGTGCCCTCTAGGAACCAAAACCTGTCTTTGGAAGCCAAAACACATGCTAAAATGCCTTCTATGAGTCAAAACTTGTGCTAAAATGCCCTCTCAGAGGCCAACCCCATGCTAAAGTGCCCTCTCAGTCAGAATATGTGTTAAAGGGCTGTCTAGGAACTAAAGTCTAGGAACTAAAACCTGCAAAAGTGCATTATTGGAGGCCAAAACACATGCTAAAGTCCTCTCTCAGAGCCAACACCTGTGCTAAAGTGCCCTCTCAGAGTTAAATAATGTGTTAAAGTGCCTTCTAGGAACCGATACCTGTGCTAAAGTGCCCTCTCAGAGGCAAATCATGTTTTAAAGTGCCCTCTAGGAGCCAAATCCTGTGTTTGGAAGCCAAACCACATGCTAAAGTGCCCTCTAGGAATCAAAACCTGTGTTAAAATGTATTATTGGGAGCCAAAACACATGCTAAAATGCCCTCTCAGAGCCCAACCGCATGCTAAAGTGCCCTCTTCATTGACACTATATGTACCTTTTGTTTTTTCCTTTTTCCTTCAAACAGTCTGTGTATGTCACTGCTTTTTTTTTTTTTTTTTTAACCTTCGATCTTGGAAAAGAAATTCACAGGATTGCAAAATAGCTGCATAATCTACTATGTTCTACTATTTTGCAACGTTCGGTACATATCTTGGCTGTTATTAGCAAGTGAGTAAAATGAAAAAAATAAAAAAAATAAATAAAACAATAAATAAAACAATCCCACTTCTTCTTTAAAGCAAAACATAAGTCTGGTAATAATGTTCCTGGGATATAAATACACACAAAACAGCTACAGGAGTAATGTCTCCTCGGTGAAGGTATGAAGGTCTGGACGGTGCGTCATGAATAATGATAATGTGCGGGATGGACACACACACACACACACACACACACACACACACACACACACACACTACAAACACACACACACACTCGTCTGTATACGCCTGTAGGGCAGGAGTGCATTCCAGCGAGTGGAGTGACGCTGCAGCCAGAGGTGGAGATGATCCTCTCACACACACACACACACACACACACACATGCAGAGGGGCCTTCCCTTTGTGTACATGTGTGTTTAAGGTTGCCCCCGGCAACCAAAAGCCCCGCCCTGAAAGCAGAGGGCAGGATACTAATAGTCTACCTGAGGTTGAGAATAATAGGTGCATGTGTGTGTGTGTGTGTGTGTGTGTGTGAACTACATACATATATTTATATATTTATATCTATTTATATATATCTGGTATCATCAAAGCTGGCCAGTAATTACAGAGCCAGCTTATTATTACTGTACGCTGCTGTTATTTTCATTAACATCCATTTCCCGTCGTCTCCGGTGAGCAGAGTAAACAGCCTCCCACCCACCGGCCTAATCACAGGTTGATTTTCAGCTGGAGCAGCTATCTCCATGATATCATAAGTTTGATGGCGGATGAGCTGTTTTGTTTTATGAGAAGCAGACGGAGGAGGAGGAGGAGGAGGAGACGTTTCTGTGGGAAACTTGAGTAATTTAACAACGAGCGAGGGACTTCATGACTAAAGAGCCGACTGGAACTTGCGCAACGACCCACACGTTGAGTTTCTGAGCGTTCACATCCAAACCTGATGCTCAGTCCATGCAACCTGGTGTGATTTTATTCAAATGTGACCCAGAACACTTGGATGTTTGGTCCGAGAACCTTAATCTGTTCAAATAAAAACATCCCCTGATGGAAGCATTGAGTTTTATTCATAAATCCCAGTATTAAACCTCAGCTCCAACAATAAATAAAGTATTTTATCTGTAGTAAAACACAATGTTATATCTACATCATCAAGATAATAAATGGATTAATTGATTAATTAGTTCAATAATTGATCTTTGAACTCAGATAATTTTGTTTATTTCAAGTATTTTCTTCCTGATTTGGATCAGTTTGGTCTTGTTTTAAGTTTTAAATGAAGTATTTTTATCTGTAGTACCACACCGGGTACTAATACTGCAAAAAATACTACTACAGTACCAGAGTTTGTATAAATACTTGATCTTTAAACTCTTATTAATCATTGAACTTTGCATCACAGATAATACTACTAATAATAATACTAGATACTTTTATCTGTAGTACTAATACTGCAAAAGAAATACTTTTACACAGTACCCGTGTGGGAGGAGCTTTATATAAATACTTGATCTTTGCAGATAATTTATATTATTTCAAGTATTTTTTCCTGATTTGGGTGAGTTTGATCTTTAAATAAAGTATTTGTATCTGTAGTAATACTGCATTAAATACTGCACAAAATACTACTATAACACCAGGGTGGGAAATGCTTCATTCAGTTGACCTTTGAACTCTTATCTTATTAATCATTGAACTTTGCATCACAGATAATTTAGATTATCTCATTTTTTTCCTGTTCTGAGTCAGTTTGTTCTTGTTTTAAGTTTTAAATAAAGTATTTTTAACTGGATTAAAACAACAATTTAGATTTTTTTTTCTTTATTTTCTCTATAACAGCAACATAAATAGATTCTGACTCGTCTGTCGTCACCTCACATGTTCTACATTTATTTTAATTCCAGGTTTAAGTCCAATAACCTTTATATTTGTAGAGATATTCCACATTAATTATCATTTATAGCAGGAAAACTGATAAATAGACCTGGTGTTTTAGTTTTAACTGCCATAATTTTTCAGGATTCCATCACATTTGACTTTTCCCTGACTGGAAAACAATGATTTTCCAGGTTTTCCAGGTTTTTCCAGGATTACACATTTAAAGTACAGACAATTCCTCAAACTGCTCATTCTGAGAAAATCCAGGTCAATTTCAATTATCATGTCAGACACCAGTGGTTTAAACGAATATTAGCAGATCACACACAAGTTGCATTTAACTGCAAACGCCTGAAAACGACCTCAAAAAAACAAATCGGACTTCACAGAAAAACCCAAACGGAGCGTTAACCCCTGCATCGTGAACATGGTGTGAGACTAACAAGCGTCGGTCGAGTCCAGAGAGAAATCGTGTTTTTGCAAAAAAGCGTCTTACATACGTTTGCATTGAAATGCAAGCGAACCTTGGCAGGAAATTAGAGATGTGTGGAAAAAAAAAAAAAAAAGCCGAGCCTTTCATCATTTTTCCCCCAAATCAGGAGGAGGAAATGAATATGGATGCCCTCAGGCGTGAGGGGAAGGAAATTCAGGGGCTGATGAGGTCCCTGAAGGATGCGTCTGGACAGTACCGGAACTTTTTTTTTTTTTTTTTTTCAGCTGGGCCGCTGCCAGGGAGCGAGGGGGCTGCCACGGAGCAGCCAGGAAACACATGGGAACATCAGGCCTTAAAAACTAGAAGCACAAGGGCAAACAAACAGGCTGCAAACACACGGAGCAGCTGACAGGAACATACAGTAAAACAGCATTTATCTGACAAAGAGGGAAACAGGTCTGTGAAATAGGACGATTACAATAGAAAAGACTGGACTGAGACAGTATGGTAGCGTGTAGCTGTGTGGATTTTCAGAATAAAAGTCCAGAGATGTTCTGAGGCAGAAAGAAATAGGATATTCTGAAATTATAAAATCACAGATTTAAAAAGATTTTTAAAATAATATAAGAAAAAAAAAGGAAAAAGCAGCAATTTGATGGTTTAAAACCAGCGACTGGAACTATAACACACCCATGTGTGTGTGTGTGTGTGTGTGTGCGTGTGTGTGTGTGTGTGTTTTTCTCTGTGTTTTTTGTGTGTGTTTCTGTGCTTCTATGTGTTTCTTGTACATGTGTGTACTTTTGTGTGTGTGTGTTTCAGTGTGTATGTGTGTGTGTTTCTGTGTGTGTGTGTGTATTTCTTGTGTATGTGTGTGTGTGTGTTTCTGTGTTTGCTTCTACGTGTTTCTTGTACGTGCGCGCTTTTGTGTGTGTGTGTTTTTGTGTGTGTTTCTGTGTGTAATCATGTGTGTTTCTATGTGTGTGTTTGTGTTTCCTGTGTATGAGTGTGTGTGTGTGTTTCTGTGTTTGCTTCTATGTGTTTCTTGTGCATGTGTGTGTGTTTCTGTGTTTTTGTGTGTGTTTCTGTGTGTAATCGTGTGTTTCTATGTGTGTGTTTGTGTTTCCTGTGTATGAGTGTGTGTGTGTGTGTTTCTGTGTTTTTGTGTGTATCTGTGTGTTTTTCTATGTGTGTGTGTGTATTTTTGTTTGTGTGTCTGTTTTTATGTGCATCAGTGTTTCAGTGTGTGTTTGTGCTTGTATATTTTTTCTGTGTGTGTATGTGTGTGTTTCTTGTGTGTGTGTGTGTGTGTTTCTGTGTTTTTCTGTGTGTTTTTGTGTGTTTCTGTTTGTGTGTCTGTGTTTATTATGTGCATCTGTGTGTGTGTGTGTGTGTGTGTGTGTGTGTGTGTGTGTGTGTGTGTGTATCTCATTCTTTTTCTTTTTTCATATTGAAGAGCAGGTACAAATCAACACGTCTGTCACTGCAGTTGATGAACACACACACACACACACACACACACACACACACACACACAGTAAGAAGACCTTCTCTTCCTGGTTGAGGCTGGGGGGTACCCAGGTGTACCCAGGTGTACCCAGGTGTACCCAGGTGTACCCAGGTGTACCCAGGTGTACCCAGGTGAGGAGACAGAGCTGCAGCATGAATCAGATGAATGTGAAGTTCGCTGCGTCTTTAACTGAGGCCCAAACCAACAGGATGAAACCTAAAACAACAACATGGCACCTGGCGTCAATTCAGCTGTTTCTACCAGGACGATCTGAGAGTTCCTTCATGAACCCTCTCAGACGCAGCCTTTAAACAAATTTAATCAACTCCCGCTAAGCCGCCATCAGTCACACAGCCTCGCAGCGGAGGGGATAAATTCCGTTATCGCGCTCGGCGAGTCGTCGCAACGGCAGCGCCGGGCGCCGCTCGCCTCGCCGTGTGAGAACGTGATAGACGAAGCATAAGAAGCAGACAGAGAGAGAGAAACTGGTCAGATATAGAGAGAGGGAGTCGGGGTGCCCCCCCTGGAAGCCGGGCCGCGACGGATCCACCACATCAACAAGTAATTCACAGAGGGAGTGAGGAATTCCTGGTTAGGGATTATAGCCGGCTTCAAAGAGAAGCTTTTCAAGGCTGCAAAAAAAAAAAAAAGAAAAGAAAAAGAGCAGCAGGCTGTGAATGGAAAGAGAGACAAGCCACATTCCAAAAGACGGAAGTGAGTATAATGACATACGATGGCAGAAGTGGGTCGTGATAAGCGATATAATGAAGGTCAACCACCCCCGTTATCATGTTTATAGACTTTAAAGGTACACTAACGAAGAAATCTGAACATTTTGAAGGAAAAACACAGTTTATTTCAATGAAGATAACTTTAAACTAATCAGAAATACACTCTATACATCACTAAATGACTATTCTAGCTGCAAATGTCTGGTTTTTGGTGGATTAATATCTCCATAGATGTATAGAAGGTTAATGGATGATTAGAAAACCCTTGATGCTAACATGTTAGCATAGCTGGAAACAGTTTAGCTGCTTAGAGAAGATAGAAAACTTTACTTTTCACTTATTTTATAAAAAAATAGAATTATTTCTATTCATTTTACAACTGATAGTGGAAAATAAAAGTGTGACTTTTCATGGAAAACATCTTTTTAGCCCTTAGCTAGTTGTTGCTTAGTGAGTAGAGCTGCAACTACTGAAATGTTCTGATAGTTGATTCATCTATAGATTATTGGATCAATTAATCGATTAGTTGTTTGGTTCATAAAATGATGAACCTGAAAATAATCAGAGAAGAGAAGCTGGAACCAGAGAATAGTCCGATGTCAAATCAAATGTGGGGTTCCTCAGGGTTCCTTTCTAGATCCTGTGAAGTTTCAGTCATCAGTTTATTATTATAGAGACTAAAGAAACCAGGAAATAATCAGAGAAGAGAAGCTGGAACCAGAGAATTTGGAAGTTTTCTTGTTGAAAAGTGATTAAAATTAATTATTCGATTATCAAAATAGGCGAATAGGCAATTAATAGATAAATTGATTAATCGATGCAACTCTTATTGTAAGGAAACCATTTTTATAGACGACTAAAGAAACTAATTAAAAATCAGAAGCTGGAACCAGAGAATTTGGACGTTTTCTTCTTTAAAACGACTGAAATCAAACAGAAAACGTTCATGTTTATCATGTTTATAAAGAATTTAGAGGTAATTTCTGTTTTTTTCACCTATCGTGACAATGAACCCCTGTAAAAAAAAAAAAAAATTACAACCACCTCTTCAGCCCCATAAAATCGATGCTGTTAGCAGGGTTTTCATTTTTCATTTGGATGTTTTTAGCCAAACCACAAAATGAAACTATCAGCTGTTTGTTACCTCGTAAACATGCATGAAAAAAGAAGAAAAACCGGCGTCTGTTTGCTGTGCCAGAGATAGTTTGTTAGAGAAACGCCGCTCTGTGCTGGTTTGAGACTTAAAGCTGCAGTGCGGAATTTATTTTTTACGTGTAAATAAACGTTGGAGTCGTCGTCAAACGAGTTCACACATCGTTGATTGAGACCAAAACCAGCACATAAATCTCTCGTATAAGTGTTTCACAGGAGGTTTTTATGAATCTTGTGTCTGTGGAGACACATTCTGCTTTATGGACAGTAGATCTGCAACTAACATCTATTCTAACAGCTGATTAATCTCTCAATTATTGAAAAGATTAGTTCATAAAATGGTGTAGAATGATGAAGATTCAACCTAAAATGTCTTTTTTTTGTCCACAATCCAAAGATCATCAGTTTATTATTATGGAGACTAAAGAAACCAGGAAATAATCAGAGAAGAGAAGCTGGAACCAGAGAATTTGGACATTTTCTACTTAAAAATTACTCAAATTGATTAATCGATTACCAGAATAATCCGATGTCAAATCAAATGTGGGGTTCCTCAGGGTTCCTTTCTAGATCCTGTGAAGTTTCAGTCATCAGTTTATTATTATAGAGACTAAAGAAACTAGGAAATAATCAGAGAAGAGAAGCTGGATCCAGAGAATTTGGACATTTTCTTCTTAAAAATGACTCAAACCGATTAATCAATTATCAGAATAGTTGGTGATTAATATAATATTTAGCAACTAATCAATTAATTGTTGCTGCTCTAGTTTTAAGGCGTAACAGAAAGTAGTTTTGTCCACAACCCAAAGATCATCAGTTTATTATTATAGAGACTAAAGAAACCAGGAAATAATCAGAGAAGAGAAGCTGGAACCAGAGAATTTGGACGTTTTCTTCTTAAAAATGCTAACGTTAGCTCGGCGGCTAACAGGAGAGACAGAAAGCTTCAGGCAGGAATTATTTAGATGATATCTTCAGCTTTAATTGACAAACGTGCAGCGGTTCATTAACCATAAGTAGACGTAGCAAATCTATGATATAATTAGAGCAATGTAAAAGCTATTTAAGGCTAAACATCACAGTAATGCAGCTATTATCACTGATTGTGAGCTAGAATTGGTTTCAGGATACAGATGAATTTTTCTTTGAAGTTGACTTCAAGCAAA
This sequence comes from Lepturacanthus savala, assembly GCA_030544235.1. NCBI lineage: Eukaryota > Metazoa > Chordata > Actinopteri > Scombriformes > Trichiuridae > Lepturacanthus > Lepturacanthus savala. The sequence continues at coordinate 2,396,746 of CM060480.1, read as the reverse complement.
ATGCTGTTTAAAACATTTCCAGACTTTCTTCATTTGTATGATTTCATAATTACCTAAAAATGTGTTTGTGTAATAAAAACTAATGATAAAATATAAAAACAACAGCACTTTACCCTCAATTTATTATTATTTTATAGATATTTGTTGAATGTACCAGTGCCTTTAAATGATGTTCTGTTCTTTTCACATGTTTTAAATAAGCTGATCTGTGGAGAACAGTATTTATCTCCCATGTTTGCAGACTGTGTATTATTGGTGTAACAAATAAATCTGATTCTTAAACTAGTTGTAAATGTAAAACACTCTTTTATCCATCCTAAGCCTCTTCAGATACTCTAAACTAAACGTGTAGTTGCAGATTCACAGGAATAAGCGTTGATTTAAATAAATCATTAATTGATAGATTAATCAATTGTCAAAATGTGCTTTAGTTTGTTTAGTGTCTCAATCAACTATTTTAATAATCAATTAATCGATTTCAATCATTTTAGGTTGAATCTTCAGCTTTGGGAAAAACTGATCCACATTTTACACCATTATATGAACCATTAATCACTTCAATAATCAATAGATTCATTAATTATCAGAATAGACGCCCTATTGCTCAATTGATTTAGTAACTACATGAATTTTGAGTAATTAATACCCTGATTTTTATGTATTGTATCCTTTTTTTTAACGATTAATCAATTAGTTGCCTACAATACGACAATAATCAATAACTATAACAATCAATACAACAATAATTATCTATTTTTAAGAAGAAAACCTCCAAATTCTCTGGTTCCAGCTTCTCTTCTCTGATTATTTCCTGGTTTCTTTATTCTTCTATAATAATAAACTGATGATGTTTGGGTTGAATTTATGAACCAATCAATCGCTTCAATAATTGATTGATTGATTAATCACTGCAGCTCTAACCTGGTCACATCTTATTGTGTATTATATATATTTTAATCATTTTAAAATGCTTTTAATAAAGCAGAGCTGCAATGATTAATCGATTAATCGATTAGTTGGCAACTATTACAATAATCACCAACTATTTGGTGGATTTAAATGGATTTTGAGTCATTTTTAAGAAGAAAATGTCCAAATTCTTCTCTTCTCTGATTATTTCCTGGTTTCTTTATTCTTCTATAATAATAAACTGATGATATTTGGGTTGTGGACAAAAAAAAGGTTGAATTTATGAACCAATCAATCGTTTCAATAATTGATTAATTGATTAATCACTGCAGCTCTAACCTGGTCACATCTTTTTGTGTATTGTATATATTGATTTCAGTCATTTTAAGAAGAAAATGTCCAAATTCTTCTCTTCTCTGATTATTTCCTGGTTTCTTTATTCTTCTATAACAGCAAACCGATGATCTGTGGGTTGTGGACAATAAAAGACATTTTATCTCCACTTTTGATTGACATTTTACACCATTTTATGAACCAAATAATCGTTACCAGCTGCAGCGCTGACAAACAGAGGAGGAGGAGGCGACTCCAGAGTTCAAACCAGTTCCTTCTGCCGCTGCTAATCCCCAGAAACCTCACCCAAACCAGGTGAGAGCAAACAGCCTGGGCGTAATAGTGATGACGGAGCGGATTTGTGTTATTTTCAGATCCATCACCGGAGCGGCGCCGGGGTCATTCCGTGTTAAAGTCACGGGGCCTTTTGGCGAGGAAGCAATGATCTGTGCGTGACCTCTGTTACATTTTAGGGATGAGCAGCCCCCCGGCGACAGTTACCAGGGACACGATTTACCATTAACCATAGAGAGGACACGTCAGTCACTAACACAGTGAGTGAGACAGAGCTGGAAGGACAGGTGGATCTCAGACAGAATACCAGCTAAATATATAACAAGAACTGGTTTTGACAGAAGGACAAATGGCCACACATACACAGAGAGAGAGGCAGCTCTGCACATGCAAAACACAACAGGACAGGACAGGATGTCAATCAGCGACGTGGGCGAGTTTGACGTTCTAGTCGTTTGACAGCTGACGAGCCGAAGGTGTGTCAGGGCTGACGAAAAGTTCGGAGATCTGGAAGTAATCCAACAAATGTTTCCTGGGAGCGGGAGGAGAGGGAATGTCTTTCAGGGTTTCCCCAGGTACAACACAGGGCTGCAGCTAATCTGATGGTCGATTCACCGTCGCAGTTTTAAGACGTTACAGTGTTTGTTTCAATACAATAATCGATTAGTTGTTTGGTTCATAAAATGAAGATTCAACCTAAAATGTCTTTTTTTTGTCCACAACTCAAAGATCATCAGTTTATTATTATAGAAGAATAAAGAAACCAGGAAATAATCAGAGAAGAGAAGCTGGAACCAGAGAATTTGGACGTTTTCTTCTTAAAAACGACTGAAATCAATGGTGATTAATGTAATATTAACTAATTATTAATCATTAATCATTGCTGCTCTAGTTTTAAGGTGTAACAGAAGCAGTTTTCTTGAAAAATAAAAGTTTAATAGTTACTGAAGAGTGTTAATAAAGTATATTTTAATCTAGACACTAAACAAATGAAGAGATAGAGCTACAACTAAAGACTATTCAGATAGTTGATTAATCTATCAATTATTGAAATGATTAATCGATTAGTTGTTTGGTTCATAAGATGAAGATTCAACCTAAAATGTCTTTTTTTTGTCCACAACTCAAAGATCATCAGTTTATTATTATAGAAAATAAAGAAACCAGGAAATAATCAGAGAAGAGAAGCTGGAACCAGAGAATTTGGACGTTTTGATCTACTCGATTAATCGATTATCAAAACAGTTGGAGATTAATCGATCAATCGTTGCAGCTCTAATTGCTGGTCACTCGCTGACATCTTTCAGTGTATCATATACATTTTATAATGCATTATAATGTGAGTATAAGTTACTGCTTTCAATAAAGTAGAGCTGCAATGATTAGTCGATTAATCGATTAGTTGACAACTATTATATTAATCAACTTTTTTGATAATTGATTAGAGACATTTTTAAGTAGAAAATGTGCAAATTCTCTGGTTCCAGCTTCTCTTCTCTGATTATTTCCTGGTTTCTTTAGTCTCTATAATAATAAACTGATGATCTTTGGGTTGTGGACTGTTGGTCTGGACAAAATCTGAGATAAAGCTGCAATGATTAGTTGATTAATCAATTAATCGACAACTATTTTTATATTCGATTAATCAATTTCCGTCATTTTTTAGAAGAATTATAATCAAATTCAAATTCTCTTGTTCCAGTAAGTTTCTCGTGTATTCAAACAAATGAACACTTTACTTTTTTAGCTTATTTTTTAAGAAAACTTCGTCAACAAGAAATCTTCAACGATTAGTTGATTAATCGATTAGTTGCCATCTGTTAAATAATGAATCAATTTGAGAAGAAGAAAATGTCCAAATTCTCTGGTTCCAGCTTCTCTTCTCTGATTATTTCCTGGTTTCTTTAGTCTCTATAATAATAAACTGATGACTGAAACTTCACAGGATCTAGAAAGGAACCCTGAGGAACCCCACATTTGATTTGACATCGAACTATTTTGGTAATCGATTAATCGAGTTGAGTAATTTTTAAGAAGAAAATGTCCAAATTCTCTGGTTCCAGCTTCTCTTCTCTGATTATTTCCTGGTTTCTTTATTCTTCTATAATAATAAACTGATGATCTTTGGGTTGTGGACAAAAATTTTAGGTTGAATCTTCATTTTATGAACCAAACAACTAATCGATTAATCATTTAAATAATCACTAGATTAATCAACTATCAAAATAGGTATAAAATTAGGTGCAGCCTGACCTTTATGTCTTGTATGATTTAATCAATTAATCTCCAAATGTCTTTTGAACAATCGATTAATCAATTTGAGCCGTTTTTAAGAAGAAAATGTCCAAATTCTCTGGTTCCAGCTTCTCTTCTCTGATTATTTCCTGGTTTCTTTAGTCTCTATAATAATAAACTGTTGGTCATTTTATCAACATTTTACACCATTGTATGAACCAAACAACTTAACGATTAATCGATTAATCATTTCATTTAATTGTAGTAACTGTGTGTTAGTTGCAGCTCTATTGCTCAGCTGATTTACATTAATCACCGACCAGTCGCCACTTTAGTCGTTTGACAGCAGACGAGCCAAAGGTGTGTCAGCTCTGACTAAACGTTGTGAGATGTGGAGATAATCCAACAAATGTTTCACGCAGGACTTGAAGACTAAAATGTCTTTCAGGGTTTCCCCCAGGTACAACCCTGTTTTCACGGGGGCTGGATAAGCTCTGACCTCCTCCTGACACGGACCAAATGACCACTTTCTACAACTTTAAAACCTGGCGGGGGGAGGGGGAGTGGAAGAAGAGGACGAGATACCGGCGCCGAGAACACAACAGACAATTGCTGACTCAATGTTTGTCAGGATACGGGGGGAGGGAGGGAAAACGGTGTCCTTGACAACTTAAACGGTTTTGGATTGAACACGACTTATTTTGACAGTTTAGTTCTATATCAATGACTCATTTTTTTATTTTTTTATTTTTTTGCAGAGGCAGACACACACACACTTCAAGACAAAAAACATATTCTTCAGAAGTATCTGAACGGAATAACCTTGTCACATCTGATGTGCACCGGGCGGAGGGATGACCAGGGCCCCGGAACGTCTGCGGCACCTGTATTATTATCAGCCTAATGAAAAACAGGATTCATCCGACGGTAACACAACACCATTATTTTCTGCTCTCCCCGAGGTGCAATGCAAGCCTATTAGATCCTCCGGTTGATCCTCACACACACACACACACACACTTGGCTCTCATACACACAAAAAAGGCCATAAACTATGCCTGTAACATATTGTACTATTATAGTTTGCTTTTAGAGGCCTCAACTGTCACTCGGTTAATCTTGAGAACGCTGTTCTGGTTTACAAGTAACAGCTGAAAATCAAGCGGAGAAACGTGGTCTCTGGTCTTGATGGACAGGATGACTTATAGCCGGCCCGGCTGGCGACCTCTTTGGATGTCTGAGGCCCAGATATATGACGAACAGGCAAACGTGGGAGGACACGGTAAAAAAAAAAGGGGGTATGAGGGGGAGGGTGATGAATCTGCATCTGTGTCTGCTGCAGAAAAAAAAAGAGAAAGGAAAACGCTGGATACTGTAGTTATCGTCAGTGAGGTCATGGGTATCGTTATGTGTTCGCTTTACACGTGTAACCTTGAGGAAATGAAAGAAAAAAACGTCTTTGTTGTCTGTTGGGTTTTTTTTAATCGAAGCTCCAGATGTCGACAATGGTTCTTGAAGGTTGTTGCTGCTGGAACTGGAAGTTGCTGCTAAAATTAAAAAAAACAAGCTTCCTGCTGTTGTTACTCAATCAGTCGTGGGATGAATGACTCCAAAAATCACATCGTCACAAACTGTGGATCAGTGTTTCCCTAAAGAGGAAGATTCAACCTAAAATGTCTGTTTTTTTGTCCACGACCCAAAGATCATCAGTTCATTATTATAGAGACTAAAGAAACCAGGAAATAATCAGAGAAGAGAAGCTGGAACAAGAGAATTTAGACATTTTCTTCTTAAAAATGAGTCAAATCAATGGTGATTAATAGTAACTAATCGATTAATCATTGCAGCTCTAGTTTTAAGGTGTAACAGAAGCAGTTTTCTTGAAAAATAAAAGTTTAATAGTTACTGAAGAGTGTTAATAACGTATATTTTAATAACAAATTAAGAGATAGAGCTGCAACTAAAGACTATTCAGATAGTGGATTAATCTATCAATTATTGAAATGATTAATTGATTCGATCGAATGAAGATTAAACTTAAAATGTCTTTTTTTGTCCACAACCCAAAGATCATCAGTTTATTATTATAGAAGATTAAAGAAACCAGGAAATAATCAGAGAAGAGAAGCTGGAACCAGAGAATTTGGACATTTTCTTCTTAAAAACTACTCATATTGATTAATCGATTACCAAAATAGTTCGATGTCAAATTAAATGTGGGGTTCCTCAGGGTTCCTTTCTAGATCCTGGGAAGTTTCAGTCATCAGTTTATTATTATAGAGACTAAAGAAACCAGGAAATAATCAGAGAAGAGAAGCTGGAACCAGAGAATTTGGACATTTTCTACTTAAAAAATGGCTCGAACCAATTAATCAATTATTAGAATAGTTGGTGATTAATATAATCATTGATTAATTGTTGCTGCTCTAATTTTAAGGTGTAACAAAGTAGTTTTAAATAATATATTTTAAACTAGACATTAAACAAATTAAGCAATAGATATCCACCTAAAAACAACTTTGATATTTGATTAATCTATAGATTACTGATTAATTGATTAGTTGTTTGGTTCATGAAATGGTTTAAAATGACAATTGCTCTTCCCCAAAACCTGAAGTTTATTATTATAAAAGAATAAAGAAACCAGGAAATTTGGACGTTTTCTTCGATCGATCAATCAACTAATCAATGCAGCTCGACACTGTTTCTTGGTTTCCTGAAGGTTTTTCGCCAACCACAAATTGGCCTAAAATAACAAATAACACTAATATAAATGGAATAAAAAGGGCCTGACTCCTGCTGCTGCTCAATCATTGGTGGTGTGAAGTTGTCGGAGGATCCGGGTGCCGGTGACGTCGCCGCCTCATGAAGCGGTGACGTGTCGCAGCCTCTGGCATCGTGTTTGCTCTCAGTCAGACACAGTTGGACCATAATTAGACATGCTGCTTCCTGTACAAAGACCTCCCTGTGCAATATTAATCATGTGAGGATAAAGTTGTAAATCCGTCCTCTGCGGAATTCCCCTCTTCTTTTATTGCGTCTCAAAACTGGGAAAAAGGGAAAGGGGGCTTCATTCTCTTCAGACCAGTGGGTTTAATCAGATGGATGCGATGAGGCTTTTTTATTTCAATGCGATGGTTACGATAAACCGTGCATCTGCCACGTGCCCTGATGACCTGTAAGATGTTTCTATGACGATGTAGAAAAATATTATGAGTAGATTTTATGGGGTATTTAGTGAAATTAGTTCGTCTTCATGGAAAATCATCATATAAAAACGCTGCGGAATAATATTTTTGGTTTCCCAGCGTTCATTTTCTCCTCTAAATTATACCATTTGTCATGCACTCATTACCAAGACAGTCAATTTTGAACCAATTCCAATTGCCTCTAATTCCTAACTGAAATAATACAAGATGCACATTTTTCATGTGCCTGACATCCATTGACTTTATTATTGTGTGGAAATGCCAGAGTGTGGCTGGATAAACACAAAGAAAGAGTCGACATTATTCACATTTTTAGATGGGGCTTATTGCTGCTAGGTGCTACGCTCCTCCGGGTTATCAAAGCCCAATGAGCTGTAAGCTGCTTTTAATCAAATCCCTGTTACTCCTTTTTTTCCTTTCTTCAATTTATAGTTTGTAAAAGTTATTTATTTTCACACAACTCGCCGGTATCCAGGGGCGTTGTTTCAGTTTAAGGTGAGAAACTCACTTTAAGGCGAGTTATAGATGATCAATAATCACTATTAATGTGTAATATCTGGTCTAAATGGACCTTATTATTTAAATTTTTAATACTATCTGTTTTTATTATTATTAGAACAATGAGAAATAGTCTTAACCCTCTATAATAATAATAATAATTACTTTATCTGCAGTTTTTTAAAGCTGTGATAGAAAGTCTGTGTTTATACAGTTAAATGTGAAAAGGGGGCTTTTATTTTGAAGGGCATACAATTTATGAGGTCATATGACCAGGATATCCTGTTTACTAGTCCCTTTTTTTGTTTTTATATTTGATTAAATGATGATTACATAGCATAAAACTATCCTTCAACATAGTAAAAAGTGTTTTTATTAAACTTTTATTACTTAAAATGACCTAAATACTCGATAAATTTAAGAAATAGATAACAGTCTCAGGATAGTTCCATGCTATGTAAGTCATTAGGTTGTATAAACTAGGAATTTACCATATTTGCATATTGTTGCTATGTGACAACAAATCTACTTTAACATATTAGGGGGAAAATGTCATTAATAAATTTAAGTTTAATTTTTTATTTGATGAAAACACTTGACACTCACATGTCAACTGTCCATAAGCAAACAGGATATCCTGGTCATGTGACCTCATTAATTGTATGTCCTTCAAAATAAAAGCCCCCTTTTCACACCGAGGTGTAAAAACACTGATTTTATTCAGAAAAACATATGTCAACACTAATATTAATTAATATTGCATTTACATGTTGATACTGTACTGCTAATGTCTGTTTTATTATTATTTTAGGAAATAAAATATTGATATAGATATCGTATATCACCTCATAAATATTATGTCCTTCAAAATAAAAGCCCCCTTTTCACACATAGTTGTAAAAACACTGACTTTATTCAGAAAAACATATGGAAACACTATGAAGTAGAGGGTTAATTTATAATAATGTTAATTAATATTGCATGTACACACCTAGGTGTAAAAACAGATTTTATATCACAGCTTTTTATGACAAAACTATGTAGTAGAGGATTAATTTATAATAATGTTAATATTTATTAATATAAATTTGTATTAAAATCCATGTTTTTTGTATTTATTAATATTTATATTATTAATATTAATATTTATTAATATTGCATGTATATGTTAATACTGTAGTGCTGGTGAAAAAATATTGATTTAGATATTGTATATCACCTCATAAATATTATGTCCTTCAAAATAAAAGCCCCCTTTTCACAGCTAGGTGTAAAAACACTGATTTTATTTAGAAATAAATATGGCAACACTATGTAGTAGAGGGTTAATTCATAATAATATTAATTAATATTTATTAATATTGCATGTATATGTTAATACTGCAGATGTCTATTTTATTATTATTTTAGGAAAATAATAATAAAATATATACATATTTTATATAGCCATTTAGCTAAAAAATAGAGATATGAATTATTGATAATTAGAACAAAAATATAAAATATAATATAAAATAATAAAATATAATTGCACTGAAACCAGCTTTAATCACAATGTCCTGTTAAACTTAGTAATATGAGTCCAACATGTAAATGCAGTGATTTGCTCCTCATGTTTCCCTGCATTAGTGATTATTACATACATTTATACATACATTTATTTATTTATTGAAATAAATGTATGTTTAAAGTACAGACGCAGCTGTAACACGTGTTTCAGTAGCTGCTGCTGCTGGAAGAGCAGGCCGAGCCACAGGCTACAACACCGGGCACGTTGTTTAGCTGCTGCTTAATCAAGTTGTAAGTACAACAGGATTATTCTACATTCATCATGGACACCTAAGCTGTCACTGCTGTTTAATGAGTATCAATTAAGCTGTTTCAACAGACTAGCTCAGCACATACTGTCGACGCGAGCAGGCAGCCGCAGCCCTGAGGAGAAGCCTGCAAACACAATTAACAGCAACGAGCAGCACATCACACACATCAGCTGCTGCTGCTGCTGCTGCTGCTGCTGCTGCTGCTGCTGCTGCTGCTGCTGCTGCTGCTGCTGACATATTTTATTAATTTATTTGACAGATTTTATTATTATTAATTAATATTTAATTGATTATTTTTGCCCAGGTTCTCCGTATGTTTTAATATTATAACTCATACAGATTTATGATGTATATATTAGAAGCTGTATGGGAAAAATACATTAATAAATAATATATGTAAACTAAACAATTATTATTATTATTTTATTTGGATTAACTCTACAATATGTGGATTTATGCTTCAGTTCAGTTCTTTTCTAATTAATTTTTTTTATTTGTTTTACTTTATTATATATATATTGTAACTTTTTAAATTATTTAATATATATATAATTATTTAATATATTATATTAATTCATTTTTTGAATATTTTTAATTTATTATTTTATTATTATTAATTTATTATTTATTTATCTGTATTTTGTATTATTACCCACATTCTCCTCATGTCTTAGTATTATCACTCTGTTAAATCTGAATTATCTTATTTTATTAATTATTTGCATTGTAAGATCTATTTAGATTAACTCTACAATATGTGGAATTATGCTTTAATTAATTGTTAAAATCACATACATTTACATAATTATTAAAATAATTATGTAAAATTCTTTTACATATTTTTTTAAATATTTTCTTTTTATTTTACATAATTTATTATTTTTTTAATTTATTTTATTTTGTATTTTAAGATGTAGTATTTTTATTTTGCATATCACTCGTTTGATAAAAGTTGAAGTTATTTTATATAAAGCTTGTTATCGTTTAATTCTACTGTAATCTTTTAATCTCAAAGATAAATTCCAGGTAAATAAATAATTATTAAATGTTATGAGGCAACGTGGCATCTTTCCACTTATGATTGTTCCATATTTTGTCTAAAACTCAGCTAAGGACGTGTTGATGATGTTAATGTGTTTAATTTGCTGCGTGATCCACTGGACCCCCCACCGCCAGCAAAAAACAAAACCCCTTTATTCTCCTCACTTAACATTCAGTTTGACATTAAAACTTGTTTGCATCTCCACAAAAATGATCAAATGAGCCATTGAGTATCTGAGGAGCCCCACTAATTAGAAAGCTGCAGCTTCTATCCCCCCTAAATCAGCGTTTCTATTGAGAGACGAGTTTGTTAGATAACAAACAAGCGAATCCATTGTCAATACACGGAACAATTAGCCGGATTCTACACAGTCAAACTGTTGCTTAACTATTCTATGTGTGTTTGGGTTGTGAATCAACACGATTCTCATTAAAAGCAATGGAAAAAAATAAATGTTAAATCCAGTTAAACCGTCGTAGTCACATTCACTGTTAATGAACCGTTTTTGACACATATTTCAATATATATGTATATTAAAAGAAAGAATCCAGCAGCGTGCACAGATTGTTGAAGGGAAGGGACAAAAAGGAACATATAGGGTGTCTTTAGCACGCATTTTAGCTTCCAAGAGGGCACTTTAACGCCCTCTTTAGCTCTCAAGAGGCCACTTTAGCATGTGTTTAGGCTCCTAGAAAGCACTTTAGCACACATTTTAGCTCATTGAGGGCATTTAGCATGCATTTAAGCTCCCAAAAGGACAATTTAAGATGTGTTTTGGGCCAGAAGAGGGCACTTTAACATGCATTTTGGCTCCTAAACACATGTTTTGGCTCCCAAGAAGGCACTTTAGCATACATTTGGCTCATTGAGGGCACTTTAGCACATTTCAGCTCCCAAGAGGGCACTTTAATGCCCATTATAGCTCGCAAGAGCCCACTTTAGCATGTGTTTAGGCTCCTAGAAAGCACTTTAGCACATGTTTCAGCTACTTGAGGGCACTTTAGCATGCATTATTGCTCTCAAGAGGGTACTCTAACATTCTTTTTAGTTCCCAATAAGGCACTTTAGCAAACATTTGGCTCCTTGAAGGCACTTTAGCACAGTTTGGCTTCCAGGGGGGCAATTTAACATGTGTTTTGGCCCAGAAGAGGGCACTTTAGCACACATTTGGCTCCTTGGGGACACTTTAACACCCTCTTTAGCTCTCAAGAGGCCACTTTAGCATGTGTTTTGGCTCCTAGAAAGCACTTTAGCACACGTTTTAGCTACTTGAGGGCACTTTAGCATGCATTATTGCTCCCAAGAGGACAATAACACCCATTTTAGTTCCCAAGAAGGCACAATAGCACACATTTGGCTCCTAGATAGCATTTTGACACGCTTTTTAGCTCCCAAGAGGGCACTTTAGCACATGTTTTTCAACAACTGGACCCAACTCTGAAAGAATCCTATCCTGTAAGTTTAGTGGATAATATACTCGGCTTCTTGAAAATGTCATTTCTTAACGTGTCCTGTTCTTTATCACTGCAGCACAGCAGCTTAGTTCAAGATGTTTCGATGTTTAGTTAATTATGGGGCGACCGTGCTGATTATTTAAAGCCGACGCTTCAGGAACATGAACAAAGATGCATCGGGTTCATTTTTTTTGCTCTGCAACACGGCGGGATTTGTAAACTTATTATTTTTACAGCCTCCAAACAGCTGATTAACGGATCCGTCGGACTGATGTTTGGCCAAAGACGTTTAAAGACAATCGCTCATTGCAAATCAGCAGCATTCTTGATTGGCTGTAATAAGAGGTGCATGCTTTTTCTCTCTTTTTCTTTCCTCCTTCTAAAGAAGCGAAAGCCGCCGTTCGACCCCGAGCGGAGAGACGGAGGATCACAAGGCCGGCGAGGTCAACGCCGCCGGTAGAACATTGACTTGATTCATCAAATTAGGTCCTATGTAATTGCGCCGCGTGACGACTCATAAAACACGTCGGCCATAAAGCTGTCGGGCAGCCATCAGCCTTCCTGGTAAATGAAGTTACAAAAGGTGCAAGGTTCACGACTTCATACTGCGCTCAGGAAAAGTGTCCGGCAGCACTTCCTGCTCGGTCATAACCTCAACGTGTGCGGTAACCATGGAGATGGGGTTGTAATCCGATGATGGGAGGTTATTAATGAACCAACTCTGGTCTAAAGGTGGGTTTTATTTAGTTAGTTGATGTACAGGCTTCATAATAACATCTGGTTAATAGTTATTTTACTGGTTAACGCTTCGTAAACTGTCTATGAATCTATCGATTAGTGAAACTGACGCTGTTTGGTTCATTAAATGTGGGTCAGTGTTTCCCAAAAGCTGAAGATTCAACCTGAAAAGTCAGTTTACTGTTATAGAGACTAAAGAAACCAGGAAATAATCAGAGAAGAGAAGCTGGAACCAGAGAATTTAGACATTTTCTTCTTAAAAAATTACTCAAATTGATTAATCGATTACCAAAATAGTTTGATGTCCAATCAAATGTGGGGTTCCTCAGGGTTCCTTTCTAGATCCTGTGAAGTTTCAGTCATTAGTTTATTATTATAGAGACTAAAGAAACCAGGAAAGGGTTAGGGTTAGGGTTAGTTGGTGATTAATATAATCGCTGGCAACTAATCAATTAATTGCTGCTGCTCTAGTTTTAAGGTGTAACAGAAAGTAGTTTTATATATATTAAATAATATATTTTAAAATATATTAAACATTAAACATTATATACATTAAACAAATTAAGCAATAAATATCCACCTAAAAACGAGTTTGATATTTGATAATCTATCGATTACTTATTAATTGTTTGGTTCATAAAATGGTTTTATTATTGATTAATGATATTACTGATTTTAAAAATGACTCAAATCGATTAATCAATTGGTGATTAATGTAATAGTTATCAACTAATCAATTAATCATTGCAGCTTTAATTTGAAGGTGTAACAGGAAGCAGTTTTCTTAAAAAAAAAAGGAGAAAAGGTTCATTTGTTTTAAATTATCTTCTTCAAAATGACTCAAATCGATTAAATCGATTATCAGAATAGTTGCTGATTAATGTAAAACCTGACAACCAATCGATTAATCAACTAATCATTGCAGCTCCGCTGTCTATTAACATTATTTCAGCATCTATAAACATCATTTAGATATATTTCATCACTACAGTAAACATCATCAATGACGACCATTCAAATAATAGTTATAACCATTTGTTTTATGAACATCAACTATTAAACTTAATTATCCATCATTAGATCGGAATTAATCAAAATCTGCACGTAGAGCTACTCCCATAGACTCCCTGTCGATTATTCTACCATCAGTCATATCACAAATTATAATCTCAGCATGTAAACTTCAGCATCAGAGTGAGACCTCCTGTCGTGAGTGATCGTCTTCCGCCCGAGAACTAATAAAGTTTGTTGTTTGTTTGTTTTTTTGCCGATTCTCCAGAACACCTGAGCTGTATTTAGTGTGTGTGACCTCCCGGAGGCTGCGGAGCGTGCAGCGTGCAGCCAGTTTACCTTTGTAATTGTTACAGATCACGCCATTAGCGCAATATTGTCATAGCTCCTGCTCCCGCAGTCGCTAGCAGCTGAGGGTTAATTTGCATAATAAATCTTAATTGAGGCCCATTAAGGATTTGATAAGAAGCAAATCAGGTACACCGCGGATAACTTAAGATTAATGCTTCCTGCGGCCCGTTCTGGCGCCCGCATATTGAAGGGAAATGTCACGTTCATTCATAACTGGGCGTTTTGCATCACTCGGGCGGAATATATAATAGAGGAGTTTTAAAACTTAACATTCCCGACCAGGCAGAAAAAAAAAAAACCTAAATCATGAGGCTTCTCTTTATAGTTTGCACAAATTATGCTTTGAGTTATTATCCGAGGCTCTTGAATAAAAGCAGAACATAAAGCTCAGCTGGTCTGAAATCAGAGAACAGTCCTTTTTCCAACAGAACTGTTTTTTTTTTTCTCTCTTTAAATCTTCAGCTCTGGGAAAAAAAAAAACTTTATTCTATTCATTCCATTCCAGCTTCTGTTGAACACACACACACACCTTATTCAGAGGTTTTACACCTGAACCAACAATAATGTGAAAAACACATGAAATCTGTGACTAAACTGCACCAAATGCTGATTTCTGAACTCTTCTTTAGTGTAAACAGTGTTTTAAAATGAATTTAAACTGAAAACATTGCATCTTGTTGGTTAAATTTAACCATTTGTCATTTTTCTGCTAAATAAACGCTATAAAAGATCATATGTTTAGTTGGAATTTGTGGACCTAGAAGTAGTAAAATCAGAAAAAATTTAGATATTTAATTGTCTCCTTTATAATCTCCTTTTTGAACATCTTACACAATATATTCCTCATGTTCTGGAAGATTTTATGGACAAATAATTGACCTTTGACCTCTTATTAATCATTGAGGATAGTGAAAATGATGTTTCTTCTCCTTTATTATTAGTGACATCAAAGGGAAAATTGTACGTGTTGCATTCAAATTCAGATTAAATAGGAAAAGCAGCAATATCAGTAAATGTTTATCTGTAGTAACAGACAAATACTGCAAAAAATACTACTACAGTACCAGGGTGGGAAGTACTTTATATAAATACTTTATCATTATACTTTGCATTACAGATAATTCAGCTTATAGCTTTTATTGCTGGTTCCTGTATTAAATGAAGTACTTTTATCTGTAGTACTAATACTGCAAAGGTACTACTATAGTGGGAGGAGCTTTATATAAATACTTTAAACTGGTTCCTGTATTAAATAGGTTTTAAATGAAGTACTCTGTAGTACTAATACTGCAAAAACAGCATGGGAGGAGCTTTATATAAATACTTCACTGCAGATAATGTAGTTTTAGCTCCTTTTTTAAACATCTTACAGCATTTTTTCATGATCCTCAGTGTGATTTCTATGATCCATAAGTAGTAAAATCGGATAATTCTGCAGTGTTCTCTTATTCGTGTTTATTTATTTTTTCCAGGACTGAACATATGACACCAACGGCCTCTTTGAGAGGAATAAATAAAGGCATGTCGGGTGGTTTTAACCCGATCCGGCTGTGTCCACGTCTGCCCTTTGACTGACGCTCCACGTTAGGTCAACGGCTACAAGATGGATGTCGCACTTAAATCTTCAAACTCAGAGGTTACGTTACAGAGGTAGAAACTGTCCATCATCACAATAAGAGCATATAAAACACAGCCAGCACACGTCCTCCGTGTAATCAATAGCAGACGCGTGGAGCTACTGTATTAACTTGCATTCTCATCCTCTAAATCCACATAAATGAACAACCGCAGCTATAAAGTCTCCTCCCCGTTCCTCCTCTGTAAATCATTATATATCTGCAGGGACCTGGACAAAATACAGTTAACATCATTTCTTTTTGTACTCTTGGATGTCTTGCAGAAATAATGAGTTTTTTCTCTTTTTTTTTCGCAATAAACTCTCCCAATATTCTAGTTATTGTCAAGACTTAATGAGTAAAAAAAAAAAAATCAGGAAACGGTGTCTTTTCTGCAGCGAGATGATCACATGGAAACATTATCCACATGAATCAGCCCGACGGCATATCAAATTGTGTCATTTGCCTGGAAACTAGTGCAGGTCTCAGAGGGAAGGCAAGGTGAATGAGCAGTTGCTGTAGCGAGGTGCAACGCTGCACAAGCACTTGCCTTGAGACCAATCATAACAGCCTGTTTTTTTACCACACACACACACACACACACACACACACACACACACACACAGAGGCATGAGCAGAGAGATCAGTGTGTGCTGGAGGGCACAGGAGTCTCGCTTCTTATCACCTAGACAGTGCACCACCCATGTCTGCCTCTCACGCAAACAAAAGCCCTTCGTAAACTATTAGCTCGTCTGCAGCCTTCACCTAAACCGAAGAGGAGGAGGAGGAGAAAAAAAAAAAACGACGCAACCGGATCACGCTAAAAGCCACCTGATGTGATTATATCCCCCCTTTTCTCTTTACCGGAGCAGGAATATGCAGCATGAAAAGTAGCTGATGTGAAGTTATTAAAGTGTTTCTCCACGGGGGAGGAAATTGCAAGCGTTGCAATAAAGTGCGGCTGCGTTTGCACGCGTTTTTTTTTTTTTTTTGGGTCGTTTCATAAGCCGATGGAAATTGCAAAGCTGAATTTGATCTTAAAAAAATACTAAATATTCGCTTTTTTGGCATCACATCAATCCAGAGAGCGACAGCAGCGTAGAAATAAATAGATTAAATAAAAAAGAGGAGATTTAATTCCCACTAATGATGACGTCACATGGTAACTACATTATAATCACATGAGAAAACCTATAAATAAAGTATTTTATCTGTAGTAAAACACAATGTTACTGTTACAGCATCAATATCCACATCATCAATACAATAAGACAATAGTTTAATACAGAATATATTCTCCATGTTCTGGAATATGATTTTATGGACCAATAATTGACCTTTGACCTCTTGTTAATCATTGAACTTTGCATTGCAGATAATTTAGCTTGTTTTAACTTTTAAATACAGTACTTTTATCTGTATGTTTCTGCAGAATTCTGACTATATTTGCATACATTTATACAAAGACTGGAAGTTACAGCTTTCATTGAACGTTGCACTGCAGATAATTTAGATTATTACAATATTTTTACCCTGATTTGGGTCAGTTTTGTCTTGTTTTAAGTTTTAAATGAAGTATTTCTAAAGGATTTATTTACTCTATTTGCTCTGTAGTCGCCTCACATGTTGTAGATGTATTTTTATACCAGGTTTAAGTCCAATAACCTTTTAAATGTTCCATATTTATTATCATCTACAGCAGGAAAAGGAGATGAAGTGGTTAACAGTCGTAGTTCCAGAGTTTTGACTCCTACAGAACTATAAAGCGTCCTTTCCTTCCTCTTTTATTGTACAGATTCAGAGTTGTTGAATATGCAGAGATTCATCATTCCGGGGCCGTGAAAAAGTGCACGAACAAGAGCTTCCGTGTTCCTACATGCTGAGAGCTTAATTTAAAATATTACGTTTTCAAGTATGGCAATCATCCGGATGCAGCGCGGCTGCCGCGAACGCCGCTCGTGTCTCTGGAGCAGCAATAAGTGAGGAGGCTGTCAGTCGCAGGACAGAGGTACATCCTTTTATTGGTATTCAAATCACTGCGCTGGACCAGCGGCTGCACACTTTTATTTTTAATGCATGCTCCATGTAGATCACTCAGGTCCTCTGGCCTTTTAGTTGCTGCCTGGGTCAGAACCAACAACCTAAAACACTGGTCATTTCAGCCGCATTTACTCAAATCTCCGTCTTTTTATTGTATCGTCTCGCGATTTTTGCCACGAAAGTTGCTCCATAAACATCCTGGACACCTCACGTGTTGTAGATTTCTTTATATTCCAGGTTGAAGTACAATAACTTCCACATTTATTATCATTTATAGCAGGAAAACTAAGCTATCGGCCGAGCTTCTCATGATTTTTGGGATGAAATTTGCTCTATAAATAACGAAGGTTGGGTTTATTGTTTCGTACGTTGCAAATAATTTAGCTTATTCCATTTTTTTTCCTGGTTTGGGTCAGTTTTAAATAAAGTTTTAAATAAAGTAGATTTATTTGTAGTAAAACACAATGTTTTATTTTAGAGATAAGCTAAACTAAGCTAAACTAAAATAATCGGCTGATTTTTGCTACGAAATTTGCTCTATAAATAACCGAATGTTGGGTTGATTTGTTTTGGTTTGGGTTTTAAATAAAGTTTTAAATAAAGTAGATTTATTTGTAGTAAAACACAACGTTTGATTGTAGAGATTATCCATATTTATTATCATTTATAGCAGGAAAACTGATTTATACCTATTCATATTGTTATTTTTACGCACCTTGTGATTTTTGCTATGAAATTTGCTCCATAAATAGACTAAGTTTGATTAATTTATATTAATTTATACAATTTCAAAGACTGGAACTTACAGCTACAACACCAAATAAAGTATTTTAAGCTCTCATTGCATTTAAATTAGCTTGTTCCATTTGTTTTCCATTGTTTGGGTTTTTGTTTTAAGTTTTAAATGAAGTATTTTTATCTCTAGTAAAACACAATGTTTGATTTCTGTGTGGTTATAGAGATTATTCCATATTTAGTATCATTTATATCAGGGAAATTAAGATTTTAGTATTTTTATCTGTATAAAACACACTGTTACTGTTCCAGCATCAATATATATCATCAATATCACATCATCAATACAATAAGACAATAGTTTAATATAATATCAGTAGTAGAGACTATTTAGATATTTAATATTTAATGTGATTATTTAATCCTCAGTGGGATTTATAGGATTTTATAGACAAATAATTGACCTTTGACCTCTTATTTTATTAATAAGTGAACTTTGCAGATAATTTAGCTTCTTTTTTTTCCTGATTTGAGTCAGTTTGGTCTTGTTTTAACTTTTAAATGAAGTATTTTTATCTGTTTTTCAATATTCTAACTGTCTCTATAACAGCAATTATTTTAATTCCAGGTAATATCCTTTATGATTACTGAGATATTCCACATTTATTAGCATTTATAAGAGGAAACCTAAGCTAAATGCTAAGGTCTGGGTCTTTTACACACACACCTTGTTCAGTTTTTATATTTTTAAGCGATGAAACTTGCTCCGTACACATCATCGGGTCGGGCGGATCGATTCGTACGTTTTCCGAGGCTGGAAATAAAAAGGTCAAAGGTGAAGCGTCGGTCTGTAATCTGCCTTCACTGTATCATCCCTTCGGTCATTTTCATGATTCAGTCATTAATGTGATTACTTGGATTCTAACCCGGTGAAGCTGCAGCCAATCAGAACGCTCGTTTCCTGCAGTTAATCAAATCGTATGCGGAGATGGAAAAAAAAACATAAAGCGATGTCACATGACAGGAAATATTGTTTGAGTCTCTTTTTTTTTTTACAGGAGAAAAACATGAAAAAACAGTGTTTTTTTCCGTGTCCGCTGCCGTTTTCCTCCCAGGTTTTGTCGTTGAAAACTGACTTTTTTTTTTTTTTTCCCCGTTTCTACCTAAACTGGATAAACAACATCTGCCTTGATCGTAGGATGTTTTCTGAACAAACCACTTAGGAGGAATTTCTAGCTAGCCAATTCCCACAAGCTGCTGTCACTCACTAGCTGGCACCGCAACACTTAATGCCTTTGTCTGTTCTCCAATTTATCTTGTTAACAGCAAATTGGGCTAACGGTTTGAGGCACAGAGCTATTGTAAAAAAAATAAAAAAAAACACACACTCTCACACACACACAGCAAGAGGAATAACTCCCACGGCCACAAAATAACATATGGCTGCCTTCACTCAAAAATGCATCCCATGCACTTACAGAGGCTTTATGTTTACACCATATATATAAACCTGATACACACATTTTCATCCTGGAATCTGAAGCCTTGAGAGAGAAAAGTGTGTGATGCTTTTGCAAAAAAAAAAAAAAAAAAGTACCATACAAACCAATGTATGCAAAAGAAAGTAAATCAGATACAACTGGCCTTTACTGTGGTCTCACATTTACAAATACGCCTATTAATAATACAATCCCCCAGAGAGAGAGGGGGGGGGGGGGGGGGGGGGGTGTCCTCAGAATTAATGCTCCGGCTTTTTATTATTTTTATAATTTCTTTTTTTTTTTTTTAGTGCATCCTGCAAAAGGAGAGGACGCTGCATCTTTAAGAAAAACCTATTGGTTGTTTTTTTTCTGCATCTTATTTCAATACTCCTTCTCTCCTTGTTCCCCCCCTTCCACACATCATTAAACATATTATTATAACATGACTGTCAGCCCCGCGTCTCTCTTCGCTCCATTCTTGCTCTGCCAGGTAATCAATTTGTCGTCACTCTCTGTAACCCCAGTAAAGTCATCAAGTGAAATGAGTTACAGCTGCGAAGAGCCTTCAAGAATACAGGAGGAAGAAGAAGAAGAGGAGGAGGAGGAGGAGGAGGAGGAAGGGGGGGGTGGAGGGTAGAAAAAAAAAAAAAAAGAGAGAAAAATGACAACACAGCCCAGGAATATTCCACCCCGCTTGATAGCACATCCCAGGTCTCGAAGATGAAATATTAATGCACAATTTGTTTATCTGCAGGCCCACATCTCTCCCAGTCGCCGAGCTGTTAATTTTCTATCGGCGCAGACAACGGATCAGTCAGTCATGAACTCTTCACAGCCATTACCGGGAGACATTTTGATTAAGTATTCCTAATGTAGTGGATAGGAAAGAATGAAAACACTCTTGCCTGCCAACTTTTGATTGACCATTAAGCCACTGATGAATGTGCCTGTCAGAGAGGAGACAATTACCTCAACAATGAAGAAACTCTTCTGGAAAGCTTATTTCTCTATAGGGCTGACACATTTTACCGGAGTAGCAGCAGCTAGAGAGGGAGAGCGTGTAAAAGGGGATCACTCGGGCGGCTTTTTGGGGTTTTTTTTAGCCCAAAAAAAAAAAGAAGAAAAAAAACTTCAGCTTCAACAAAAAAAAACAAGGACGTTGCTGTTGTTTCTTTTAAGTAAATGTGGGAAAACGTGTGTGTGTGTGTGTGTGTAGAGGCAGATAAGGGTCTCAGTATCTTATGAAGAGACGCTATTATTGGCAGAGAACAATCGCCATCTGGTTGCTACATCCGCAGCCATAATAAAGACTGATAACTTCTCAACAACACGCCACCACGGCCCAGTTAATTGCATCCGAAAAAACGGCCAACTGATCAATCCGGGGCTTTTTAATCCATCACTTTTTTTCTGTATTTTGCTGTTTTGTTTTTTTTTTGGTCGACCTGCACAGATTAAGGTCAAGGGTAACGCTGATTCTTTTGTGACCTTGCAGGGTTTTTTTTTTCTCATGAAGTAGAAGGGTTCGTTTGATTCTTTATGGATGGAGCACGCGGGTTAAAAGTAAGATTCGGTCTAGTATATTTCCTGGTGTTCACACCTATGGGCATCAGATTGTACACAGGCAGAAACGCTGAGATTTCACCACATGGATGCGTTAAAAAAGTAAAATAAATGTTCTCTGGCTGCAGCAGCATGGATGGAGGACATGTGTGTGTCAGCATGTGTGTGTGTGTGTGTGTGTGTGTGTAACCCATTCTCCATTTGTCCATAAGATTATGAGGAGTTCATACAGAGTTCATCTGCTACGGATCCAGCGGCTCCAACATCTCATCACAACACTTCTCACCGGTCAAACCAAACAGAAACGAAGCCTTTTAAAAAACTTCCTGGTTTCCTGTGAATGAAAAATCATCTGTAGGAAACTAGAGCTTTTATCTGATTCACAGTATTATTCACTGCTCTACATGAACTCCTCTTATTCTCCATTATTACTCATTTACAACCACAGAATGGTGATGATGCAACCCTCGTTTTCTCCATATTTGCTATAACATTAGTCTCCGGTGGCCAAACTGGGGTCTGAGGCCCTTTCTGTGGCCCGTCAGTGAGCTCCAAAGGGTCCACACGTGAAAATGAGTTGGATTTCAGCACAAATACACAGCAGGATCAACACCTCCACCACAGAGCGCTGTTATTACACAGAGATAGACAGTAAATAACGCGTCTCGTGACAAAAAAACACGGGAAGACAAGGGGGGTCTGAATGCGTCTGGACGCGTTCGGCTGGTCCCACATGAGAAAAGTTTATCGCGCTATCGCAGAATCACGAGAATAAAACCGCGAATCATATTAAAAAAGAGGTCATTTGACAGAGAAATGGAATAAAGGGGTCTTACCCGCAGCCCGTTTGGGTGCCTGCTGTTTCCTCCGTGGCATTTCTCTCTCTCTTTCTCTTTTCTTTTTTTTTTTTGGAGTCGCAGTTCACTACTGTACCCAGGTGAAATCTGAATGCGGTCTACGATAGTCCACGCATAGAGAGGGAGAAGAGAGAGAGCGTGCGTGCGCGCGTGTGTATGCGTGTATGTGCGTGTGTGTCTTTATTTTGGCTCTCGGAGTAGTTCAGTCTCTCTCTCTCACTATAAAGGAGGAAAAAAAAATCCCGTTAAGACTCGTTTTCAGGAGGAAACAGATGTTAAATCGCTGCTTGTTCTCGCTTCTTTCACCTTCTTCTTCTTCTTCCTCTTCCTCCTCCGGTATCGTCTCCTTTCACCATCCGTTTTTGTCCATCAGTGGCACATAAGGCGCTGATCGACGTGTGTCAGTCAGTCCCCGCGGGCAGTTTGGTGGTTTTTCCCCCGTTTTTATATATATTTATTTATTTTATCCGGCGGATAATAACGCGCGTAAAAAAAGGCGTTTTGGTTCTGGTAACGGTGTTATTACGCACGGTGCGGGCGAGGGGAGAGAGGCGATGCCAGCAGACATCGATCCATAGAACAAACTGAACATTAAAAACTCCTCCCTCCTCGCCTGGACTTGATGATGGCAGCGAGACATTTGTTACACTAGATAACCATGAGTTTATTAAAGGAACAGAGGCCAGGGAGAGAGGAGGAGGAGGAGAAAGCGGCAGGAGCTGCACAGGCTGCTGCTGCACAGGCTGCTGCTGCACAGGCTGCTGCTGCACAGGCTGCTGCTGCACAGGCTGCTGCTGCACAGGCTGCTGCTGCACAGGCTGCTGCTGCACAGGCTGCTGCTGCTGCTGCACAGGCTGCTGCTGCTGCTGCACAGGCTGGCTGCTGCTGCTGCTGCACAGGCTGCTGCTGCACAGGCTGCTGCTGCTGCTGCTGCTGCACAGGCTGCTGCTGCTGCACAGGCTGCTGCTGCACAGGCTGCTGCTGCTGCTGCTGCACAGGCTGCTGCTGCTGCTGCTGCACAGGCTGCTGCTGCTGCTGCACAGGCTGCTGCTGTTGCTGCTGCTTCATGCAGCCTTTTCCCTTTTTTTTAAAACAAATATTTATTTATTTATTTCCATGTTTGTTTTATTTTTTTCCTGCAGCTTCCGCTTTCGCTCGTTTGGATGCAAAAAAAAGGACAAAGTTTGCAGGAGATCAGCTCAATTGATGCTTCGATGTGGCTGCGAAACGTTGCAGATTTACAGACATGTCGCTTTAAAACACACACACACACACACACACACACACACACACACACATGCGTTCTATCTGTTCCATCAATCCGGTGTTGAGCTGTTTCCAGGAGGATCTCGTTGCAAGATGCACACAACAACAAGCCATCATTGATTTTGTTGGTGTAACCTTCGTTTTACAGCCCTCTAACTACACATGAGCTGCTTTATAGTCCAGCATCAGCTGATGTATGAACTTCATGGGCATTTCACTGGACGTCATACAAACTATTACACGTGTGTTCACATGTATGTGATATGATTCACGTTATTGATGAAGTGATCAGATCTATGTTCTTCATGTCTGTGTTCATATGTATTTACAACCTGTCAAATAAAGTTTCATCATTTATGTGAAGTTCATACCTGTGTAAATATAGAGTTAATACAAATGATTATTATATGTAGTTTATATGTGTTCATGTGAACACATATAAACTACACATGAACACATATAAACTACACATGAACACATAAACTACATATGAACACATATAAACTACATGTGAACACATAAACTACACGTGAACACATATAAACTACACGTGAACACATATAAACTACACATGAACACATATAAACTACATATGAACACATAAACTACATATGAACACATAAACTACACATGAACACATATAAACTACATATGAACACATAAACTACACATGAACACATATAAACTACATATGAACACATATAAACTACACATGAACACATAAACTACACATGAACACATATAAACTACACATGAACGCATATAAACTACACATGAACACATAAACTACACATGAACACATAAACTACACATGAACACATATAAACTACACATGAACGCATATAAACTACACATGAACACATAAACTACACATGAACACATATAAACTACATGTGAACACATATAAACTACACATGAACACATAAACTACACATGAACACATATAAACTACACATGAACACATATAAACTACACATGAACACATAAACTACACATGAACACATATAAACTACACATGAACACATATAAACTACACATGAACACATAAACTACACATGAACGCATATAAACTACACATGAACGCATATAAACTACACATGAACACATAAACTACACATGAACGCATATAAACTACACATGAACGCATATAAACTACACATGAACACATAAACTACACATGAACACATATAAACTACATGTGAACACATATAAACTACACATGAACACATAAACTACACATGAACACATATAAACTACACATGAACACATATAAACTACACATGAACACATAAACTACACATGAACACAAACTACACATGAACACATATAAACTACACATGAACACATAAACTACACATGAACACATATAAACTACATATGAACACATAAACTACACATGAACACATATAAACTACACATGAACACATAAACTACATATGAACACATATAAACTACATATGAACACATAAACTACACATGAACACATATAAACTACACATGAACACATATAAACTACATATGAACACATATAAACTACACATGAACACATAAACTACACATGAACACATATAAACTACATATGAACACATATAAACTACATATGAACACATATAAACTACATATGAACACATATAAACTACACATGAACACATAAACTACACGTGAACACATATAAACTACATGTGAACACATAAACTACGCGTCAAAACACATATAAACTACACGGGAACACATATAAACTACATGTGAACACATAAACTACGCGTGAACACATATAAACTACACATGAACACATATAAACTACATATGAACACATATAAACTACACATGAACACAAACTACATATGAACACATATAAACTACATATGAACACATAAACTACACATGAACACATAAACTACACATGAACATATAAACTACACATGAACACACATAAACTACTATATGTGAATATAGTTTATATGTAGTTTATATATAGTTTATATGTTTTATATGTACTTTATATGTACTTTATATCTGTTTTATAGTACATCTGAGTTCATATGTAGTTTATATGTGTTTATGTGTAGTTTATGTGTTCATGTGTAGTTTATATGTGTTCATGTGTAGTTTATGTGTTCATGTGTAGTTTATATGTGTTCATGTGTAGTTTATATGTGTTCATATGTAGTTTATATGTGTTTATGTGTAGTTTATATGTGTTCATGTGTAGTTTATATGTGTTCACGTGTAGTTTATATGTTCATGTGTAGTTTATATGTGTTCATGTGTAGTTTATGTGTTCATGTGTAGTTTATGTGTTCATGTGTAGTTTATATGTGTTTATGTGTAGTTTATATGTGTTCATGTGTAGTTTATGTGTTCATGTGTAGTTTATATGTGTTCATGTGTAGTTTATGTGTTCATGTGTAGTTTGTGTTCATGTGTAGTTTATATGTGTTCATGTGTAGTTTATGTGTTCATGTGTAGTTTATGTGTTCATGTGTAGTTTATGTGTTCATGTGTAGTTTATGTGTTCATGTGTAGTTTATATATGTTTTATATGTAGCTTATGCTTTATATGTAGTTTATATATGTTTTATATGTAGCTTATGCTTTATATGTAGTTTATATATGTTTTATATGTAGTTTATATATGTTTTATATGTAGCTTATGCTTTATATGTAGTTTATATATGTTTTATATGTAGTTTATATATGTTTTATATGTAGCTTATGCTTTATATGTAGTTTATATATGTTTTATATGTAGTTTATATATGTTTTATATGTAGCTTATGCTTTATATGTAGTTTATATATGTTTTATATGTAGTTTATATATGTTTTTATATGTAGTTTATATATGTTTTATATGTAGTTTATATATGTTTTTATATGTAGTTTATATATGTTTTATATGTAGTTTATATATGTTTTATATGTAGTTTATATATGTTTTTATATGTAGTTTATATATGTTTTATATGTAGTTTATATATGTTTTATATGTAGTTTATATATGTTTTATATGTAGCTTATGCTTTATATGTAGTTTATATATGTTTTATATGTAGTTTATATATGTTTTATATGTAGTTTATATATATTTTTATATGTAGTTTATATATGTTTTATATGTAGTTTATATATGTTTTATATGTAGTTTATATATGTTTTATATGTAGTTTATATATGTTTTATATGTAGTTTATATATGTTTTTATATGTAGTTTATATATGTTTTTATATGTAGTTTATATATGTTTTTATATGTAGTTTATATTTCTTAACAAGTTTGATAATTGATTAATTGATTTGAGTCATTTTTGTCTAAATTCTCTGGTTCCAGCTTCTCTTCTGATTATTTCCTGGTTTCTTTATTCTTCAATAATAGTCTAATTAATCTATTTTTATATGTAGTTTATATCAGTTTTATATGTAGTTCTTATGTATTTGCAATTAAATAAACCCGTTAATGAGTCTATGAAGTTTTAGTCAATTTATTTATTATATATTTATTGACTCAAGTCCATTTATTGCATTGGTATTTAAAACAAATATTACAAATATACATTAAAGGTTTTAATAAAACATGTTAAATATTATGAATATTATCACTAAATAATAACAGTAGTTGTATTAACATGCTAACATTGTATGAATGAAAAGAAAAATAGTTTCAGTATCTCGTTAGTATTTTTCAAATTAAAAGCATGAATACTGAGGGTTATTTGCATTTGTTATGAATTGTTATGTCTTTAAAATCATAGAAAATTGTAAATAAAATCCTGGTGTTGATTATATCATGTTGTTTTATCTCCAAAAACTGAGCCTTAAAAGGAGTCAGTGAAGTTGTGATGTCACAACTATACAGTCACAGCCATTTAAATCAGCCAATCAGAGGAGAGACTCTTTTCTAAATGTTCACAGAGAAGATATAAAACTATATATTGAGATTATCTTTGATACTTAAAACCATATATATATATATATATATATATATATATATATATATATATATATATATATATATAGAGGGATATAAACTCTTCAAATAAAACCCAGGAACAGGGTAAAATATGAGACTTTCACAATAAAATTAAATAGGTTTAGTAAAACATAGACTGCAGATTGTTCGAGGTGGAATTTCCTACTTCAATAACTTATTAAACATTGATTTTTACACTTTTTCAGGTAAAATATGGGACTTTTCATAATAAAACTTGTAAAATGTCGAGTATAGATTGTAAGAAGTGAAATCACCAACTTCAGTTTATTTACAAGGTTTGAACTTTGACCTCATCTCTCTATCTATATATCTATAGACAGATATAGAATCTTCAAATAAACCCAAGAAAAGGGAAAAATATGAGATTTTCAGAATAAAATTAGTTTTTTTTGTAAAATGTAGATTATAGATTGTAAGAGTAACTTTTACTTTTGATCCTGAAACATATTTTTCAGACTTTTTCCGCATAGTTTGAACTTTTATTGTAGTTCAGTCTATATCAAACGCACAGCTTCTATCTTTTCTTATCAGAACACAATAGTAAAACGTCTCTTTCTCTTCAGACGCTACTCATGACCTAATCAAATATGAAGCTGAGGTGATGGATGACTTCATTTCAGAGAGACAACACCCCTCAGAGATCCCGGCTCGCCCCGCATTACAAATGGCTTCCTGATAATATTCCATCACCCTATTTTGTGTCTGTCAGTCATTTGTCCGATGATACCAGAGACCTCCTGTGAACTCCACCTGAACCCGGCCATCAATCACGCCTCAGATCAAGCCTGAGCCGCACCTGTCTGACAGCTCCTAACGCCCTAGTGTACACAAAGCCAGCCCGGTGTGTGTGTGTGTGTGTGTGTGTGTGTGTGTGTGTGTGGTGGCAGGCGTTACACCTGCAGCCCACCGCTAACGCCATCGACTCACCTTATCTCTTGTATCTCTGCCGCCGTCATGGCCGCCCACGCCGACCTGGAAAGCTTTATCCTGTAGTTTATTAATGCCGAGACGGGAAAATTACAGCTTCTCCAGAGGTGAAACGGTTTGACCCCGAAATACTGAGCTGATCTGGGATCGAACCCCCAACCTCCGAGTCCCAGGGCGGAAGATGTTTTAACATTTAAAGGCTGAATTTGAACATCTGGAATTAACATCGTCAATATCAACAACGTCTTTCTGACTAGTCGTAAAACAATTGTTACTAATGGAAACAAGCTATAGGGATATCTGTAATTGTTGCTAATGGAAACAATAATTGTTGCTAATGGAAACAAGCTATAGGGATATCTGTAATTGTTGCTAATGGAAACAACAATTGTTGCTAATGGAAACAAGCTATAGGGATGTCTGTAATTGTTGCTAATGGAAACAACAATTGTTGCTAATGGAAACAAGCTATAGGGATGTCTGTAATTGTTACTATGGAAACAACCTATAGGGATATCTGTAATTGTTACTAATGGAAACAAGCTATAGGGATATCTGTAATTGCTGCTAATGGAAACAACCTATAGGGATATCTGTAATTGTTACTATGGAAACAACCTATAGGGATATCTGTAATTGTTACTATGGAAACAACCTATAGGGATATCTGTAATTGTTGCTAATGGAAACAACCTATAGGGATATCTGTAATTGTTGCTAATGGAAACAACCTATAGGGATATCTGTAATTGTTGCTAATGGAAACAACAATTGTTGCTAATGGTAACAACCTATAGAGTTCTGTAGTTCAGTTTTAACTGTAGACATGATGAATGTTAGCGATATCTCAGTATTTCAGTTTCTCTATTCTGTAAAAGTGGAGGCATCTCAGCAACAGTAAAACTCTAATTCAACATGTGTCTCTAATCAAAACCCAGCTCAAAAATATCTATAACTTTAACATTTTGACTCGTCGTAGAAATCTACAGCATTATTGCTGCTAGTTGTGGTGAATTCAGATTGAACTCCAACAGAAATGACCACTAATGTGAATTCACTTACAGATATCAGTCATTTACATACACACACAAATGGTAAAAGTGACGTAAAAGTTAAACTAATAATCACTTATCTGGGGTCCTGACTTTTTTAAACGTTCACCCTCCATCTCTGCGTCTTCTTGCAGCAAACATCCAGATTTTAAAGGATGTTCCTACCTGTTTGCCAGAGGATTCTCCAGGATTCAGCAGATTTCACTTTAAGTGTGATCCTCCTCTGTAACAAAACGGGACAAACACACGTCTTGTTAGTGCAGCTGAAAACCTCATAAATGTCCCTTCTTTAAAATGGAATAGAACAATAAATACATGTTCTGAACTGATTAGGGAACAACTTTCTGCCAATAATGTAATATCTTCACCAGGCCTATAGCGTAATAACAATGTAATAAATATATTGTCTATATTATCATTATTCTTAACATATTTACACATTTATTTAATTCATTTTATATATAAATATGTATATAACATATTTAATTTTTCTTTCTTCTATAATCTATTTTGTATGCAGCTGTTCCTCAGTCACATTTTATTATATTAACTATATATTAAGATTATCTTTGATACTTGAAACCATAAATATATATATCTCTATCTATATATCTATATAGGGATATAAACTTTTTAATTAAAACCCAGACTTTTCACAATAAAATTAAATAGGTTTAGTAAAACATAGACTGCAGATTGTTCGAGGTGGAATTTCCTACTTCAATAACTTATTAAAAATAGATTTTTTACACTTTTTCAGATAAAATATGAGACTTTTCATAATAAAACTTGTAAAATGTTGAGTATAGATTATAAAAAGTGAAATCCCCAACTTCAGTTTATTCACAAGGTTTGAACTTTGACCTCATCTCTCTATCTATATATCTATAGACAGATATAAAATCTTCAAATAAAACCCAAGAAAAGGGCAAAATATGAGATTTTCAGAATAAAATTAAATAGTTTGGACTTATTACAGTTTAAAAATGGGACATTTATCATGTTATCAGCTGCTATACAAGTTAAACTCATAACATAATTTAATCTAAACCAGTAAAATAAACATATAAATAACAACAACTACAAATGTGTCTCCTCATTTTTATGTAAAGAAATGAATTATAAATATTTACAGGATTAATTAACCTTCAATTTACAAAACAGGCGTGACGACATGAGAAAAAAGCAGCAGGTAAAGTTATTTCCCGTCTTATAAAAGTGTAAATATGAAAGGAAGTGGTTCAGTTTTTGTCCAGTTTTAGATGCGTCTGAGTTTTCTTTTCCAACAAAGAGTCAAACGTGCAGCGCTGGTTTAGAGAAACTAGACAACTTTATCAAAGTCTGTGCTCTTTGACCTTTTCGTTTGATGATGAGACTCATAAATCTGAGGCCAGAATCGTCCCAGTTACACGAGCAGATGTTTCCCCAAGTTCGAAATCAGATAAGTGATTTTTTTTTTTATCTGGAGATACCATCAGACGGAGAACGGGAAGCAGATTGTGGTGCATTCTTTGAATGTTTGTTTGAGCTTTTACACACACACACACACACACACACACACACACACACACACACACACACACACACACTGTATGCTCCATTTCCAGAAAAGCTCCAGAACAGTAGAATCGTGCCCACATTCCTCTGAGGTCACCTGTGGCACTTTCTGGAAGCGTCAGACTTTATTTTGTTCATTTATCTCCACAAAGTGGTTTTCAGGGTTTTTTTAGGGGGCGTTTGATTCGTCTTCGCGTCGATCCTGGATCGTTCAGAGCTGAGACTCTGGTTGACCTTGGATGTTGTGTCTCGTGTAAGATTCAGGGTTGAAAAGTCCAGGATGAAGACTGTGAATGTCTGAATCTGCTGATACAAAATAAACCTCAGAAATGGAAATTAGGAAGAAATAAATAAAGCTTCAGAGGGAAAAGCACTAGAAATGTTGTGTGTATAAACAGCAGCGTTATTACTTATTGACTTTAGTCACTGATGTCACAGGTGATATTAAAGGTCCTTTTCATGACTGACTCGCTGTTGAGCCTATTTTATATTAACTGGCTGATGTTTAACGATGAGAAATGGCAGTTTGAGAACTTAACGCCAAAGATTTTCTGAAAATATACAGCAATAAGCTAGAGATACTTTTATTTTGAAAGTACTTGACCCTATAACTATATTCAGCATCATTATTATGTATGAAACATTTGGTATTTTTCAGAAAATATGAGTTATAATAGGCTGCAATTTAGTTGTTTTTTTAATCAGGAAGTGAAATAAAAACAGCAATAATCTAGAGATACTTTTATTTTGAAAGTACTTGACCCTATAACTATATTCAGCATCATTATTATGTATGAAACATTTGGTATTTTTCAGAAAATATGAGTTATAATAGGCTGCAATTTAGTTATTTTTTAATCAGGAAATGAAATAAAAACAGCAATAATCTAGAGATACTTTTATTTTGAAAGTACTTGACCCTATAACTATAATAAATGATACTTTGACAGATTCAGCATCATTATTGTGTATGAAACATTTGGAATTTTTCAGAAAATATGAGTTTTAATAGTCTGCAATTTATTTTTAGGAAGTGAAAAAACACACTGTTATTATACATTATATTCTGACCAGCAAAAATCTATTGTACTGATCATTTTATTTTGAAAATACTGAGATATGAGTTATGACTTTTTAATCGATCTTTTGGTATTTTTCTGAAAATATGAATTATAGCAGGTGCAATGTAGTTTATTTTTTAATCTTTTTTTA
This sequence comes from Lepturacanthus savala, assembly GCA_030544235.1. NCBI lineage: Eukaryota > Metazoa > Chordata > Actinopteri > Scombriformes > Trichiuridae > Lepturacanthus > Lepturacanthus savala. The sequence continues at coordinate 2,364,556 of CM060480.1, read as the reverse complement.
ATCAGGAAGTGAAATCAAAACAGCAATAAGGTAGGGATACTTTTATTTTGAAAGTACTTGACCCTATAACTATATTCAGCATCATTATTGTGTATGAAACATTTGGTATTTTTCAGAAAATATGACTTATAATAGGCTGCAATTTATTGTTTTTTAATTAGAAAGTGACTGTTATTATACATTATATTCTGACCAGCAAAAATCTATAGTACAGATCATTTTATTTTGAAAATACTTGACTGTGATATGAGTTATAACAGGCTGTAATTTAGCTTTTTAATTGATCATTTGGTATTTTTCTGAAAATATTAATTATAGCAGGCTGCAATGTATTTTTTTTTTAATCAGGAAGTGAAATAAAAACAGCAATAAGCTAGGGATACTTTTATTTTGAAAGTACTTGACCCTATAACTATATTCAGCAACATTATTGTGTATGAAACATTTGGTATTTTTCAGAAAATATGAGTTATAATAGGCTGCAATTTATTTTTTTTATTATATACTGACCAGCAAAAATCTATAGTACAGATCATTTTATTTTGAAAATACTTGACTGTGATATGAGTTATAACAGGCTGTAATTTAGCTTTAATCAATCTTTTCTCCTAATTGTTTGGAATTTGACATCTTTAACTTATTATTGTGCAGGAAACATTTGCTATTTTTCTGAAAATATGAATTATAGCAGGCTGCAATTTAGTTATTTTCATCAGGAAGAGAAAAAACAATGCAATTATACATAAAATACATTCGATTGTGACCAGTAATAAGACACAGATAGTTTTATTTTGAAAATACTAGCCTTATTTTCCCCCCTATTGTCATTCTGAAAAGATGAGTTATAACAAGCTGTAAAATCTGCATTATATTCTGACTAGCTTACTTTTATTTTGAAAATACTTGCCTCTCTTTTTCCCTGTATATAAAAATGATGCTTTGAAAACATTAAAGCTATTTTTTTTTCACATTAAGAATTCATTAAATGTTCACATGTGAATAAGAACACGTCTCCTGCAGAGAATCACATTCCCCTCAGCCCAGATTCTGTTGTTTCACAGCTTTACTGATTTGGTTCATTTCACAGCAGGGAACTATTTCCAGATAAAATAAAATAAATCAGTTTAAGGCCTAAATACCAAATGGCAAAAAGACAAACTCAGTGAGTTGATGGTGAACAGAAGAACATTTAACAGCTGAAGAGACGACAACTTACAACAAAAGAAACATGTAAACTTCATGTTTTTTGTTGTATTTTGACTTGTTGAAATGACTTAAATGTATTATAAGTTGCATGAAATGAATTTATCTAATGCTAGATATATATTTTTTAGTTGATTGTACTTATATTTTGTCAGTATTTGCAGGATTATTATCATTTTGAGTAGAATTTACATTCATTTTACTTCACTTAAATCCATTATCAATAAATCAAATATGTTACTTGACTACACATGCACCGAAATGTTGAAATTACTTAATTTTATTACGTTGAGTATTTTAATTAAATTAATTTATCTAACTCTAGATATATATTTTAACTTGATTAATAAAAGAGAGAATCATGAAGCTTCTAGCAGCCAGAATCAGTACATTATAGAATAAAAAAACATTAAAATCTATTAAATAAACCAGATAAAACATGGGGGTCAGAATCGGTTTTTCATCTATCACCTCTGATCTCACCTGTTTTCCCTCCTGCACCAACTACACACCTGAGATTTATGCCAGATGTTCCCTCATGGGTTGATGAGACAAAAACAAAGTGATGATCAGCTGTAAATTCACCTGTTTGTCAAATGCATGTTGCACCAAGTGAATAATTTAATATTAAATATATTTTTGTGCAGGCCAAACGCGGGACATTGCTGCAATTCAGACGTTTTATTTAGTTTTTCTCTCATAGCTGACATTTGTCTATCTGAGTAGAGTTTCCCCTTTTTTTATGATTTTGAAACAAATGCATGCAGAGTTTTGCAAAAACCTGGTAAAACTGTTTCATTGACTAAATATTAATGAAGCAGAATCAGCGACTTTCTTCTCATTCTTTAATTTAGCATCAGTGCATTAAACCGGTTGAAGCTCTGCATCAATAGACCTGAATGCTGGGTTTGGTCCCACCAATCTCTGGGAGGGGGGGGGGGTCTATGGTGGAGTGGGCGTGGCCTAGCAGCCTGGACGCTGGGGTTCAGCATGATGATTGGATGATTGGTCTCAGAGTGTTTTCACACCAACTGCATTACAACCAAATGGTTTGAATGTTGGTTTTTGTTGGTGTGAAAGCATCAGTTGCAATAAATGGAGCAGAGTGAGACCTCCTCAAAGACGTGATTTCACTCATTTTTACAGGTAAATGAGAGAATCAGCCTTGATTTATCAGTTTTATTGATATTTGTATAGTTTAAAGTCTGATCTGACAGCCCAGAGGTATTAAAGCATTTACAGTAGTGTTCAAACTAACATCAGTCCAATGTGACTAACCAGATTAATCCAGGTTCTAAATTAGCTTGTTAGCTTGCTCGCTAGTAACTGGGTTTCCATCCAAATTATTGAAAATTATTGAAAATTAAAGCAGATTTTTTAAAATGTGCAAGAAAAAAAATCAAATGCAAATTTTAACCAGTCGTCATGGTTCATACACGACAGTTCAACAGTTTTAGAACACACATTTTTTCCATTTTTAGAGAAACTGAAGTAGTTTAATTCCAATGAATACCTGATAGGATTCATTAGACCCCTTGAAATACACAACTTACAGCTTTTCTGCAGTAATAGACATATAGTAGTGTTCAAAATCACAGTAATCCAACATGAATAACTAGATTAATTAGGTTTTTATTGCTATATGGCAAATAATTTACCTGTAGGTGCAGTAGATTCAAACAAACAACCAACATTCATGATATGCACATGTTTAAAGCTGTGACTTTGGGTAATTAGCTGAAACTAGTTTATATAAACTTTGTGTTTCTAGAATTTAGCAATCCTGTAAACCCCTAAACTAATATTTAGTTGTGTGACCATAATTGCTTTCAGATATTGGTAAATTGCTAAATAATTAGTTATTTATTCACTATTGCTATTGATTGATATTATTTTGAACACTGCTGCATGTCTATTACTGCAGAAAAGCTGTAAGTTGTGTAAGTATTTACCTGTATAACGAACTGTATAAGGTATTTATTGGAATTAAACTACTTAAGTTTCAATAAAAATGGAAAAATGTGTGTTCTAAAACTTTTTTTTGCACATTGCACAAAATCTGCTGTAAAATTTCAATAATTTGGATGGAAACGCAGTTACTAGCGAGCAAGCTAACGAGCTAATTTAGGCTAAAAATGAGCTTCCTCTCCTTGAAAGACTCTTTATGAACAGCTTTACCATAAAAATCATGACCCAGACTTTACAGACCTGCTCACTTCACTCCCATTAGAAGATTTACAAGCTCTGCAACATCCATAAACACACAGGTCTTGGTGTTTTTGTGTTTTTGTGGATCCGCGCTGGTCAATTATCCATTGGAGCAAAAATCCGGACTCACCCAGAAACTGTTTCCAATATCACAACACTGGTCTCATTCATGTCTGTGGTCAGACTCTTGAGTTCCACGTCTCTCCGGACGGTTTGGAGTCTAATTATAAAGCTGCAGTCACGATAAAAGCAGCAGAAAACCTGTCTTTAATCCAGAGATGTACAATAGATGGCCTGTGATTGAAGCTGAGTTTTTATACGATTCAAAGGAGAACAACAACACATGCATACAATCAAAGGCAGCTGCTTGATTTTTAACTTGTAATTCGTTTAATGCCTGTGAAAATTTAACCAAAGCTGAAAACAAAAGAGCTATTACAAATTCAGAGGAAGTCTGAAAAAAACACAAGTCACATGATTGACAAGCAGCTAAAAGCACGATTTCCCAGAGCAGAGATATGGGAGATAATATATGAAGGAGCTGCACAGGAAACAACATTCAACACATCTTGAAACGACGTCTGGTTGTAGATTTTTGACGAGCTCCCCCCAAAATAATCCACTTAAAGTTTAGTATACAGAAAATAATTCATTTTTTAATGTTTTATTTTTCTATGGTTTTCTTTTCCAAAGTCATCAAGGCGGAGGGCGGTTACTTTAAAGAATCTAAAATATAAGAGCGTTTTGACACGTTTATGGTCGCCGCATAATTCCATTTGTATTATTTTATAGTGTTGATGTTTTTACTGTGCTGAAATAATGAGAAAAAAGTGTTAAAATAAAAGAAAATGTGGTTGTGACTGTTGATTCTGTTGCTGCAAAGTAGTCTGGATTTTATATATAATGACTAGAACTGCAATGATTAGTTGATTAATCGATTAGTCGCCAATTATCACATTAATTATTCTTTAATTGTTATTAATTATTTCCTGGTTTCTTTAGTCTCTATAATATTAAACTGATGATCTTTGGGTTGTGGACAAAAAAAGACATTTTAGGTTGAATCTTCAGCTTTTGGGAAACAGTGATTGACGTTTTACACCATTTAAGGAACCAAACAACTAATCGATTAATCGTTTCAATAATCAACAGATTAATCGACTATTAAAATAGCAGCTCTGTTGCTGAATTTGTTTAGTGTGTAGATTAAAATCTCTTTTAATCACACTCTTTTCAGTAAGTAATACAAGTAACTAGGGCTGCAACTAGTGAATATTCTGGTAGTCGATTAATCGTTTGAATTGATTAACTGATTAATTGTTTGGTTGATCGATGTTTCCCAAATTAAATAGGGAATACAGATTTTTGTCTATTGAAACAAACACTTAACTTTCTCCTTTATTTTTCAAGAAAACTGCTTTATTTTACAACTTAAAACTAGAGCTGCAAAGATTAATCTATTAGTTGACAACTATTACATTAATCGCCAGCTACTTTGATTAATCGATTAATCAATTTGAGTCATTTTTTAAGAAGAAAACATCCAAATTCTCTGGTTCCAGCTTCTCTTCTCTGATTATTTCCTCGTTTCTTTATTCTTCTATAATAATAAACTGATGATCTTTAGGTTGTGAACAAAAAAAAAAGACATTTTAGTTTTAGTGATCAACATTTTACACCATTTTATGAACCAAACAAGTAATCGATTAATCGTTTCAATAATAATCAATAACAAAACCTGATTGTTAGAGTCTTTATTAAAGCATAAACATATAATATATAACAGCAGCTGAACAAAGACTCCATATTGGTCTGTGTAAAGATCCTTGGTCTGCTCACCTTATATCAGCTTTACAAGGTTAATGATAAAGATAATGTAATGTTACGTATTACCCACAAGAGGCTCCAACAAATGCAATGAATACAGGTTTAATGTGTCTGTCCTACTTCTGGGGGACTATTTTAGAAATATATGTTTGCTGTGGGTCATTGAGGATAAAACGCAAGCTAGATTCCTTTTTTTAAATATTACAAGAGAGGTGTTGGATCTGTAGATTAACAAACTTCAGATGTTTCTGGGTTAGAGCTGCAACTAACGACTATTTAGATTTTGTCGATTATTGAAAAGATTAATTGATTAGTTGTTTGGTTCATTAAATGGTGTAACCCAAAATTACTATTATAGTAGACTAAAGAAACCAGAAAATAATCAGAGAAGAGAAGCTGGAACCAGAGAATTTGGACGTTTTCTACTTAAAAAAGACTCAAATCGATTAATCGATTAATCAAAATAGTTGGTGATTAATGTAATAGTTGTCAACTAATCGATTAATCATTGCAGCTTTAGTTTTAAGTTGTAAAATAAAGCACTTTTCTTGAAAAATAAAGGAGAAAGTTAAGTGTTTGTTTCAATAGACAAAAATCTGTATTACCTACTTACTTTGGGAAACATTGATCAACCAAACAACTAATCAGTTAATCAATTCAAAAGATTAATCGACTACCAGAATATTCGCTAGTTGCAGCCCTAGTTACTTGTATTACTTACTGAAAAGAGTGTGATTAAAAGAGATTTTAATCTACACACTAAACAAATACAGCAATAGAGCTGCAGCTAACGACTATTTTAACAGTCGATTAATCTGATGAAACGATTAATCGATTAGTTGTTTGGTTCATAAAATAGTGTAAAATGTCTTTTTTTGTCCACAACCCAAAGATCATCAGTTTATTATTATAGAGACTAAAGAAACCAGGAAATAATCAGAGAAGAGAAGCTGGAAACAGAGAATTTGGACATTTTCTTCTTAAAAATGACTCAAAACGATTAATCGATTATCAAAATAGTTGGTGATTAAAATAATAGTTGTCAACTAATTGATTAATCAACTAATCTATTCTGATTACATCTCTAGAATAATTTAGAAACACACTCTAAAAAGTATGTTCAGTGACAGATTTCCTATTTTTCCTCAACATGTGTTCTTTCCTGTCATGAATGACTGCACTTTAGAAAAAAGCAGGAAAATAAATGTCAGTAAAAATCATATTCAAATACTGTTATTATCTTTTTTTCTTTTGTCAACTCGCTGTAGTGAACATCACCTCCAGGAGAGCTGAACTAGACTATAATAAAATGACTCATTATCAAAATTTGTTCCGATAAAGTTGAAGATTCTAGAAGCGTCAATATTTTATCATTCAATTTAACTACTAGAAGTAGAAATCTGTCCATTGGAGCTTCGATTAATCGATTAATCAACTAATCGTTGCAGCTCTAGTCTGATTACACTCAATTCTAATCTAATTATACTATCAGGTATAATTAGTTTAACTCTAGTATAAATTCATGCAATAAATTATATTTGTTATTCAAATATAATTTATTCAATTTAACTACTAGAAGTAGAAATCTGTCTATAGGAGCATCAACAATTAATCGATTAGTTGCCAACTATTATATTAATATTTTGATAATCAATTTGAGTCATTTTTTGGAAGAAAATGTCCAAATTATCTGCTTAAAAATGACTCAAACTGATTAATAGATTATCAAAATAGTTGGAGATTAATGTAATAGTTGACAACTAATCAATTAATCGATTAATCGACTAATTGACATCTCTACTCAAATTTCACTATCAGGCAGAAAAGTCACTGATGTTTAAGTATATTGCACATTTATTTCTGAAATAAATTATATTCTTTCTAAATGTAGAATAATTTAGAAACACACAACATGAACAATTATCAAGTAATTTGTAACAGGACTTAACGATTAATCGATTAGTCGTCAACTATTGAATTAAATACCAATTTTTTTGACAATTAATTGATTTATCAATAGATTTGAGTCATTTTTAAGAGGAAAATGTCCAAATTATCTGGTTAAAAATGACTCAAACTGATTAATAGATTATCAAAGTAGTTTTTAATCGACTAATCGTTGCAGCTCTAGTCTGATTACAACTACTACTAATTTCACTATCAGGCCTAAAAGTAACTGATGTTTAAGTATATTGCACATTTATTTCTGCAATAAATTATATTCTTTCTGAATGTAGAACAATTTAGAAACACACAACCTGAACAATTATCAAGTAATTTGTAATTGTTAACGACTTAACGATTAATCGATTAGTAGTAATCAAACTATTGAATAAAATGCCAACTTTTTTGATAATTAAAGAAGAAAAAGTCCAAACTATCTGGTTAAAAATGACTCAAACTGATTAATTAATCATCAAAATAGTTGGTGATCAATGTAAACAGTTGGTGATTAATGTAATAGTTGTCAACTAATCGATTAAACGATTAATCGTTGCAGCTAGAACAATTTAGAAACACCCAGGACTCTAAAACGTATGTTCTGTGACAGATTTCCTATTATTCCTCAACATTTGTTCTTTCCTGTCATGAATGAGTGCAGTTTAGAAAAAAAGCAGGAAAACAAATGTCAGTAAAAAACACATTCAAATACTGTTATTATCTTTTTTTCTTTTGTCAACTCGCTGTAGTGAACATCACCTCCAGGAGAGTGTGGGGGTCAAAGTTGAAGGAATGACTCCTTCACCCGGCTGTGACCCTCCCTGTCACGTCAAATACTCAACTCATCACTAAACGCTTTCATTTCTGTAGGAAAATGAGTCGCTGTCAATCAGCCAGAGTAAGTACAGTATATGGGGCAGGACTGGAGGAATGGGGGAGGGGTTTCGTATTGTTTCCCGTCTTTTTTAACCCAGTAACACCCATGCAAACAATCTTTGTAACATTGCTGCTTGACCTATTTCCTCCCTGTGTAATATATCGTTAAAGAAGCCTTGTGAAATGGCTTAATTATTCATGCTTGATTTCAAAATGAAGAGCTTTTCGAGAACACGGCTCCACGGGAGGATTGACACACGCAACGGTGCTCGAACAAGCACACACACCGAGGCGCGCTGGGGCCGGCTTTCTCAAAAAACACACACACACACACACACACACACACACACACACACACACACACACACACACACACACACACACACACACACACACACACACACACACACACACACACCCTTGACTGACTTCATCCACTGTGTTGTGCACAGAGCATTAAAGCAAGAGTGAAGATAAATGCCCTGTCGGCGCCTTTAATGATTTATTTCAAACATTTCACTCGATCCAATAAGGTTACAATCCATGGCAGGTAATTGTTTATACAGAAATAGAGGGCATTTTGTTTGTTTTATTGAGCATTGAGCAGAGTGAACACGCTAACCTCAAAAAAACAAAAAAAAAAAAAATGGATGCGCTGTCAGAAATATCAATTCGCTGTTTTAGGCCGTTCGCGATTCTCATCAACAGCATTAAGTTTTTTTTTTTTTAAGGTCTGCGGCGTTTTGACTAGTTTCGGATTGAAGTTTTCTTTTTTAATCCTTGTGAGACCTGACTGTCCAAATCAGAGGCCATTTTAATGTTTAAAGGCTGAATTTAACTGAAATGAACATCGTCAATATCAACATGACTAGTCGTAATTACATTTGGAATAGTTGCATCTTTCATTAAACATATCTGTAATTGTTGCTATGGAAACAACCTATAGGGATATCTGTAATTGTTGCTAATGGAAACAACCTATAGGGATATCTGTAATTGTTGCTAATGGAAACAAGCTATAGGGATACCTGTAATTGTTACTAATGGAAACAACCTAATTGTTACTAATGGAAACAAGCTATAGGGATATCTGTAATTGTTGATAATGGAAACAACCTATAGGGATATCTGTAATTGTTGCTAATGGAAACAACAATTGTTGCTAATGGAAACAACCTATAGGGATATCTGTAATTGTTACTAATGGAAACAACGTATAGGGATATCTCTAATTGTTGCTAATGGAAACAACCTATAGGGATATCTGTAATTGTTACTAATGGAAACAACCTATAGGGATATCTCTAATTGTTGCTAATGGAAACAACAATTGTGACTAATGGGAACAACCTATAGGGATATCTGTAATTGTTGATAATGGAAACAACCTATAGGGATATCTGTAATTGTTGCTAATGGAAACAACAATTGTTGCTAATGGAAACAAGCTATAGGGATATCTGTAATTCAGTTTTTTGACTATAGACACAACAGAATTCCAGATATCTGCAATGACGTCACTGAACCATCACTCACTTCTCACACTCACACTATCTTAAATGACAATAGCACATATCTGGAATTCAGTCTTGACTCTAGGAATAATGAAAGTTAGAGATATCTCAAACATTAAGCTTCTCTATTTGTTTCTCTGTTCTCTAAAAGTGGAGGCGTTTTAGCAACGTCAAAAATAAAGATATCTGTAATTACATCCTGACTAGGAGGAACAAATATCTCCCATTTCACATCTCTCTATTCAGAATTCACTTCAAGATATATATATATATATATATATATATATATATATATATATATATATATATATATATATATATATATATCTTGATATTAGGTATCTACAATTACATTTTGACTAGCCATAACTCCAGATATTCATTTGTCCTGGTTGAAATTTAATGTCAGATATCTGAAAAGAAACATAACATGCAGATATCTTTAAATTGAAGGTATCTTGAACCGGAATTAGAGTCAGAATCAAACTGTAGATATCTTTAATTGGAATTACTACTATTGGTAATTCAGTTACAGATATCTGTTATTTACCTAGCAGATATCTGGAAGTGAATTGTAGATATCTGTACATGAATGGAAAAAGTGACGTCATTATCAAATGCTCTTTTTGACTATAGGAAAAACTGAATTGCAGATACTTTTAAATGTTAATGGGTTAACAAAAGATGTCTCCCATTCCAGATATCTCTAAAAGACTCAATTCAAGATAACTAGAACTTGATAATAGATCATTTCTCCTAGTCAGAACTGAAATTCAAGATATAAGTAATTACATTATATTACATTCTGACTGGACAGAACCAAAAATTCAATTTAAGAAATCTATAACTTCATAATATATATCTACAATTACTCCAGATTTAGATATAGTCAAACTTAATTTTCAATATTCTTTAATTGTGTTGGAATTATGACGAGTCAATATCTCAAACTGGATATACCACTATTCATAACTGAGTTACAGATCTCAGTATTTGACATAGCAGATATGTGGAAGTAGACTGTAGATATCAGAAATGACATGAATGGCAAAAGTGAGGAAGTCTGTAGTTGTGGACGTCCCAAATGTTCTTTTTTAACTATAGGAAGAGCTGAATTACAGATATCCACCATGCATGACTTTAAACCGGCTTTGCTTTACGTGCACGTGCACGTGCGCGCTCAGTGGTTAGGTAAGGCCGCCTGTCACTTGTCCGTTGCTATTGCTTTATCCTGCGTAGACAGAGTGTCCACCCTGGGGTTTGTCAGCGTCTGTCCAGACCCGACCTGTCTTGTTCAGCCATGGCGGCGGCGGTGGAGGACGCTGACGGACGTCTCAGAGTCCCCCCCCATCCCCCATCCCCCCCACCCCTTTCTCGGTGTCCATCACCCGGCGAAGGGACGCATATCCCCGACGCCGCGTCTTACTTTGAGCTCCTTGAAATCTGTTGACAGTTGCAGAGGGTGGTCTGCAGTTCTGCCACCCTCGATTACAGCAGATGTGATCTGATTCTGACTTGAGGGATGTAGGTTGCCTGCTGTGCATAAATGCTCAATTGTGGTCGATCGATAGCTCGCTAATAGGTTTTGAAAATTGAAAACAATGCAAATAGAAAGATGCGTAAACCCACACTGGGGGGATTTTTTTCCTTTTTGAAACAGGAACCCAAAGGGCTAAGTGAAGGTGGGGGTAAGCGACATCTTTTTATTTATTTATCTATCTATTTATTTCCCAGCCCTGGCGGATTAGATTCCATTCATCCTCTTTCATGTTTTTGTTGCTTTGCTGCCAGTCAATCTCGTGTTTGTTCTCTTAATTTCCTGCGAGTCACTGATGAAAAAGGAGTATTTAATTAGCACTCCCTCTGTTCCTCTCAAACAGTGTGGTTTTTATAGGGCCAGCAACGCAGCTAAAAGTCTGTTTCTAATGGAGATGGCGGCAATCGGATAACCAACCAGGGCTCCTCTTTTTCCTCTTCTTGAAGAGAGGACAACTTCAGCTTTTAATAAACATGTAATAAGAAGGAAAACAGCTGGTAGCTGCATCACAGATGGCACCGTTCTTGGCATCTCCAAGGAAGGGACCACACATGCAGATGGCTCATTATTCCAGCATTTGGTTATGCATATTGCACAAAATTTTATTCCAATGCTTAACAACCAGTATAAGCAATACAGGTGTTGCTGTTTTTTTTTCCTTCTTCCCCGAGAGGCTGCGATCACAGTGTCGCGATCTGTTTTTTCTTTTTTGTCACAGATCTACTTCAGTCTACTTTTACCTAAAATGTTGATCAGTGTTTCAAAAGCTGAAGATTCAACCTAAAATGTCTTTTTTTTTGTCCACAACCCAAAGATCATCAGTTTATTATTATAGAAGAATAAAGAAACCAGGAAATAATCAGAGAAGAGAAGCTGGAACCAGAGAATTTGGACATTTTCTTCTTAAAAATTACTCAAATCGATTAATCGATTACCAAAATAGTTCGATGTCAAATCAAATGTGGGGTTCCTCAGGGTTCCTTTCTAGATCCTGTGAAGTTTCAGTCATCAGTTTACTATTATAGAGACTAAAGAAACCAGGAAATAATCAGAGAAGCTGGAACCAGAGAATTTGGACATTTTCTTCTTTAAAATGACTCAAATCGATTGATCGATTCATAAAATAATTGGTGAACTAATTGATTAATCGAATAATCGTTGCAGTTCTAGTCACCACCACTGAATTTGAATTTGATTTCAGAATTTGGCAGGTAAAAGCTTTAAAATTCCTAAAATATTTACTAATGTATGTTAGAAGCTGATTTTGATAGACGATTAACCTATTGACTATTGAAATGATTAATCGATTAGTTGTTTGATTAATGAAATGGTGTAAAATGCTGATCAGTGTTTCCAAAAGCTAAAATGTCTTTTTTTTTGTCCACAACCCAAAGATCATCAGTTTACTATTATAGAAGAATAAAGAAACCAATCAAAGAGCTGGTTTGATTTGTTGCAATGATTAATCGATTAATCAGCATCTATTTTTATAACCAATTAATTGATTTTGAGTCATTTTTAAGAAGAAAATGTCCAAATTATCTGGTTAAAAGTGACTCAATTTGATTAAACATTTATCAAAATAGTTGGAGAGTAATGTAAAAGTGGTCGATTAACCAATTGATCAACTAATCTTGACAACAACTTGATGTTTAACTATAGTGAACATTTATATTAACAATTAATCAGTTACTTGCCAACTAAGAAATTAATAAAAAATGACTCAAATTGATTAAACAATTCTCAAAATAGCTGGAAATTAATACAAATATCAGTTAGTTGCCAACATTTAAATTAACAGCCAAATATTTCAATAATCGATTGATCAATTTGAGTCATTTTTAGGAAGAAATTATCTGGTTAGAAATCAATTCTCAAAATAGCAACTAATCGATTAATTGACTAATCATTGCAGCTCTAGTCTGATTACCAAATTATTAATTTATAACAGAACAGTTAATTGATCAGTAGCCAACTATTACGTTAAATGTCAACTATTCATAGAAGAAAATGTCCAGATTGGTTCAAAATTGCTCATTGATTAATCGATTCTTAAAAATAGTTAGCGATTAATCAAATAGTTGGCAACTAATCGATTAATTGTTGCAGCTCTAGTCTGATTACATAAGTCTTGTTTAATTATAGAACACACTTATTTCTGCAATACATATGTTTTAAATATAAAACATTTTACACATTTAAATAAAACAATTAATCATATGAACGATTAATTGCCAATTCTTTAGATAGAAATTGAAATTGTCCAAATCTGGTTAAAAATGACCCAAATTGATTAATCGATTCTCAAAATAGTTGGCAACTAATCGATTAATCGACTTTTCCTTGCAGTTGATTACCAAGTTATTCATTTGTAATGATTAATCGATTAGTAACCAACTATTACACAAATCGATTTGATTCATTTTTAAGAAGAAAACGTCCAAATTCACGTGTTTGTTTTTATTTTCCTTCGCTCTCAGTGTCGCGATCTGCTTTTTTTGACGTGGATCTACTTCAGTCTCCTCCTTCCTTATCAATATTTCAGCAGCTGTCTGTGTTAGCGGAGCGGCTTCACGCTAATCTGCACTCAGGTGTGATTCACGGCCGGGTCGGCTGTCAGTCTCTGGCCCCGGCTGCTGCCGCCGCCGCCGCTCTTTTTCAAAGTGCACCTTTGTGTCATTAAGGTAACAGGCTGCAAATAGCTTAGCGGGGTGGTTGATTGAGACAGAGGGAAAGGTATTGATCACAAAAAAGAAAAAAAACAAGTCAGCAGCAGCTGAGAGCGAGGCCGAACACATCAGCTGCAACCTTGACCCGCGAGAAAATCCCTCAGACCTTGACGCTTTTTACATCTCGACTATAAAAGAAAAAAAAAAAAAGCTCTCTGCAGTCCATCTGCATACCTCCTGTGTATTATTTATATCTGTTCAAACAGAAAAATGACACTGGTTGGAAAAAAATAAATAAATAAATAATTTGAATGAAAAACAAGGCAAAGGATCCGGTCCCGTGAGAGGAAACGTGTTGGAGGCTTTGTTTAGGTTGACTGTTTTTAAATTACAGATGCTCTCTAATTGGCTACGGTCAAATAAAACTCGACTAATGAGGCATTGCATTCATTTGCTTATTTCCTTTCAAGTCGTTTCCCTTTGTATCTCAGAGCAAAGAGTCGACTGTCTGCTCACTGTCGTTCTTAGTCAAAAGAATATTATGCCTCATATGAAAATGCAAATATAGGTTTATTTTTCCTGCTGCAGAATTTACTCATTGACCCTATAAACTGTTGCAGCACGAAAACCCAGAACTTCAAAAGCTTTATTGCATCTTTCTGGGTTATTTCTGATGATCACGTGCAGGTTTTTCAAAATAAAAGACTGCATCTCACTCACTCAAACACTGTATAAACTGTGGCAGTAATAAAACCTTGAACTTTAAATGCTTTACTGCACCTTTCTGGGTTATTTCTGATGATCACATGCATGTTTTTCAAAATAAAAGACTGCATCTTACTCACTATGTCTCCATCATGTGACAAACTTTGCAGTCATTGACCCTATAAACTGTTGCAGTAATAAACCCTGAACTTTAAATACACTATTGCACCTTTATGGGTTATTTCTGATGACCATGTGCATGTTTTTCAAAATAAAAGACTGCATCTCACTCACTCAAACACTGTATAAACTGTGGCAGTAACAAAACCCTGAACTTTAAATGCTTTATTGCACCTTTCTGGGTTATTTCTGACGACCACATGCAGGTTTTTCAAAATAAAAGACTGCATCTTACTCACTATGTCTCCATCATATAAACTGTTATAAACCCTGAACTTTAAATATATTATTGCACCTTTATGGGTTATTTCTGTTGATTATGCGCAGGTTTTTCAAAATAAAAGATGACAACTTACTCAATGTGTCTTTATTTAAATGTGTCATTAACTGTATAAACTTTTGCAATAAAACCCTGAACTTTTATCGCACCTGTCTGCATTATTTCTGTTGACTGCACGCAGGATTTTCAAAATAAAAGACTGCATCTCACTCATTGAATCTCCACTATGTGATAAAATTAGCACTCATTTACCATATAAACTGTTGCAGTAATAAACCCTTTTGTGCATTATTATTGTATTGTATTGTATTTTTTTTTTTCAAAATAAAAGACTGCATCTCACTCACTGCGTCTCTATTACGTGATGAACTTAGCTTGGACTTCTCCTTTAATGTGATGATTAAGTGTGCTAATCACAAGTGAGAGCGAGATGCAGACGCTTCTATCCGGCCGTCCGCCTGCATGCATGCCTGTGTGTGTGTGTGTGTGTGTGTGTGTGTGTGTGCGCGCGAGTGTGTGTGTGTGTCCCGAAACATCCGAGGGATTTTCTTTCAGACCTCCTCACACTTGACACTTCCATGTATGCCGGAGCTGTCCTGTCCAATTTATAGCAGGAGTCAATGTGACCTTTAATCCTGGCGATGACTCTAATGTACTTTAGCACATGTCAGTCTCGGGTCGGGATCATCCCCCGTGTCATATGTTTTGTCTTCCATGTTTTACAGTCCACCGGGGACGTGCCGCACCGCCGCTGCAGCCTATTCAACTTTAAAAAGGAGGAACCTAGACAGCTGATAAGCTTAAAAAAAAAAAAACAGCGTGTTATTATCTAGAGACGGTTTCCAGAGGCCTGTTTAATACAGCGTGCTATTAGAGCCGCATCCCTCCTGCTATGTTATATGCTGCTGTATTTATAGCTCGCCTGGTGTAATTAGACATTATAATTACACTGTAACGACTGTTTTGAACCCAGGTTTAATAATAATAGCTCGCTTTTGTTCTCTATTGTGTTCTGCAGGAAATAAAAGGTGCAGGAGGGGTTTTAAAAAGGGCTTAAAAGCAGAGGTAGGCTGTGGAATAGAACTGTCACATGATTTTGGTTTTAATTTTCCAAGTTATTCGTTTGTAACAGGACTCTATAAATAGAGTTTAATATCAACGAATCAATTAGCTGCCAATATTTAATAGATTAATTGATTTGAGTCATTTTTAAGAAGAAATTTACTCAAATCGATTTTCAAAACAGTTGGAAACTAATCGATTAATCAACTAATCGTTGCAGCTCTAGCCTACATATACATAGCCTATATATATACACACACACGAATAATGAATGAATGAATGAATGAATGAATAATCAACTAATCGACTTAACTATTATTTAGAACCATTTATCAACACACAACATGCACAAATACCAAGTTATTCATTTGTAACATGACTCTATAATCATAATATATATCAACGATTAATCAATTACTTGCCAACTAATAAATAATAATAATATTACTAATAAATTGTGCACTAAATTGTGCAAATTCTCTGGTTAAAAATGACTCAAATCGATTAATCGATTCTCAAAAAAGTTGGAAACTAATCGATTAATCAACTAATCGAATTCATGTTTAACTATAGTTCATCTATTTCTGCAATAAATTATATTTTCTATAATTTCTATATATATGTTCTGAATTTAGAAACTTCTTCTCAAAATTCTCAAAATAGTTGGAAACTAATCGATTAATCAACTAATCATTGCAGCTCTAGTCTGATTACCAAGTTATTCATCTGTAACAGGATTTTTAACAACGATTAATCAATTATTTGCCAACTAATAAGTTAATCGTAATAATCGATTCATCGATTTGAGTGATTTTTAAGAAGAAATTGTCCAAATTCTCTGGTTAAAAATGACTCAAATTGATTAATCGATTCTCAAAATAGTTGGAAACTTATTGATTAATCAACTAATCATTGCAGCTCTAGCCTATATATATACGATTAATCAACTAATCGAATTCATGTTTAACTATAGTGCACATCTATTTCTGGTTAAAAAATTACTCGAATTGATTAATCGATTCTCAAAATAGTTGGAAACTAATCGATTAATCAACTAATCATTGCAGCTCTAGTCTGATTACCAAGTTGTTCATCTGTAACAGGATTTTTAACAACGATCAATCAATTATTTGGTCAACTAATAAGTTAATCGTCAACTCTTGATAATCGATTAATCGATTTGAGTGATTTTTAAGAAGAAATTGTCCAAATTCTCTGGTTTAAAATGACTCAAATTGATTAATCGATTCTCAAAATAGTTGGAAACTTATTGATTAATCAACTAATCATTGCAGCTCTAGCCTATATATATACATGATTAATCAACTAATCATTGCAGCTCTAGCCTATATATATACATGATTAATCAACTAATCGAATTCATGTTTAACTATAGTGCACATCTATTTCTGGTTAAAAAATTACTCCAATTGATTAATCGATTCTCAAAATAGTTGGAAACTAATCGATTAATCAACTAATCATTGCAGCTCTAGTCTGATTACCAAGTTGTTCATCTGTAACAGGATTTTTAACAACAATTAATCAATTACTTGCCAACTAATAAGTTAATCGTCAACTCTTGATAATCGATTAATCGATTTGAGTGATTTTTAAGAAGAAATTGTCCAAATTCTCTGGTTAAAAATGACTCAAATTGATTAATCGATTCTCAAAATAGTTGGAAACTTATTGATTAATCAACTAATCGCAGCAGCTCTAGTCTGATTACCAAGTTATTCATTTGTAACAGGACTTAATTAACGATTAATCGATTCGTAGCCAACTTGTCAACTTTTGTTTCCAGAGGCCTGTTTAATACAGCGTGTTATTAGAGTCGTATCCCTCCTGCTATGTTATATGTTGGTGTATTTATAGCTCGCCTGGTGTAATTAGACATTATAATTACACTGTAACGACTGTTTTGAACCCAGGTTTAATAATAATAGCTCTCTTTTGTTCTCTATTGTGTTCTGCAGGAAACAAAAGGCGCCGGAGTGATTTTAAAAAGGGCTTAAAAGCAGAGGTAGGCTGTGGAATAGAACTGTCACATGTTTTTGGCTCTAATTTCCCCCCTCATACTCGTCTTATTGCTCATCAGCTAAGTTGTCAGGTCCGCTACGTCCCTTTGATGGCATCACTGACAATTAGCAAGACGATGCCACACAAAACCATCTGGACAGGCACATCTCTCGCTGCTGAGGGAGACAGTTTTTCTGGTGTGACGAAAATAAATCTCAAGGTCAGTCGCTGTCACGTTTTTTTATTTTTTTTTTAAGACTATCAGGTTCCTTCAGAGGTAGATTCGTGGGATTGGGATTTATTTTGAGAAGGTTTGCTCGCTAATGATGAGGTTGTCTTTAGAGGCTGAGGAATTAAATCAGCAAAGTAGCTGCTTAGCGTTTTCAATGCCGGGGTCGCAGGGGTTGCATCTGAATTGATAGGCAGGGTGAAAACAATCATTTCTATTTTTATACCTATGTTTTTTGATAATCTTTTTTGTGTGTGTGTGTGTGTAGGACAGACAGATAGGTGGATAGATAGATCACGATAGACCCGGCGTGTCATCTTTCTGGTCCACTCAGAAAGAAACGATCAATTATCAAGAGGGCGGGAAATTGATTTTCCACTTTCTCTATACACAGCAAATGTTCCACATAAATATATGATCCTTTGACAAACCTCTTTGTATGATAAACCTGAAGAGCCCTGGCAATGAAAGTCACACACACACATACATATATATATATATATATATATATATATATATGCTCAGTTGGACTAGCATTTATAAATAGACAAAAACCCGTGGTGAACTTAATTGATTAAAATAGAATCAAAAGATCATTTTCTATGTTCAACTTTTGTGAACACATGCACACTTTTACCGCTGATCTATAGTCTGATATGTAGCCGTCTTTGACAGCGTTGACCTTTCAGGAAACTGAGAAAGACAGTCTGAAACGAAGAAAGCTTATTAGCTTTCTTTGTTTCGTAGCTTATTAGCTCCGTGTTCGTCTTAACTTAATTGAAGCATATTGACAGGAACAAGAGTCGAGGCTACGAAGATGTATTTCAAAATAGCTGTGAACTTTACAGTTAATGCTAGTTAACTGGCAGTTAGCGAGCTAGCTAGCTAGCTGTTAGCACTCCAATTTAGAGCTGCAACAATTAGCCAGTTAACAACAGTTAGCAAGCTAGCTAGAAGACAAAATGGTGATTAAACAGTATGTAAAATATAAAATAGCAAAAAAGCTAAAATGCTGTTCTACCTGATTTTTTCAGCTTACTAGCATGTCAGGTGTACATCACCTGACATGCTAGTTAGCTTTAGCTACCTCTTCTCTTTTCTATATTTCATTATTGAATGAAATTGTGTACAAAGCTAATAAAAATAATAAACAGCACGTTATAAAACAGAAAAAAGTTCAGAATGCTATTGTATCTGATTTTTTGCAGCTTACTAGCATGTTGATACTAGCATAGTCGATTAGTATATTGACAGAAAAAAGTTAGCAAGCTAACTCGAAGATATTTTGCTCTTTTCAATATCTGTTTATTGAATGAAATTATGTACAATGCTAATAACAAAAAAGTGATTAAACAGCACAATAAAGAGGAAAATACTAAAAAGATCAGAACGCTATTGTACCTGATTGTAGCTTACTAGCATGTGAGCAGTTAGCTCTCTAGTTTAGAGCTGCAAAGATTATTATTCGATTGACAGAAAACCATTAGCTAGCTAGGAGGTATTGTTCTCTGTAAATTATGCACAATACAAGAAGGTTGGACGGCTATTTTACTGGAGTGTTTGCATCTTATTAGCATGTTAGCTGTTAGCTCTCCAGTTTAGAACTGCAAGGATTAGTCAATAACAAGAAAAATGTTAGCAAGCCAGATAGAAGACATTTTTTTCTGAGAAATGATGTTCAATGCTAAGTACAAAATAGTGATCAATCAACATAAAACAGTTAGCATGCTAGCTAGAAGACGTTTTTCTCTTAGGGGAAATGGTTATAAAACGCACATTAATAGGAAAATAGCAAGAAGGTTGGATGGCAATTAATTTGTCTACAGTTAGCGAGCTAGCTAGCTAGCTCTCTAGCTAGTCATACGTCAATCAATACGTTGATTGACGTATGACCTTTGATTTAATGATTTCTTAGTATTATATCTTTGGGTTTGTGAAGTGAAGACATCACTTCAAATCTGCAGATATATAATGTTTTATAGACATAGGCTAACGATAAATTGATTAATCATCAGATTAATCAATAGCCTAATAAAAATAGCTAGTTGCAGCCTGCTGTAGTTTACCGGTTCAACACATATCTACCACCAGGATGACTTTGGGTGTCTATTTTTTTGTTCCATAAGGATTCAAGCGAGTTTAACAGTTGAATCATTTCATTTTTAACTGCTTTATTTTTGCAGATCAAGGTTGCCGGGATAAACGGATCGTTAAACAGAAACTAGAACACGCCGTCATTGTTTTTTTTTCGCAGAGACTCGACGCTCTCTCGCCACGGTTACTCATCCGCCGTGCGGTCCCATGACGGTTCCGCGCCCGTGTGTCCATACATCATGTTTGTGCACGCCGCACTACAGCAGATCCCCTGCAGAATAGGCTCCGGAGTGTCATCCACACAGAGTTATCCCTCACCACCAGGCTGACCATGGCATTATTCCGATGGGGACTGTTTGACTAATAAGCATTTTCGCTTCACAAGTGCTTTGCTGTAGTCAATGCAGCTGCTCTGGATATACACATGCTGTATAGAGGACACCTTGAATTAAAAAAAGAGAAAAAGAAAAGGTGGCGAACACTATTAAAAGCAGCCACTGGTCCGGAAAACACACTGTGATTTCATTACAAAAATCATATAACGGTGGAAACCGTAATGACAAAGTTGCACTTTCGCTTTGAGAATCTGCAATGTATGTAGGACGGAAACAGCTTCTCTTCTTTTTTATTAAATTATACTTGAATGTACATTTAGCATTTTGTTCGATTCCAATCCGACTGAATCAGGGGTGTCAAACATGTGGCCCTGGGGGCCAAAACCGGCCTGCTAAAGGGTCCAATCTGGCTCCAGTTCCAGAGATAAAATATTTACCGTTTTTATACGTAAACCTGCTGCTTAAAACACTAAATATGAATCTGCCTGAATGTGGAATAACTGAGACATGAATTTTTCTAATATTATCGCACCTGTTTTGTAAATTAAAGGTTGAATAATCATGTAAATATTTATAATATAACCTAATTAGAAAAGTATTCTACTCCACCAAGCTGTCGTTGTCCCATAGTATGTAGGAGCAAGATATCACCACCAGGTGGCACCTGTTTGAAGGTGAATTTACCAAATAAGAAATGAGAAAATTCAAAACAATCCAGAAACCAGGATTTCTTCCTGATCATTCCCAAAATTTAACCATCTGTTCATGGGACCATTCCCAACATTCACTAAAAGTTTGACAGAAATCCACCCAGAACTAGAAAAGCATTCTGAGAGCACGGACAAGCGTGTTGTGACTCCCACCGGTCCAGAAACGAATGCAAAAGATGCGTCTGTGGGGGTAGGTGCAAGTTATCACCACAACTAGCAAACTTTGAAGTGACCCAGAAACCAGGATTTCTTCCGGATCATTACCAAAATTGAATCATCTCTTCATGGGACCATTCCCAACATTCGCTAAAAGTTTGACAGAAATCCACCCAGAACTTTTTGAACTAGAAAAGCATTCTGAGAGCACGGACAAACATGTTGTGACTCTCACCAGTCCAGAAACGAATGCAAAAGATGCGTCTGTGGAGGTAGGTGCAAGTTATCACCACCACTACCAAACTTTAAAGTGATCCAGAAACCAGGATTTCTTCCGGATCATTACCAAAATTTGATAATCTGTTCATGGTTCCATTCCTAACGTTCATTGAAAGCTTCATGAAAATCCATCCAGAACTTTTGGAGTTATCTTGCTAACAAACAGACAGACAAACCATCGGCGGATGTATAAAAAGGGACATGACATGCACCACATGTGGAAACATAACCACAGTGTAGAACCTGATTTTAAATGCATTGTTCAGAAAGAAAGAAAAACACTTAATCCAGGTTCAAGCCAAGTGTCAGTGAACCACCTCTTCAAGTGGGAAAGTGCAGGAATTTACATTTAGAAAACACACATCGTGCTGCGGGTGTTATATAAATGCATAGAGAGTACGAGAGGTTTTGCATAGAAGTGCTAAACTTCTACTATATCTGATATGTATCCTGGTTGACCCTTTAAGTCTTGAAATACAGAAAATATCCCTCATTGCACATTTGCACAACCGCCCTCTAAAAGCTATTTCAGCCCTATGATGCTACCTGAGAGTTTTTTACTCCTACTCACAGTTTAAAAATGCTCATCGCAAAAAAAAAAAGAAAAAAAAAAGAAAAAATGACCTCCTCCAGTTTGGGCTTGTGCAGTCTGAGCAGTAACTTGCAAATTTTGTTTTCTGTCGAAATATTAATATTTATGCCTGCGCCGTAAATAAAATTTGTGGCAGGCGCCGCAAAACGAATTCACAGCGCTCGGCAGATTCGATTCTGACAGACGAATCCAAACCTCTGGATTGTGAGTTTTTGTGCAGCTGCTCGCTGTATAAAAAAAAAGGGAAAAAAAAGAGAAGAAGAGGAGTGAGAGGGCTGCTGCCGTTACTCAGCGAAGTGTTGAAATCACCTCGGCGGACCACCCTGACAACCTCTTCCTCTGCTCGGTTGTGCAGCTTCCCCCCTGCAGAAATAAAGGCCCCTCGCGGGCAAAGGGACTCGGGTCCGTGGAGGAAAAAAAAAAAGTCAGACGGCGTCCAACGTCCTACAGAAGTTCAGCTCACAGGAGACGCCGCCGTCATTTGAAAAACATCTGTCACTCTGACAAATAATAAGTGCACAGAGGCCCCAGGGAAACAGGGGAAGTGCAAGCTCCCATATTTTATTTCTTTCTGTATAACAGTGTGTGTGGTGAACTGTACTTCATATACTGTATATGCATTCAGTTCAACGTGCGTTCCCACTGACAATTGACATTTTTAAAGGTATTAACCTGGACAAATGAAGGAAAAGGCAGGGATTCATCAGGGAGGGCTGAAGGAATATTTATATTTACATACATCTGAATGTACGCTGCCGCTGCCTTCGCCGTTAGCTTTAGATAACCCAGAGCCTCTGAAGCTAACGTTAACCCAAAGCTACTGAAGCTAATGTTAATGCAAAGATAACATTGACCCAGAGCCTTGAAACTAATGTTAACCTTGAGCTGCTAAAGTTTAATGTTAACCCAGAGCCGCTAAAGCTAACGTTAAACCAGAGTCTCTGAAGCTAATGTTAGCCCAGAGCCTGAAACCAAAGTTAACCCAGAGTTGCTGAAGCTAAGGTTAACCCAGATCCTCTGGTGCTGACGTTAACCCAGAGTCCCTGATTTTAGTGCTAACCCAGAGCTTTGAAACTAACATTAACCCAGAGCCTTAAAACTACGAATAACCCAGAGACACTGAAGCTAATGTCAACCAAGAAGCTCTAAAGGTAACGTTAACCTGGAGACATTGAAGCTAATGTTAATCCAAAGCCACTAAAGATAACATTAACCCAGAGACATTAAAGCTAATGTTAACCCAGAGCCGCTAAAGCTAATGTTATTGCAAAGATAACATTAACCCAGAGCCTTGGAACTAATGTTAACCTTGAGCTGCTAAAGTTTAATGTTAACCCAGAGCCGCTAAAGCTAACGTTAAACCAGAGTCTCTGAAGCTAAGGTTAACCTAAAGCCACTGATGCTAAGGTTAACCCAAAGCTGCTGAAGCTAACATTAACCCAGAGCGTTGGAGTTAATGCTAACCCAGATCCTCTGATGCTGACGTTAACCCAGAGCCCCTGATTTTAGCGATAACCCAGATTAACCCAGAGACACTGAAGCTAATGTCAACCCAGAGTCTCTAAAGGTAACGTTAACCTGGAGACACTGAAGCTAATGTTAATCCAAAGCCGCTAAAGATAACATTAACCCAGAGACATTAAAGCTAACGTTAACCCAGACCTTCTGAATTTAAATCAAACCAAAGCCTTGAAACTAATGTTAACCTAGAGCTGCTAAAGCTAATGTTAATCCAACGTCTCTAAAGCTAATGTTAACCCTATTTCTTTCTTTCCATTTTCTTTTTTTCCTGCTGTGATTAATCTCTGAGAACATACTCCACCACCTCCTCCCGTCGCCATCGCCTCAGCATCACCTGATGACCTGATCCCAGGTAAAGGCTTCATCTCCCCGGGGGCTCCAGCAAAAAGCCAAGACAACACCGCCGCTCTTCCTTTTATTTATTTTTTTTTTCTAATTCTGCCAGTTCCTCCCGGCTTAATTGAGAATTTGAACAAACAAATTAATCATTGCAGCCCATAAAAATGACAGGATTCATGCAGTAGCATCCTTCATTCGCTCTAATTTGTTGTGTGTTGTCGCCGTCCCGTCCCCCTCCTCCCTCCTTCCCGTGCCTTTTTCTCAAAACCCCCACAGCAGTTTTTGTGCTGAATCTGCTAGTTTACCCCCCTTATGAAAATTACAAATACTTGTCAAGGTTAACGAGTTAATATTCTCATTCAATATTTATTTTATGGGCGAAAGAAAGCGTCTCCCTTCAGCGCGTCCTCTTCCGGAGCGAGGACGGGTTTGTTAATCAAAATGACAAGGACAGTGTCCTTTTGATAATCCCCTGAATCATCGAGAATAAAAAATGAACTTTATTAATCAGCGGCCTCTGATTAATTGTTATGAAGTGTTGCTCATCCATTTCCCCTGCATTTCCGTAATTTTCACAGAAGCCTAACAATCTCCCCAATGATTTGAAGCCTTTTGAGCTGGCGTTGCATTCAGCGGCGGAGCAATAAATAGCCGGGCAGCACACTCCTCTTTTCCTGGATGAGCCTGTGCACAGCAGACTTTTGCAGAAACACAATGGCCTCTCTGCTTACTGCATGACTTTTTTTTTTATGTAACTTTTTTTTTTTTCCTCACCTCTGTGTTTGCATTTTTTAAATGGGCATTGTCCAAAAGGAGTCAATACTGACACTAACATCAGTTTAGTAGCAGCCATCAGTCTTGCCTTTATGTTTCTATCCCGCATCAATACTGCAGTTTCTGCCCACTTAATTCTTGAATGTGAAGCACCGATGTATTATCCAATCTTCTCCATGTGGAAACAACAGCTCAGCAAGCTAGCAGTAGGCCTCACACCCCTTATTATAGCTGCTGAGATTTTTTACACTAAAACATGTTTCGTTCTGAAAAGAATATGTGCCGTCGTCAAGCATGTATTTGTTTGTTTAAAAAGAATATTTTCTAAGACAAACAATTCACTTTTTGTGGTAAAACGTGAAAATACATTATTAATCAAATCGACAAATCGTATCGTTAACCTAAAGCTGCTGAAGCTAACATTTACCCAGAGCAACTGAAGCTAAGATTAACCTAAAGCTACTAAAGCTAATGTTAACCCAGAGTCTTGGAGCTAATGTTAACTCAGAGTTGCTGAAGCTAGCGTTAAACTGGAACATTGAAACTAATGTTAACCCAAAGCCACTGAAGCTAAGGTTAATCCAGAGTCTCTAAAGCTAATGTTAACCTAAAGCCGCTGAAGCTAACATTCACCCAGAGTCTTGGAGCTAATGTTAACCGAGAACCTCTGAAGTTAATGTTTACGCAAAGCTACTAAATTTAAAGTTACCCCAGAGCATTGAAGCTAATGTTAACTCAGAGTTGCTGAAGCTAGCGTTAAACTGGAGCATTGAAACTAATGTTAGCCCAAAACCTCTGAAGCTAATGTTAACATAAATCTGCTAAAGATAATGTTA
Source organism: Lepturacanthus savala (assembly GCA_030544235.1). Taxonomy (NCBI): domain Eukaryota; kingdom Metazoa; phylum Chordata; class Actinopteri; order Scombriformes; family Trichiuridae; genus Lepturacanthus; species Lepturacanthus savala. The sequence goes on along the minus strand of CM060480.1, from coordinate 2,338,667 downwards.
ACCTAGAGCCTTGAAGCTTACATTAACCCAGAGCTTATGAAGCTAACCCAGATACACTGAAGCTAATGTTAACCCAAAGCTGCAGAAGCTAATGTTAACTCTGAGTCTATGAATATAACATAACCCAAAGCCACTGAAGCTAACGTTAATCCAGAGTTTCTAAAGCTAACGCAAATCCAGAGTCTCTCAAGCTAAAGTTAACCTAAAGCCGCTGAAGCTAACATTCACCCAGAGTCTCTAAAGCTAACGTTAACCTAAAACCACTGAAGCTAACGTTAACCCAGAGCTTCTGAAGCTAAAATTAACACAGATACACTGAAGTTAACCCAAAGCTGCAGAAGCTAATGTAAACTCTGAATCTATGAATATAACGTACCCAAAGCCAGTGAAGCTAACGCTAACCCAGAGCCTCTAAAACTAACGCTAACCCAGAGCCTCTGAAGCTATCGTGTTCACAACTATTCTTATCATCTTTACATCCCTCCCTGTGTAAAACCATCACTTCCAATAGAATCAAACACCAACGTGGAGTTAGCAAATGAAGCCGTGTTGCACAAAACCCACAAATTAACAACTCTCCTTGCTGAGAAACATCCTCCTCTCTCTCTCTCTCTCTTATATATTTTTTTTATCCAGCAGAAGTAGGCCACTTAAGAGCTGGCGATGTTTATGCTTAATATATAACGCCGAACGTGGTTTGCACAGCGGATGGTGCAAGGTTGGGAATCTGATGTAATTTAAATGAGCGCGAGACGTGCGGCGCTCATTTGCTCTGAAGTTATGTCCATGAAACGGAATATACAAACGATAGGAAAGTTTCACATCAGGAGGGTTTCTCTCTCTCTCTCTCTCTCTCTCTATCGCTTTTTCCCCTTTTCTTACCACAAAGGGGGCCTGATGAAGAAAGGAGATTTCATGCTAGGCCCATTAATCAAGAGCCATCTATTCCGCCGTATTTACCTAGAAGTTATTATTTTTACATCGGGCTCCATATTTTAAAGTCCAGCGTAAAGGAAATTATACCTTTAACGAGTGCACGCTGTGAATTTCAGCCTCTTCCACGGATTTAAGGGGGCTGGGTGTCTCACATGCAATTAATTGTGGAGGTGTTTTATCCATCAGAATGAATAATTTAAAGGGAGTGTTAATAGGTATCCCAGACTTGGCCAAAGGAACAGGAGACAAAGTGTTGTTGAAAGACGTTTCATTACTTCTCCTCTTCTTTCATTCCTTCTCCCTCGTCGTCCTTTTTTTTTTTTTTGAGGGGTCACGTTTGAGGATGAAAAAAAAGCGATTGCTGGGAATAAAAAATAATAATCGTGATAATAACAATAATACAGAAACATCAGAGGGAAGAGAATAGACGTGACCGCTCCGGTTTTGATTCATTCTCTAGAACTGGATGTGGCTCCGGTGTCAGAATTATAGCAGCGACGCAGCCAGAAGTTGAACTTTCCCCATAAATAAAAGCAGATTCTGGTTCAGCGCATGGGAACTGCCGAGTTACCTTTGAGAAATCTGCTTTATGTAAAATAAATTGTTTCAGGGAGGGGCATTAAAGCTGCAATTTGTCTTATTTTTTTCTGCTCCACATAAATGTTAACATTCCTGCAAGAAGGTTTTTTATTTAATAACCTTAACATGACATTTTAGGAATTGTGCAAACATTTAACATTCCCAAAACTCTTTTGGGGGGCTTTTATTTTGATAATAACGTTCCTGAGGTTCCCTGTTTGTAGGATTTGGGGGTTAAAGGTCAGAAAAACCTGATGTTCTGTAACATTTTGTATAATAATAATCATTTTACATCAGAAAAACTTGGAGTTTTAACATCGAGGGAACCG